>JAYESA010000010.1:42357964-42957964 GCA_036927795.1 Iris macrosiphon | reverse complement strand
GACTTGGAGCTTGCAGCAGTAATCTTTGCTTTGAAGCTTTGGAGACACTACCTATATGGAGAAAGAGTAGAGATATTCACTTATCACAAAAGCCTAAAGTACGTCTATACCTAGAAGGACCTTAACCATAGGCAGAGACGTTGGCTCGAGGTGATGACAGACTTCGAGATTGAGCTGTAGTACCACCCGAGAAAGGCTAAAGTAGTAGCTGACGCATTGAGCAGAAGACCCATGGCATTCTTTTTGACTACCCAATAACATCTGTTGAGAGATCTAGAATAGATGGGTATAGAAGTCGTTATGCCCGAAGTAGACAGACAGTTGTCGAGTTTTCAGTTGCAGTCAACATTAGTGGAGAGGATCAAGGCTGCTTTGCCGCTAGATGCCAGATTTCAGAGGCTTAGACAGAGGACAGAGGCTGGAATACAGACAGGACTGCGTATACATGAAGACGGAACTTTGAGATGCGGAGATCGTCTCTATGTTCCAAATGGAGAACTTTGTCAGGAGTTGATGACAGAAGCACACAGTTCAACCTACTCTATTCATCCAGGAGGCACGAAGATTTACAGAGACTTGAGACAGTACTACTGGTGGCATGGAATGAAGAGAGAGATAGCACGCTTTGTGGCCAAGTGCCTGGTGTGTCAACAAGTCAAGGCTGAGCATCAGAGATCTGCAGGATTGCTTCAACCGCTCCCTATACCGGAGTGGAAATGGGAGCATATCACTATGTACTTTGTTATGGGCTTTCCGAGGAGTCCTAGTGGTCAAAATACAGTATGGGTAATTGTGGATAGACTCACCAAGTCCGCACACTTCTTACCCTTCAGAGTTGGGCAATCCACATAGGTCTTAGCAGACATGTACATGAGAGATATTGTGCGACTGCACGGAGTGCCAGTTAGTATCGTGTCTGATAGGGATACGAGGTTCACATCTTACTTTTGGCGGAGTATGCAAGAGAGTCTCAGTACTCGCTTGAAGTTTAGCACAGTGTATCACCCACAAACAGATGGCCAGTTGGAGTGCACCATTCAGATATTGGAAAACATGTTAAGAGCGTGCATGCTTGACTTCGGAGGATCATGGGAGGACCATTTGTATTTGGTCGAGTTTTCCTACAATAGCAACTATCAAGCGAGCATCCAGATGGCTCCCTATGAAGCATTGTATGGAAGGAAGTGTCGTTCTCCAGTATGTTGGAGCGATATAGGCGAGCGACAGATTCTCGGACCAGAGTTGGTTGATCGTACAGTGGAGAAGGTGAAGAAGATCCAAGAACACCTACGAGCAGCACAAGACAGACAGAAGCATTGGACGAATGCGCATCGACGACCCTTAGAGTTCCAGGTTGGAGATCACGTATTTCTAAAGATCTCGCCTACTCGAGGGACTATCAGATTCAGAGGCAGAGGAAAGCTGAGTCCGAGGTACATCGGACCATTCGATGTGTTAGAACGCGTCGGAGAGGTTGCTTACAGATTAGCCTTGCCGCAGACTTTGGAAGGAGTTCTTGACATCTTCCATGTATCTCAGCTAAGGAGGTACATACCGGATCCGAGTCATGTACTTGACCATTCAGAGATTACAGTTGGCCCGAGTTTATCATACCAAGAGGAGCCTGTTGAGATTCTAGATAGGAACGAGAAGGTACTGCGAGGTCAGACTATTCCCCTAGTTCGTATTGCATGGAGGCATCATGCACCAAGCGAGTCAACCTGGGAGCGCGAGGAGGATATTAGACATCGCTATCCCCACCTCTTCGAAGGACTAGGTACGTATTAGCATTTTAAATTCAGTCAATAATTCTTGCCATGCGTATATTTTAATTTCTAGGACAAAATGCTCTAAGGAGGGTAGATTGTAAACCCCCTCGACCAGTTAGGGTTAAATTGATTTAAAACTGGAGACTAGGATTTATTTGAACTTAATTAGATGTTAGGTGAGACAATTATGTACCCCTCTGACCATGGTGTAACCTTAGCTATGACATGTTCGTTGATTTTCGTCTTGCGCTTTCAATTATTAATCTAATTAATTTTTGGAGACCAAATTCACCCTAAACAGAACTTAACCAAGCCACATGCACTCTTTCATTCGACCAGCCCCACCCCAACAAGGTCCAGACAGGCCCAAGTCCCAAGGCCATCTCACCAAATTCCCTTATAAATACACATACTCTACCCATCAAAAAACCCTAAAGTACTATTCATCCATCACCCCAAACCCTAGCCGACCCCCTCTCACCCGAGCTACCCCTCCCTCTACCTACCGCCGGTCACTTTGCCGACGGCACTGCGCTCCACGCTAGACCGCCCTGTCCACCGCCAACCGCCACAGTCAGCCGTCCGCACCACCACCTTCAACCTCCCCTCCCCCATCATCGACAACCCCTCAAACCGACCTAACCGACCCCTCTCAGCATCGCCACTCCAGATCTGCCACCCCCACGAGCTCTTCCACCGCCTACCCCCGCCGTACCACCGTTCCCACCACCTGACATCGTCGGCCAAACGCTGCCGCTGCAGAACTGCTGTGGCGACCAATGCTGCTCCACGCCGGCCACGCCGGAGCGCCACCTCGCCGAAGATCGTCCAGACTGCGAACGCAGACCCCCCCACAGACAGCCTCGTATAGGTACAACTCGTATCCCGTATAGTTATATCGCCGTGTTGTCAAGTTGTGTCGCGAATAGTCGCGTGGACACAAGAAATTTATGCAAGAAACCCTATAATTGAGTATGTATACTAATTAGACTTAAATAGTAAATTAATAGATAATAATTACTCTAATAGTCTGACTTGATATGAGCACTTATAATTCACCGGGAAAAGTAGACTTGACCCAGTACATTTCACATGGGAATTAATGGCGTAATGCAACAATACGTAATGTAAGTTCGTAAAACCGTAAACGTAGTAACTATTGTCTCAAGACACACGTTGACCAAGGACAGAACACATGTACATCCTAGCTACGTGTACACGTAACGCTGTCTTCGACTAGCCGTGAACTTGAGACAGTTCCTAAGAGCAACGTAGTGTCTGTACATTTGGTCTTAGTGTCTGATATAGATTTCTATATTATATTGTGTGTTAGGATCATCGGATCAGCCGGGAGACATCGCAGGAGCAGGCTATTGGCATTCAAAGCTTGAGGACTCAGGCAAGATACCTTGCCATATTTACTGTTTAAATTAAATGCTGCATATGTTGTATGTTATCTTGCTGTTCTATTTCATATGACTATGCGTGTCCGAGATTGATTCGGGTGCTTTCGACAGATACGTCGATGATTTAGTATACTTGGCCTAGTCATTAGTAGACTCACCCCAGTTAGGAGGATACGTTGATATCTTCCAAGACCTGACACTCTTACACGTTTCACTGTGACATTCATATTGGGATGCGGGTCCGCGTATTCGACTAGCTATCGGTACGTGTGACATGCATCACGGTTAGTACGTAACTCAGGGTATTTTTATTCGTAGAGACTGGCATATAGATACGTGGTATGCACTTCGAGTATTCGATTTGTGTATCTACATTGGGCGGGGAGGACCACTAGTAGGCGTATGGGATACACCCATTGGAATCCGTAGTATCCGGAGGAGCCACGGATCCAATAACTCCCTTTATTCAGATTCTCCGTTCTTCGGAGCGGTATGGACGTATATATACTTGCAGATTCCCTATTCTTCGGAGCGGTATAGACGTTATACTATTCAGATTCCCCGTTCTTCGGAGCTGTATGGACGTATATATACTTGCAGATTCTCCCTTCTTCGGAGCGGTATGGACGTTATGCCTACACCTACTCATACGTACCAAAGTTGTCCTCATATTGCATTCACTTAGATGGTTAGCACACCCCTTATTGCATTTACTTTATTCAGTATTTATATATGGCATGCTTCTATGTATCTTGTTATGTCCCTCTGAGGACCTGGTACCTTTCCAGATTTGGACGAGGCATATTACCCCATAGTGTACAGCCCAGGACAGGAGACGAGGTTCGCTACAACTGAGGAGTTAGAGGTGCTACCGTCAGAGTTTCTGTGATCAGTTGGTAGGCTTTCTGCCTAGGATTTGGTGCATCATTATCTAGTCAGCCGATGCCCTAATTATTATCTTTTATCTATCATTTTAGTATTTTATTTCGTCATAGCAGTGGGTTTGTCCCCACCTGACATTCTTGGTTGTACTATGATATTTTGAGACTGGTGTTTATCTTCCAGCAGTTTACTTAGTACTTCTTGTTATTTATTTTGTGGATGAGATTAGTTTACCTGTTGTTGACTGCTATTGGGACATGTTAGTTATTTAGGACAGCGTAGCACTCTTCGTTGGATCCATTAAATTGGGATATCCTCGGAGACGTGACAGCTGGCTATTGCCACGTTGCCTAGTTCCATGTATTTTGGGACTGGGGCGTGACAGATTCATAAGTATTGGTTGGGGATGGGTGAGTAAGAGTTGGTTATGTGATCAATTCCAAGTGTATCCGTGCACATGTCGATTGTATATCATATGTGTAATCGAGTTACTATATTGTATTCGTGTTTAACCCAAACCGATCACACAATAAACTTGTACTCTATGGCACATTAGTTACTTTCAGTTATTTTCATTACTTGCGGTTATTTATATTTTCTGTTCTTTATCCCAGTACATTACCTGTTCACTCTAGTTCATTACTTTCTGATATTTAGATAGCTTGTATCCTTTTCTATTATCAGTTATATATGCTCGATTATGTATTTGAAATTGCTTTTAGAGGTATGTACTTCGCTCCAATCCTGACTGAATATATTTTTTAGATGATTGGCTTGTGGACCAGTGTCCCACGTACTACGGGCCGCAGGATGACATACCTTTAGAGGATACTCCTTTAGAGCAGGAGGACCTAGTACCAGAGGCTGAAGAGGCTTAGATTATTTTTTAGACTTGTATTAAACTTTATTGAGGTTATTGGCATGTATATATTATTTCGGACTCGTGGATGTATTGTGACTCTTTTCCTTCGTTATTGCATCTCGTACTTTATCTTCCTTAGTTTGCATTGTGATTGAGTATAGTTTATCATTTATCAGTTACTGTCACGCCCCAGTCCCAAAAATACGTAGGACTTAGGACACGTAAGCATGCCAGCCGCATGGATATGGCAACTCCAATATATGGAAACCAAATCCATACGTACGCTGTAATATGAATATAAAATCCATAAGTGGTATAAAATGTAATACAAGTCACAGGGTATAATCTAAATCTCATCCACCAAAATTATATAGAAATAAAATAACCAATGTCTATGAAACTAGATCTCAACAAGAAGTATCTAAAGATGATAGTTGGATGGAAACAAATCCACTACCAACTCGAATGGGAAAAGTAAATACAATATAAGTACAACTCACTCAAACAATAAGTACCAGCTACCAATCACGGCTTGAAGAGAAGACATCCACGAAGCTTCTATATCCTCCCAAATCTGTGCTCCTGCAAATACTCAAGAACAGGTACACCTGGCAGCGGACCAGGTCCTCAGAGGGACATAACAAGTATACTTAAACACATGCCAATAAAGTACTAAAATAAATATCCAAAGGGGTCGCCTAACCGTCTAAAGTGAATGCAGTTAAGAACAACTTTTCCCACAAGTGAGCTATCTGGCTGAAAACTGGGATTTGGCATGGTTCTCTTTTGAAGATCCAGGGGCCCAAAGGCACGTCGTCTTTTGAACGGCGGAGGCCCGCCAATGTATATATATGGGTCATCACCACCCGTATCTCCAGCGGAGAATCTGGGCGTCACAGAAAAAGTGCAAAGGAGCTCAAATGCGGTACTTGTTGTTCTCCCCACCCCATGCTCTAAGTATGTCACATCCATGACACAATTTGGTCCATAGCCTATTCTTAGTACCCTAGCCCAATCCTGCAACCATACAAGGACAAGGATGGGACCACCGTACTACAATAGGCTATGTCCATGGACCTCTAATAACTGCCAAGTCTACTAGCATGCAAAGTTTCTAACAGCAGTTATTCCTAACGCACGTCCTACACGTACCGATGATCAGTCAATACGTGCGTCCGTGATCTATATGAGACTCACAACTCGTGTAAAAATAGGTGTCACAGTCAAATGAAACCTAATGGTGCTACATGATAATGGGGTAGTCTCATGAACAAGGTCAATGCAATACATAAATAAAAACATATCGTGACGTCACCGTCGCGCGCATTTTATATAACAGTTAAAATATATGAACTAAAAACAGAAAATAAAGATGCATGCAACATATAGAATATAAATAACAGTACAATGGCAAGGTATACTTGCCTGGCAAGAAACTGCAAAATGTCATGTCCAGATGTCCAATACACAGGACCAGAAGCTATGGCCACAGAACAAATGTCTCCGGATGCTGAAATAGATATCGCCAACATTCCCAAAATAAGCAAAATAGCTAAAAAGCACATCCCTTTCGTCCAATTTGGACACAGGGGCAAAACCGTAATTTCGAGCAAAAGTGGGGTCTACGTGTGGCCCACTTTGCACCGAAAAGCGTGCCAAGGGTAACAGTCTCTAAATGGGACAAACTATAGGTCAAACAACTCTAGATGTCAATACGAACCCAACGGTATGTCCAAATGTGGATTCCGATGAGCCGAACAAAATTTGGTCCAAAAGTCAACTGTAGGGCCCGCCAATTGGCGATCTGGTCAACCGCCTCAGAAATGCGTGAAAATTGGGTCACAGGACCAGCGCATTACCACGAGTCCAGTGGCACAAGTTTCGTCACAATCTGACAAGCGTGCACAAAATACTCGCGAGTTCCACAAAAGTGGCGACACAAAATGTGTCCGCGGATACGGCCTGATTCCGGAACGCACACGCGTCCGAATCAATCCCCACAAATTTTCACGTGTCCCGTTATGCTGCGTGCACCATTTGGTACACTTGGCACACGGCGGGGCGGTCCCGTTTGGCGGGGCGCGCTCCGATCTCCAACTTTTGGAAAACCGAAAAAAGTGGGTGCGCGCAGTTTTGTGACGAATATATTTCTGTCCACAGCAACTAATAGCACAAAGTTATAATACAGAAAATAAACTAGGTCATGTAATCTACAGGTATCAAAAAGAATCACCGAATTTGGATCTCTGTGGTGGGAGATACGAACTCGGCAATATGGGTGGTCATTCTGGAATTCTGCGATTGCAGAATTCTGTCTGCTCGGCCAACTTGGGCGCTGTTTTACACCTAGGGGCACACGTTTTCCGAGGTTGACTATAAAACAAATATTGGAGAGGGTTAAGGGATGATCATACCTATGAAAACGGAACAGCGTTTGGTCGAGCGAGTCGACGGAAAATCACGTCGGAGCGAAGGTGCTTCGAGTGGGAAACTGCAGTTCGCGAGGTCGGCGTCGACGGGATGGTTGGATGGCTTGGTGGGGCTTCTCTGGCTGCGGTGACGGCTCTTAGATGGGAAGAGGAGGTCTGGAAATAGGTTAGGGTTTTGGAGAGCTATTATATATATATTATATATTATATATATTAAGGGAGAGAGAGGGGAAGGATCGGGTGGTTCGCGGGTTTAATGAAAATGGGAAGTTAAGTGGGGCGGCTGAATAGGAACCTATGTCTAAGTAGGCTGAAAGTCAAAAGGGGGCTGGTTCCCGCAGCATGTAATGCCGCAGCAAGGTTCCTAAGGAACCTATGTCTAAGTAGTAGCTATTAATATATATATTATACTTATTATATTAGTATTATTATTATATACTTATTTAACTCTTTCTTTTTTCCTTTCTTTCTTTATAAAAGATATATACATATATATACATTTGTATATACACATATATATATATATATATACTCATAAGAAAATTTATATTTTAGGGTATTGCACATCGTTAGGCTAGCAACAGCTCAAAGAGTCTCCTACATGGAATAAATTCCGAAAAATTCCTGATGGTCCCATAAATCATTTAAGTGTCCGAACACCTAACATAAAAATTATTAAAAATCTATTTCTCCTATTTAGACCTAATTACTATAATTTAATTAATAATAAATAAAATAAAAAGGTATATACGATTTTCTAGGAAGGGGGTTTTACATTCTACCCAACTTATAGAAATTTTGTCCTCGAAATTAAAATTAAGCCACGATAGAATGCAATGATGGTATAAGATTTGTATTGTTTAAAATGCAAGGCTAGGTTTAAAGGGGTGGGCGATGTTGCACGTTGCACATCATGAAAAAATCTATATGAGCGAAAAATAGGTTTCTTCATGTGTCATGTCCAATGGTGTGGACACATAAATGCTCCTTTGCATAAAAGCGTCCAACAATTGGAAAATTGTACAAAGATGAGAATTGGATGATGGGCGTGTCTAGGATAAGGGTGTAGAATGTGTAGGAAGGCAGTGGCTAGTGTAGTGCTCCAATTATCGGAGCACGGTAAGGCGTGTCAAGTGATATCATGTTGTAAAACTAAATAAAAATACCGTGTTATATTTCTAAGTGGATTCGTGCTAGCCTCAGTCTCACTATCTAAGCCGAGTAGGTTAAATTCTTAGGTGAGGGAGTTTCACAATCTGCCGAACTTAAAACAATATCGTCCTCAAAATTGAAATAAGGCAGAATCGGTTAATCCTTTATGTACAATAAGGCAAGTCAGTCGCAATCTTCTTGCGATAACTAAAATCCTAATCATATCCGTTGCAATCACTTCTAGGTTAAGATGACCACTGCTCCAATCAAAATTTAACCTATGGTTATCTCTTCTCTCCTTGTTTCAAATTATCCATATCCACATAACATCTCCAAGATTTACATACTCATATAACTTTTACCTCACGATCTCTAACTATCATAATCTCCTTTAGAAGTGGTTTGAGTCTAATATATTCCCATTTTCACTTATAAAATTTTGTATGCCTCAACTCTTTAAATTCTATTCACACCCTCATTATTTCAAATAGGTCGTCCAACCAAAATTTTAATTCTTAATTCAATTCACCAAATTGAAAAATAAATTAAATGCAGTCCACCAATATTCAAGTCTAAAATTCTATTTTTATCCTCTAAATTCAAGTTGGTGATTCTACCTTCATTGTTCAAATTTTAACTCATGCACTTAAGGTATAAATATTGGGTCCTCAATATCAATTTATTGATCCTCATCATCTTATTCATCCTTCTAAATTTCTCAAAATTACAATGGCTTGAACCTCTCCCAATCTAATCTTACTCGATCATAATCTAAAAGAAATTCCTCCCGAGTTGACAATGCACTACTACCCAACTTAGAATTTACCCACTTATCACCTAAGGCTATATACCTTAAGAAAATATCCCTTAATTTATTTACTCATGTCGTTCAATCCTCGAAACTTCAACGCCGATCATATCACATATGATATGTCCTTAATTGCGAAAGAATAATCCTCAAGTATGTGATCGGCCTATGGGGTATATCTAGTACTCTCTGTGTATCAAACTTTATACCCAGCACGAGGTTTCGTCTTTCCGAAATAGGGGAAGACGAAGATCAATAATAAAGAGTTCAAGGGCAGCGTAGTAGAATAGAAGTATTGGGATCAAGGCGTTTAAAGAATTCAATTGGGAATTGTCAAGGCAGTTGTGGATTGAAATCCTATTTTGGTAGTTCCTGTTCACATGCTCGTATTAGTACGGTCATGTAACCGATATGATATGTCAGACATGTCTAGGGCAAGTATATTCGTCTACTAATCACTACATATCTCAATCCACGTAAAGTAGCGTTACGAAGGACGAACCAAGCGCACTAAGGCTAGCTAGACCTTAATACACTGGTTCTGAAATGTATTAGTGTAGTACTCCAATAATACATGTCATGAACAAGCTCGATAAAGAATAAGCTTGCAAAACTAGGCTATAATAGCAGCATAAATCAAGGTAGTACAGCAAATATGAATACGCTAGATTATGATGAAAGAAGGTTCATAACAATTCAAGTTCACAAAAACAAAAGCAAAATAAGCAATAATAATGAAAGACTACACAATTTCTACAGTTGTCATATTAATTCCTTGTCTAAGTCGATAGTCGCCAAAGTAGGGGTGTGAGCCTCTAAGTTCTATAGTCTGAATAAACACTATCATCTTATGTTAGCATGCCATTCAGTTACACTTCATCAATGGATCACAAGGGCTATATAATACTATGTGGTGAGGTATACTACCCAACTTATAAAAATTAAACTCATACGGTGACAGTCTTAAGAGGGTCCTACACAATAATCTTGCACATGTAAATAAAATAGAAACTCTTTATTAGGGTATATGAGGAAGGATCTTGATACTTATTAGGGTCTCCTATTGCATTATATAGGTAAGGGTCACCTTAAGTCTTAGTCATAGCACTTATAAGCAAGTGTCAATGGTAAAGATAGAAGAGTTACTGGCCGTTAAGGAGGAAGGGTCTAACTTGTATCGAGGTGAGGGTACAAATTATATGGTTTAAAACTAAGGTTTAATCATCGGTCGCAATCTACAAAACAACTTAAACTTATCAAGTTCTAACTACCAAGCATAAAAATTTCACACTCAAGGCTACAACTATAATCCTAGAAAACTATGAGCCCTTAACAAAGAATAAATTTACTTGGCCTACTATCCGAAGTGTCAGATGGCACGAGTTGAAAGATGAAGAGAAGAAACGTAATTAGCCGTCGCAAAATAGCGAGCGCTATGGTCGCAGAGAAACAATATATAAAATAAAGATAGAGGGCTCTAGATAGCATCATGATTTCTAAAGGGAAGTGGTACGCTAGCTACTATGTTTGAGGTATGATTAGGGAAATATTCTATGCATTGCTCTTGGCCTTCTAGGGTACTTGTCTACTAATAACAAGACAATGACATAAGTTTATAGTTCCAATATCATCTAACTATGAAGGTTAGGTTCAGTCCAAACATTAAGTTTTTGGTTTTCTATTGGTTCCTCAATGCTAGGGGCAAACATTATGGTAAAACTTCTAACTATCTCTAGTAGTGTCTATACTACTCAAGTCTTCTTAATACATCAAGGGGTAATGGTATACCAATCTAAAGATAAGGAGTTCTAGGGTTCACTAGATATTCTAAACTTAGTGGTGTGTCTATATTCTCGTTGTATTCTAAATAGGTGTGCTACTCTAATTATTATCTAACAACAGGAACTTCTATATTCTAGGAGAAGGCTATACTTAAAGAACTATTAGGGAAGTACAGGAATCAAGCAGGATGCATTTGTTCAAAATAGAACAGAGAGGAGGAAGATGAATCATAGTCAATTGTGGATGAGATCCTATATTCTAGTCCTAGGTGCAGGCTTGTTCGGTACAGTAACGTAACCGAGACAATATGCTCTTGACCTGCATGGGCCACCACAAAAACATGTCACGCCCCAGTCCCAAAAATACGTAGGACTTAGGACACGTAAGCATGCCAGCCGCATGGATATGGCAACTCCAATATATGGAAACCAAATCCATACGTACGCTGTAATATGAATATAAAATCCATAAGTGGTATAAAATGTAATACAAGTCACAGGGTATAATCTAAATCTCATCCACCAAAATCATATAGAAATAAAATAACCAATGTCTATGAAACTAGATCTCAACAAGAAGTATCTAAAGATGATAGTTGGATGGAAACAAATCCACTACCAACTCGAATGGGAAAAGTAAATACAATATAAGTACAACTCACTCAAACAATAAGTACCAGCTACCAATCACGGCTTGAAGAGAAGACATCCACGAAGCTTCTATATCCTCCCAAATCTGTGCTCCTGCAAATACTCAAGAACAGGTACACCTGGCAGCGGACCAGGTCCTCAGAGGGACATAACAAGTATACTTAAACACATGCCAATAAAGTACTAAAATAAATATCCAAAGGGGTCGCCTAACCGTCTAAAGTGAATGCAGTTAAGAACAACTTTCCCCACAAGTGAGCTATCTGGCTGAAAACTGGGATTTGGCATGGTTCTCTTTTGAAGATCCAGGGGCCCAAAGGCACGTCGTCTTTTGAACGGCGGAGGCCCGCCAATGTATATATATGGGTCAACACCACCCGTATCTCCAGCGGAGAATCTGGGCGTCACAGAAAAAGTGCAAAGGAGCTCAAATGCGGTACTTGTTGTTCTCCCCACCCCATGCTCTAAGTATGTCACATCCATGACACAATTTGGTCCATAGCCTATTCTTAGTACCCTAGCCCAATCCTGCAACCATACAAGGACAAGGATGGGACCACCGTACTACAATAGGCTATGTCCATGGACCTCTAATAACTGCCAAGTCTACTAGCATGCAAAGTTTCTAACAGCAGTTATTCCTAACGCACGTCCTACACGTACCGATGATCAGTCAATACGTGCGTCCGTGATCTATATGAGACTCACAACTCGTGTAAAAATAGGTGTCACAGTCAAATGAAACCTAATGGTGCTACATGATAATGGGGTAGTCTCATGAACAAGGTCAATGCAATACATAAATAAAAACATATCGTGACGTCACCGTCGCGCGCATTTTATATAACAGTTAAAATATATGAACTAAAAATAGAAAATAAAGATGCATGAAACATATAGAATATAAATAACAGTACAATGGCAAGGTATACTTGCCTGGCAAGAAACTGCAAAATGTCATGTCCAGATGTCCAATACACAGGACCAGAAGCTATGGCCACAGAACAAATGTCTCCGGATGCTGAAATAGATATCGCCAACATTCCCAAAATAAGCAAAATAGCTAAAAAGCACATCCCTTTCGTCTAATTTGGACACAGGGGCAAAACCGTAATTTCGGGCAAAAGTGGGGTCTACGTGTGGCCCACTTTGCACCGAAAAGCGTGCCAAGGGTAACAGTCTCTAAATGGGACAAACTATGGGTCAAACAACTCTAGATGTCAATACGAACCCAACGGTATGTCCAAATGTGGATTCCGATGAGCCGAACAAAATTTGGTCCAAAAAGTCAACTATAGGGCCCGCCAATTGGCGATCTGGTCAACCGCCTCAGAAATGCATGAAAATTGGGTCACAGGACCAGCGCGTTACCACGAGTCCAGTGGCACAAGTTTCGTCACAATCTGACAAGCGTGCACAAAATACTCGCGAGTTCCACAAAAGTGGCGACACGAAATGTGTCCGCGGATACGGCCTGATTCCGGAACGCACACGCGTCCGAATCAGTCCCCACAAATTTTCACGTGTCCCGTTATGCTGCGTGCACCATTTGGTACACTTGGCACACGGCGGGGCGGTCCCGTTTGGCGGGGCGCGCTCCGATCTCCAACTTTTGGAAAACCGAAAAAAGTGGGTGCGCGCAGTTTTGTGACGAATATATTTCTGTCCACAGCAACTAATAGCACAAAGTTATAATACAGAAAATAAACTAGGTCATGTAATCTACAGGTATCAAAAAGAATCACCGAATTCGGATCTCTGTGGTGGGAGATACGAACTCGGCAATATGGGTGGTCATTCTGGAATTCTGCGATTGCAGAATTCTGTCTGCTCGGCCAACTTGGGCGCTGTTTTACACCTAGGGGCACACGTTTTCCGAGGTTGACTATAAAACAAATATTGGAGAGGGTTAAGGGATGATCATACCTATGAAAACGGAACAGCGTTTGGTCGAGCGAGTCGACGGAAAATCACGCCGGAGCGAAGGTGCTTCGAGTGGGAAACTGCAGTTCGCGAGGTCGGCGTCGATGGGATGGTTGGATGGCTTGGTGGGGCTTCTCTGGCTGCGGTGACGGCTCTTAGATGGGAAGAGGAGGTCTGGAAATAGGTTAGGGTTTTGGAGAGCTATTATATATATATTATATATTATATATATTAAGGGAGAGAGAGGGGAAGGATCGGGTGGTTCGCGGGTTTAATGAAAATGGGAAGTTAAGTGGGGCGGCTGAATAGGAACCTATGTCTAAGTAGGCTGAAAGTCAAAAGGGGGCTGGTTCCCGCAGCATGTAATGCCGCAGCAAGGTTCCTAAGGAACCTATGTCTAAGTAGTAGCTATTAATATATATATTATACTTATTATATTAGTATTATTATTATATACTTATTTAACTCTTTCTTTTTCCTTTCTTTCTTTATAAAAGATATATACATATATATACATTTGTATATACACATATATATATATATATACTCATAAGAAAATTTATATTTTAGGGTATTGCACATCGTTAGGCTAGCAACAGCTCAAAGAGTCTCCTACATGGAATAAATTCCGAAAAATTCCTGATGGTCCCATAAATCATTTAAGTGTCCGAACACCTAACATAAAAATTATTAAAAATCTATTTCTCCTATTTAGACCTAATTACTATAATTTAATTAATAATAAATAAAATAAAAAGGTATATACGATTTTCTAGGAAGGGGGTTTTACAGTTACCATATTGTTCCTTTGTTTGGAGTTAAGATGATTGACAGGTACCATGTATATATTGTATGATATGTTTAAATAGTAGAGTTGACCTAGACTGTGTTCTACCGCCAATATTGCGGCGTAGGCTGGGCGTTGCTCACTACTCGTGCCCTTATTCCGGGTACGGGTCATGACAAGATTGCTTGCAGTATGTGGGAGAACCTCGTTAGGTGCGAAAACCCCCTTCGTGCGAGCTAAGGCATGGAGTTCGCTCTGGAGGCTTGGAGCGTTGCGTCCGGAGCTGAAGCGCATATACAAGACATAATATTGGAACATCGCCTATGTATTATTCCACAAATGTAGCCACTTGTCACACTTTTAATTTTTTGAGAGAGAGGGACTTAAGCGACTTGTAATCTCGGCCTAGTGAGCGTGTAATATTTCTTCAATATCAATAAAGTGCTTGTTTTACTTCCATACTTGTGTTATTCAATGCTTCCGCTATGACGACTATGTGAACTTGTTACCAATAACCTGTTTATTCAGCTGCATTCGGACTATCGGTGCGATTCTGTGGCTTAGTTATTTTATCACCTGTTCGAATTATGGCCTTGCATGGGTGTAGCTTGTGCTCATGTGATATCACGTCAAGACGAGAATGATCGTCCCGCGGGAGCGCTGGCACAGTGATTCGTGCCTAGCGGGGATGGCCGATTCCTGCGCGAGATCGAGACGTGACACACAATCTGGTGGATTATTAGTACATTGAATGCATTGGTGAGGAGGCTTCTCACCCGCTCAACTAATCCAAACACGTTCAATTAGTTGTGTGCACTATATCATTGATTTCTTTCTAGTCTTTTCTTAGAATCAGTTTTATGGCAAATAAATAAAGCCTAACTCGTGTGGCAGTACACCGTGTGATATAAGAGTAACACATCGATAATTATCAACTTACCATTCGTCCTTCCCTGTCCAAGATAAACCAAGTTAAACCGAGAACGAATATATATATAAAATCAAGGAATTGCATAAGCAAACATAAGTGTCATAAGCGTGTTTCTAACTCAGGTTTGATACTCTATTGTTCAAATATGTACAAATGTCTTATACTCATAATCGTTCATGTGTTCCAGATTACTAGATGCGATGCAATGACTTGCACGCGGATTGCCGCTAAGCGAGGATGACTTAATCTATATGAACTGATGTTGCTTGCAAAGCCATAAAGGATGAGTTATAGTCTCTGGGCGGTTATATGCGTGAGGTAAGTGTTGCTATACGCCATCTTGGCCCGGGACGGTATGGGGTACAACACAAGGCCATAGGGCATTTTACTCCATTTCGCCCACAAATGTGCGAATATCGTACAGTTCTGTCTGGATCAGATCGGCCCCGGTGCCCCATCGACCGTCCGCAGGAACCTGAACATGAATACCTTGTGCACAAGTTATTCGTGATGATACAAATATTGGGTCTACAGATTCACGATATGACATGTTAAATCTTGATTCTTGTCCTGAACGAGTATTGCTCCATGAGCTATGATTCTTGTTTTACTTGACATAATGCAATCCCCTAATTCGGGAACTGCCTTGGCAACCTAACGGTCCCGATACCTTCAGGTTCAAACTTGCACGGAATGACTATTCAATAGTCTTTCGGCTAACTAGATGAATGCAAGACATGGATAGTGTTACTTGGTTGTAGCATGAATCCATGTGACAAGCATTAAAATGAGATGAGCGAGTACTAGTTAGCATATAAGCAGGCAAGCATTGGAACAATATGAATATAACTTTAAGGAAACATACGGTATAGCCTTACTTGAAAACATAAGCAATTATGCTAGCATGAGTCTAAAGGGGTAGTACAAGGAACTAACAATAAAACAAGTTACTTTTTTATTAGCAAGGTGTATTCACTTCTTTTATTAGCAAGCATGGGTTATTGCCTAGCGATCTAGAATGTCTATTCCAATTCTTAGGTGTGAAGGCCAACCAAAGAGTGGTTCATCATAGCCACCCACTTGAACGAGGGTTTACCTCAGCCAAGCTAGACTTTGAGTGAACCGCTGAAAACTTGTCACTACTACATTTTCTGAGTAGGGATATTTTGGTCAGTTCATAATTTATTTAATATTGTGCATGTTGTATATTTAATTATTGTTAGTAGGATATATTATTTATTGGAACTTGTGTTAGTGGACCCAATTAGACTTGTCATGAGCCATTGACCCAACATTTAAGTTAGACCCAATTAGGTCAATATTAGTCACCCTTTGATGAAATAGTAATTTAACTAAACCTTTCATTAGGAGTAGAAGCTTCCCCTTAAATGATTTCTCTTCATGATAACCCAATAGGGGTATTTGTGACTTTGTACATTTTTTGGAGATGGGGTTAGTGGCCGGCTCTTATAAGGAGGAAAATTTCTCTCTCCTCCTTATTTTATTCTAAATTTATTTTATTTGATGTTCTTTTCCAATTTTACTTATTCCTCCACCAAATTCCTACCAAATTCCTTCTAATCACTTCTATACTTTACCATTAGTAGATCTAGATGCAAGGATGAAGCAACGATCACCAAAGAGGAAGAGATTGCACAAGTTGAGCCCTCTTTGTGTCCATTTGGAGAGTTGCATTGGGAATCCATCTCCCAATAGATATAATTTAAATTTCTTCTTTAATTAGTTTCTATTTATGCAATTTAATCATTATGAACCCACCTATGGACTAGAGATACCTATAGAAAGAATAATTGACCTATAGGGACCCCTATTGTGAATATTACATAGTTTTTTTGTGCCCAATTTGGAAAAAAATCCGAGATTAGTGCACCATATATTTGTCAATTGACCAATTGGACCAAATTGATACTAGATTGGTTGTGTGAGACTGGTGTCGTATCCACAATTGGATACGAGTAGGCCGTATCATGATATTTTGTGAAACAGGTTAATTTTAGGAGTTTTCTCTTCGACACGGGAGATACACATATCATATTTTGCCACAAGAACTAGATTAGCTATGTATTACTCTTATTAGGCTTTAATTATGATGTTTGCTATGTTTGTGGGCTTTGGGGAGAGTTTGGTATGATTTGGTAGGAGTATCAGGGGTGTATCACAAGGGTATCCTAGAGTGGAGTGAGTTCATGTGACTGATACTTGGTATTAGAACTGTTATTGTTCAGTTGCCAAGTGTTGATGTGTTTGAGATATTAATTATTTGGTGAATGGGAATTTGGTATGAGTGATATGTCAGTAGGAGATTGTGTGATGGCTGTGGTGTAGTCTTATGTGACTGCCGCTCATAGTTGCTTGGGGCTAGAGTGTGTTAGTACTACAGTAGGATGCACTGGTGCAGGCCCCTTAGTGAGTGTGGTGTGCTTCCAATTGCACAACAGTGAGGGGCTAGGGGGGGCTCGGGTCAGACCTGGAGCAAGGGGAAAGTTTACTGCTGCATTAGATTAGCAGCAACAATTATGTTCTTTAGACCACAACAGTGTATGAGGGAGTTGCACTAAGAAACATGCGGGTCCTATTCTCAGACAAGCATGGATCAGTAGCAGCATATTAGCTGTTATTGGTTAATGTTATTGTTGATGTTGTTGAGGGTTGTTGTGTTATTCTGTTATTTTGGGGAGGTTTAAGTCAGTTGCAACAACAACATCTGTAGGGTATGTGGAGTAGTGGTTATGTGATGATGATATCAGTATTATTGTTGAAGTTGAGCAAGTATTAGGGGTATGTTTGGGTAGTTAGTATCAATACATCACCATACTTGGAATAGAGAATAGAGTAGTAGATATTGATATGTGAGTTCATGGGTATTAGTGTAAATTTTAGGTAATAGGAATTGGGCAAGGTATTGGGAATATATGTTATGGTATGGGTATAAATATAAAATATGTGATATGTTATTTTTAGATATAAGATGAGATATTAATGTCAGTCTAGAGATAAGTTAAGGTATTGTCACATATTGGTAACTATAAGTTGTATAGTGTAGTTATGATACTAAGCAATTTAGATAATAGTAGTGACTAGTATAAAGTAAATATGTATATATATATAATACCTAGTATTAATAACTAGTATAAGGTATGTTTAATATTGATACTATAGGTATCCTAATACCTAGTTTTATCTTGTATGGCTAAGTATCATGTAGGTACCAATCTAATAACTTAGATATAGGCTAATACAACTTAGAAATGACTAGTTTGACCTAGAGTTGCCATAATTTGACTTTTTGACTTAGAAATGACTTTAAGACCAAAATTTTGATCAGTTTAACTTGTTTATCATTCCAAAATATTTGTTGATATGATATTCCATATTTACGTCTTTGAGGTACTGATACAGATACAGTTTGATACTTTGCCCCGGATTCCAGGTGAGTACATTCTCTGATAGTTTTTCATTTATGATATCTTCTATGTTTCTTGTCTTTAGTGTAGATATCCTTGACTTCTTGATACATGGTTACACGAATTAATATTTTCTGGATCCCGTCATGAGATGTTATTCCTACTAGTTCCTGGCATATTCTTGTGCAAGTCCTGTTGTTCTTGTATATGTATGGACACTGATTCATGAGAAGATTTGCTTCCTGCTCATAAAATCCTGTGTCATAGTACCAGTCGGGGGAGGAGAGTGTTAGTGTAGATATGTGATCATACTCCCGCAGTTCCTATTTTCCTGTATAGTGTTATTCATACACCACACATATGATTAACCAGGCCATAATTCCTGAGCAAGTTCCCAAGCCGATCACATGTTGAAGCTAGTATTCACTCACTTAGTTAGTTGTATTTCCTGACTCTTATATATGATGTTCATCTCTATTGTATGTATTTCTTGCATTCCTTATTCCTGTATATTTTTTTCTATGCTCTATTTATCTTGTATATTATCTCTATTTACTACTACATAGTCTTTATTATTTATTGGAACTGCTGTCAGAGGTGTGCTTTGCTCCAATCCTGACTAAATAATATTATTCAGTGATTGTTGTGCTCTCCATTTCGAGATTTCAGAGCGATGCTGTAGACATGACTGCTCTTACTCTGTGGACCTTGAGATGACAACTGTAAATATCTAGACTAGTGCTTCTTATTCCATATCAGGTCTAGTTCCATTCCTTAGAATGTTATTTTGTTTATCTTTCTTATTCATTCTTCCTTTAGATTATTATGATTGAGTACATGATAGAACTAGTTATATTAGTGTGATTGATAGCTAGATATTGTTGACCTAGACAATATTCTACCGCCGATGCTGCGACGTAGGCTGGACGTATCTACGTACTCGTACATCTATACCGAGTGCGGGTTATGACACATTTTTATGGTGGCCCATGCAGGTCAGGATTCATAATTAGAGCGATGTCGTGGTAGTGCGATGACTTAGTTATACTACTGCGAGCCTGCGATAGGATATATGATATTGGATGTTAGGATAAGAAATACTCAATCACAAATTTAGGATTTCTTAAGAGATTCCGGGGATGAACCTGAGAATCTTACTATAAACTCTACTTCAAAATCGGTGTCCACTTGTTTCCGTTCACTCTCACTTGTCGTTGTTGAATTTGACTCTTAATGTTCGTTGTTGAATATGATTCTTGTATCAAGATAAATTTTATGGACTGAATTGAGGAATATTCTGATGACATATTTGATGAGGATAGTGAGAAAGGTAACCATCTGCCTTGATTATGGAGCCTAGAGTTTATCGCAACCATACTAGCTGACGTGGTAAAAATATAAGACCTGATTTTGGATGTACATATCTTATTTATGGAATTTAAAGTTTCTCGCAGCTATACTAGTCGACACAGCGAGGATTTTAGATAACATAATTATAGAGGTGCATACCTTAGTTATGGACTCTATCATTTATCGCAGCTATGCTTACTGGGGTGACGATAATTCTAAGTAACATAATTTTGAATAGACGTATATGATTATCAGATTGTATCTTAAATTAGTTCTTAACATATCATATCTATCATTCCACTTTTATCATTGAATTCTCTTCCGTCATCCTTATTAGCTCAGGAATATAGATATTCTTAGTTCCTCTAGTCTAGTTCCTTATAGAGCTTTATTTTATTAGTTCCTGAGGTTTCTTGGATAGTGTAGTAGCTTGATAACTTGCAGATAGGTTTGTATCATTAAGTATTAGTATTGATTATTGTGAGCGTAGTTGGTGAGTCTATGAGTGGTTCCTAGTTGGGTATGTGAGTTATAAGCATAAGTCTAGAGATAACTTATAGCACAGTACCTTTGTAGCAATAGTTCTATGGTAGATGTCAGTATAGTTAGTATTTGTACCAATGATAGAAGGGGAATAGAGTATCATTTGTGATCCCAAGAGTTAGTATCAGTGTTATCATGCAAGTTCTAGATAGATATAAATTTATATAGTTGAGTGATCCATGTATCAATTAAGTATCATAAAATTTGTGTTTGGATATCAATGAAGCATGATATTCGATTTGGTGCTTGATACTTGGTTGTATCGTGAGTAAGAGAATGTGAATTCAGGAGAGGTACTAGTGAGTGTGCCATGATATAATGGTACACATAATTATATAAGTGAGTGTGATAGTGTTAGAATGTGATATGCTAGTAATAAGACTTATACTATGTCTTGAGTGTTGGGTATTGGTGTAGGTAGATATGAGTGCACCTGTATGTGTCTAGTGTGGCTGTATCACCTAGTACTCAAGAGTGTTGAAGTGTTAATAGGGATATGTGAGGGAAGCATGAGTGGTGAAGTGAAGTACCCATTTTATGAGTGTTATAAAGTAGGGGTTTAGTATCAAAAGTATAAATAATGTGTCAATGGGGCATGTAAGTATTAAGCAGGTAGCAGAGAATATTAAGTACATGAGTCAATGACAGTTATGGAGTTAGTAAGTATGATGGGTGATCTAGTGAGTAAGTTAGTGTCAAGAGTGGTAGTAGTATGTGTGATAAGCTGTTGTGAGTGTTAAAAAGTTAATGTCCTAGAACATTAAGTTCATATGTTATGTATAGTTAGGAAGCTAGTGTTTCAACACAAAGAGTGCCTAGAGTATACCAGTGTCCAGGGTATATCAGGGTTAAGCTGAGTATTATGTTAGTATTAGTGAATATCTTGTGTATGATAGTATCAGATGAGTGTATTAGTTAATATAGATGAAGGGGTATTTAGGAGTAGGAGTATAAGTGTTCCAGGCAATAAGTAAGAGGGGTAACCTATATAGAAGTAAGCCAGTGGGCATGGTACTTTACTAGTGTTTTGGAGTATAGAAGTAGCATGTATCAGTGAGAATTATGATGGGTATAAGGGTATTATTGAGATATTATAGTGTCATAGTGGTTAGAAAGTATTTATGTATCTTATATTGATACCATATACAAGTAAACACCCTAGGGTGATTGTTAAGAGGTAGAGTATGTGTTTGCACCAGATACAAAGATAAGAGGAGTACCTTAGTGACAAGATCCGGAGTACCTCAAGTATTGTGGAGGTTTAAAATACAAGCATCTGAATGGCTAGTGTACTAAGAGACATGAGTAACCTAGTAAGAGAGTATCATCATAAATGACATGTATAGGAGTTAATGCCTTATGTAGGTAGAGTCAATACTTGGGTAGACATCCTATAGATAGTATTCTAGATTTGATAAGGGTGTAACAATATGGTACATGAGTGTGAAGGGATACAAGTGTTCATTTGCAAGTAGAAAGTGGTTGAGCAGTGTTCAGTTGCCTGCAAGAACTGAGACATATATGAGAGTTTATATGTGTTAGGGAGTGAACTAAAATAAGAATCGATATACTAGTGAATGCGTTCATGTATCCCACAAGGAAGTATAGGAAATATGAGTGTTGGGAGAGTACCCTTCTATTGTCAGAAGATAGTATCCTAGAGGTGTTAGTATAGTATCCTGGGTAGTGTGTACCAGTGAGTTAAGAGTATCCATGGCCTAGAACCATAGTATACCATTAGTATTAGAAGTGGTAACCCTTGATATTAAGTATTGGCTAGATTGATGTTTAGTAAATAACTGGTATAAATATCTGAGATAGTTAAGAGGTCAAGCTAGGCCACATATGGCACAAAAAATTACTCTACACCAGCAGAGGAAGACACCCCAAAAGGGAAATACTTTTTGCAATAAGGGTCAAGAGGACCGACGCTACATGTATTGGGTTAGCAGGTTCTGTTATTCTCTTTCCTTTCCTTCTATTGATCTATGTGATACCTAGTATCTTATAGTTGCCTTAGTAAATTATGCTATAGTATAGTCAATAGAAACCCATAATAGGAATTGTAATTCATGACAGCTAGAGACTATAACCATGCATGGTTGTTCTTTCAACAGAATTATAAGAATTGTGAATCATATGATAGGACTTTCTTGGATCATGATTGTTGGGAGTTTGACCGTAGTAAATTTTTTTGATGAATATGTTATGACTGGACAAAGAGAGAGGGGTGAGGTATTTTAATTTCGAGGAAAAAATTCTTCTAAGGGGGGTAGACTTGTCACTACCACATTTTCTAACTAGGAATATTTTGGTCATTTTATAATTTATTTAATATTGTGCATGTTGTATATTTAATTATTATATTATTTAATTATTGTTAGTAGAATATATTATTTATTGAACTTGTGAGTGAACCCAATTAGACTTGTCATGAGCCATGGACCCAACATTTAAGTTAGACCCAATTAGGCCAAATTGGTCACCCTTTGATTACTTAGTGTTTTAACTAAATCTTTCATTAGGAGTAGAAGCTTCCCCCTAATTGATTCTCTTCAGGACAACCCAATAAGGATATTTGTGATTTTTTTACATTTCTTGGAGAGGGAGTTAGTGGCCGTTCCTTATAGGGAGAAGAATTTCTCCCTCCTCCTTCTCATTGCATTCCAAATTTATTTTATTTGGTGTTCTTCCCCAATTTCACTCATCCCTCCACCAAATTACTACCAAATATCTTCCAATTACTTCCATACTTTACCATTAGTATATCTAGAAGCAAGGAGGAAGCAACGATCACCAAGGAAGAGGAGGTTGCACAAGTTAAGCCCTCTTTGTGTCCATTTGGAGAGTTGTATTGGAAATTTATCTTCCAATAGGTATAATTCAGATTTTTTTTAATTAGGTTCTATTTGTGCAATTTAATCATTAGAAACCCACCTATGGACTAGGACTACCTATAGGAAGAAGAATTGACCTTTAGGGACCCTATTGTGAATGTTACATATATTTTTATGTCCAATTTAGGGGAAATCCGATATTGGTGCACCATGTGTTTGTAAATTAGTCAATTAAACCAAATTAATACTAGATTGGTTGTGTGAGACTGATGTCGTGTCCACAATTGGATACGAGTAGGCCGTATCATAATATTTTGTGATACGGGTTAATTTTGGGGGGTTCCTTCGACACGGGAGATACACATATCATATTTTGCCATAAGCACTAGATTAGCTATCTATTACTCTTATTAGGCTTTAATTATGATATTTGCTATGTTCTTGGACTTTGGAGAGAGTTTAGTATGATTTGGTAGGAGTATCAGGGGTGTATCACAAGATTATTATAGAGTAGTATGATACTAGTGTGATGCACAACTTGTGTTTGATGAATTACCTTGGTATTTTGAGTGTATCCTTTTGTACTCTAAATTATTAGATTGATATATATCTATTAGTGTTAAAATATGTATCTATATAGTTAGTTGATTAATATATCTATTAATTATATATATGTATCATTGTTTATGTGTATCATAGAGTAGAGTGAGTTCATGTGACTGATACTTGGTGTTAGAACTGTTACTGTTCAGTTGCCAAGTGTTGATGTGTTTGAGATATTGATTATTTGGTGAATGAGAATTTGGTATGAGTGTTGTGTCATTAGGAGAGTATGAGATGGCTGTGGTGTAGTCTTGTGTGACTGCTGCTCATAGTTTCTTGGGGTACAAGTGTGTTAGTATTGCAGTAGGATACATTGGTGCAGGCCTTGTAGTGAGTGTAGTGTATTGCCAATTGCACAACAGTGAGGAGCTAAGGGGGGCTCGGGTCAGACCTGGAGTAAGGGATAAATTTACTGCTATATTAGATTAGCATCAACAACTATGGGCTTTAGACCACAGTAGTGTGTGGGGGAGTTACACTAAGGAACAGTCGGGTCCTATTCGGAGACAAGCATAAAGCAACAACAACATATTAGCTGCTATTGGTTGATGTTGTTGTTGTTGATGTAGCTGATGGTTGTTGTGTTGTTTTGTTATTTTGGGGAGGTTTAAGCCAGTTGAAGCATCAACTTCTGTAGGGTATGTGGAGTAGTGATTATATGATGATGGTATCAGTATTAGTGTTGAAGTTGAGCAAGTATCAGGGGTATATTTGGGATAGTTAGTATTAGTACATCACCGTACTTGGACTAGAGAATAGAGTAGTAGATATTGATATATGAGTTCATGGGTATTAGTGTGAAGATTAGGTAATAGGAATTTGGTAAGCTATAGGGAATATATGTTAATGTATGGGTATAAATATAAGATATGAGATATGTTAGTATTAGACCTGATATAAGGTATTGATGTCAGTCTAGAGATAAGTTTATGTATTGTCACATATTGGTAACTATAAGTTTTATAGTTTAGTTATGATACTATGCAATTTAGATAATAGTAGTGACTAGTATAAAGTAAATATGTATATATATTACCTAGTATTAAGAAGTAGTATAAGGTATATTTATTATTGATACTATAGGTATCCTAATACCTAGTTTTAGCTTATATGGCTAAGTATCATGTAGATACCAATCTAAAAACTTAGATATAGGCAAATACAACCTAGAAATGACTAGTTTGACATAGAGTTGACCTAGTTTGACTGTTTTGACTTAGAAATAACTTCAAGACCTAAATTTTGATTAGTTTAACTTGTTTATCATTCCAAAATATGTGTTGATGTGATATTCCATATTTAGGTCTTTGAGGCACTGTTACAGATACAATTTGATACTTTACCCCAGATTCCAAACGAGTACATTCTCTGATAATTTTTTGTTTATGATATCTTCTATGTTTTTTGTATTTATTGTAGATATCCTTGACTTCTTGACACATAGTTATACGGATTAATATTTTTTGGATCCCGTCATGAGATATTATTCTTAGTAGTTCCTTGCATATTCCTGTGCAAGCCCTATTATTCTTGTATATTTATAGACACTGATTCATGAGAAGATTAGCGTCCTCCTCATAGAATCCTGTGTCATAGCGTGTCATGGCTGGATCTACTATACTAGTCATGGGTGGGGAGTGTTACTATAGATATGTGATCATACCCCCGCTATTCCTATTTTCCTGTATAGTATTAATCATACACCGTATGTATGATTAACCAGGACATGATTCCTGTGTAAGTTTCCAAGCCGATCACATATTGAAGCTAGTACTCACTCACTTAGTTAGTTGTATTTCATGTCTCTTATATATGATGCTCATTTCATTTATATATTTTTTGCATTCCTTATTCCTTTATATTTCCTGCCATGCTCTATTTATCTTGTATATTCTCTCTATTTACTGCTACATACTCTTTATCATTTATTGGAACAACTATCAGAGGTGTGTTTCGCTCTAATCCTGACTGGATAATATTTTTCAGTGATTGTTGTGCTCTCCATTCCAGGATTTTAGAGTGATTCTAAAGACATGACTGCTTTTATACTGTGGACCTTGAGGTGACAACTGTAGAGATCTAGTCTATTGCTTCTTATTCCATATCAGGTATTGTTCCATCCTTATAATATTATTTTGTTTATCTTTCTTATTCATTCTTCCTTTAGATTATTGTGATTGAGTACATGATAGAACTATAGAAACATAAAAATACTACAGGCCGCATAGAGCTCATGCCGCATAAAATATGATATATACGGCCAGACGGAAGCCGCATAATAGCCTTCATACGAATATACCAACCAAGTAGCAAGAGGCCGCATAAAGGATCCTTGACACACTCTCCAACATCTGACAAAAAGGTATGACGGCCTCGAGACTCGCAAGAAGGCGGCAGGCAAAAAGAAAAATAGTTACATCCAATAATTAATGACCTCATCTGACGAGCCGTGCCACGTGTCCCGCCTATGCGGCTTCAACATTATACGGCCTCGATGATATACGGCCTCAGTCAGATAGAAGCACATATACGGCCATGACACATATGCGGCCAGAGCACACATGCGATCTCGACTCTATGCGCCCTCGTCCTCATAAAGCCAAAGTGTCCATCAGACCAAAGGCGGACGAGAGCACATATGCGGCCTCGCCAACGTGCGGCCAGAGTGTCCATTCGACTAAGGCCCATACAAGAGCACGTATGCGGATACAAGACCCATGCGGCCTTGCCATTATGCGACCTAGTTGTTATGTAGCCTCCAGCTCACAAGATCTTTCTGTTATAACTACAAAGATCTTCATACAGTTGGTGTTGACTACATGTCCAGCTGACCAAGTTACTCCCACAATGGGTTGATAACAACCCCGAGATCTCATCAACAACATATCTGAACCAAACTTACGTGGCAGCTTCCCCGTGACGTGTGACCACAGTTACAACTGCATATTGTTGAAGTAGCCCTATGCGGCCATCAAGCAGGAACATATGCAGCATCCTTAGCACGCCCACAGGGCAGCTATAAATAGTAAGGTACCATACCCTATAAGGACTCAGCTGGATATTAGCTAACCTACACTCGAGCAAGAGAGAAGAGCTTCCGTATCTGATCGTCCACGGAGTAAAGCGAGTTGATATACTCCTAATACTCCATCGTCACCCCCAGAAAACAAATTATTACTTAGATTATCTTCTAGGACTTCTTTGTACTTTTTTTAGTTTGTTAATCAAATCAAGTTCTTTTAGTTCTCCTTTTGATTTAATGGCAAACACGATGGTGACTCTGCTGGGGAGATTGGTGAAACGATAGCTCAGAGGTGATATGAACATGGCTAGCGTCTAACGAGATTGGTTTGAGTGGTCACTGCGGGAGTGTGCGAGTGGACCTGAGGACTGCACCGTTGGGGAGACTTTGGGGATCCATCATCCATTGTGTATCCAAGACTCCTGGATACAGATGATGGCTTTTTACAAGAATTTGTAAAGAAGGAGAAAATATTGCATATTGGCACTTGCTGTGGATGAAGAACCAAGAGTGTAGAGAATTACATATAGGTTGTCCTACTGGGGATAAGGGGAGTACAAATCTAGTTTAGATGTAGTACTTTTTCAGGAACATGTTGTTGATAGATCTCATAAGTAAGTCGCCATTGGGTTTCACTAGCCCGTATGTGCCATTGGAAAATACGGTTTCCACAATGAATGAGCCCTCCCATTTAGGTTGGAATTTGCCGTTGTGGAAACCGTATTTTCCAACGGTGCATACCGGCTAGTGAAACCCAATGGCGAGTTAATTATGAGTCCAATCAATGGCAAGTTCCTCAAAAACTACTACGTCTAAACTAGACTTGTACTCCCCTTATCCCTAGCGGGACGACCCAGATGTAATTCTCTATACTCTTGGTTCTTCATCCACAGCAAGTGCCTATGCGCAACATTTTTCCCTTCGTTACAAATTCTTGTAAAAGCCATCATCTGCATCCAGGAGTCTTGGATATGCAATGGATGATGGATTCCCTAAGTCTCCCTAGTAGAGAAGTCCTTAGGTCCTCTCGCAAACTCTCGCAGTGACCACTCAAACCAATCTCATTAGACGCTAGCCATGTTCATATTACCTCTGAGCTATCATTCCACCAGTCTCCCCAGCGGAGCAATCCTCAGGTCTATCTTTATTTTTGGATAGTCCACACCCAGCAAACTACTCCTCAGTGAGTTTTTTCGGACATTGGTTCATGTCTATATTATCTCTGAACTACTGTCATAATATTTTTTTTTCGGCTGAGTTTGCCATGTCCATATTACTTTGAACAAACCTCCCAGGTTTTGGCTATCGATCATCACGTCCATATTATCTTTGATATCAGTTGTCATCTATACTTATCACCCGTACTCACCACGGTACACCAGCGGTGTTAAGTCCACAAAAACTGCCACATCCATATTACCTCTGGAAGGGCTTGTCTCAAACCTATTACTTGCACTTACATGCACAAAAAGTAATGGGTCCACAAAATCTATCACGTCCATATTACCTCGGATAGGGCATGTTTTGAACTTATTATTTGCACTCAACGTGGGCAACAAATAATAGGCCCACCAAGGATCCCCCAGTGGGATATCCTCAACAAACACGATATTGTACTACGTCCATATTACCTCTGGTACGATATCCGAAGTTCACACAAACAATCGTAAAAAAAAAGAAAAAAAGTAAAAGCTTTTATTTTATTTGCTAAAGTGAAAAAAGAAAACTACACTTAGGGGACTATCTATGTCCCAACCGCAAAATAAACTTCAAAACAAGAACAAAAGACAGTTTCAGAAAATAAGACGCAAACTACAGCTGCTACTCATTGGTGCAACTCCTCTATTCGCCCTTAAAGCCGAGCGATGGAAGCGTCAATCTTCGCTCTGACTCTTCGCCCAACTTCTTTAGCCAAAGTCGCAGGATCCTCCAAATGGGCATAGGCTTAGCGCTTGTCCTCCAGCCTCTTCAACGTATTCTCCAGGGCAGTGGAAGACTGGGCCACCCTACTAGTTTCCTCACAGATGGCCTCTCTATATCGACGAGCCTCCTGAAGGTCGCCCTCCACGACAAAGAGTTAGGCTTGAAGTTGCGCAATTTGCTCGTTGATCTCAGCCATGGCATGGGTTACAGAGTCCTCCCGAGCAAGACAAACCTCCTCTCGATCGTTCAACTTGTCATGCTTGAGGGCCAACTTGTAGAGGTCATGTTCTAAGGCCTGCTTGTTCTGCACATATGCAATCTTCACCTGCTCCATGGACTTCAGAAGGAACTCATGTTTCTCTTCCACTGCGATAACCGGGTCGACCTCCCGCGCCTGATGCAATTCATTTAGGCGTTGGCTCAAAAGGTCAGCCATCTGCTCATAACCAGGAAGTGTCCTCAAAAGCTCAGCCTGACTCTGGGCACAGTGCTTGGCCCAAGTAAAAGTCTTGCCTTGTCCTAGTACGGTTTGTACCCCCGCTTCAGATGCATGTAGAAGCTTTGAATAGTATCATTCGAGGCTTCTTCCACGTAAGCAAAAGTAGGAATCAAAGGAATCATAACTGTGGGGACTACATTCGGCCGCAGAGGAGGCATAGCAATATTAAATGGCCCAGGTAACAGAACAGCAGCCGCATAGCGTCTAGATGCTCTGGCTTTTACAAACTACCTCCCAATTGAAAGAAGCATCTGGGCACTAGGCAATCGAGCAATATCGACCGTCGTAAGATTGACATATAAGGATGTGCCGACGTCAGCCGGTCCTACAACATCAGATGAGGAGACAGTTACCTCAGCCCCAACAACCGAGGCTCCCTTTACACTCCCTTGAGTATCCATATCAGCTGGTATTATGATAATATCTGAGGATGACCCAGCAACCACCGGGCCAACAACTTTAGGGGTAGCTGCCTCAGAGCGAGTCGCTCCACCATTAGGAGTGATCATGGTGGAGGCAATCACTATGCTAGTTGCAAACCCTGCAGGGTGTTTTTTACCCCCCAAAAGTACTAGGAAGAGGTCCAAACTTTATTGGGACAAGCCCACTAGTTTCTTCCTCGACGCCCTCTTCAGCGGCCACGTTCATCGTTCTTAGGTGGGAAGCCGACCCTGTAGATACAGAACAACCCGTGTTCAGCCTCGCCCTGAAGAATGAAAGTTGAAGCTAGAATATCCCTTCATGGGTAAATATACGGGATAATATACCAGAAGAAGGCGACAGGGATTGCGGCTCACCTAGCGTAGTCATAGCCTTCCCCATGGCTTCTATATCATCGACGGAGATATGCTCAAACGGTGTGAAGGGCTCATCTACTACCACACCCGCCTCTTAAAACCCCGAAGACTCAGGTGTAGGCCCCGAGGTATCCTCGTCAGACTCTGGGGAAGTCTCTTCCTCCGGCTTCTTATAAGAGACAATCGAGGCACCCGCTCTTCGGGGACGGTCCCTTCTCCCTTGCATCTACGAATTGTCAAAAATACCAGAACCAAGATATTTATATAAAAGACCAGAAAAAATTAAACTAAAGGGTTCTACAGGTACCCCCTCAGCGTCCAAAGTAGGGTCTATTTCAGGATCCTCCACCGTGAAGGGTCCTACCTCTTTCCTTGCATCCTCCTTCGCGAGAGGTTTCACTTTTACTAAAGACCTCTTCCCTGGTGCCACCTTGGTCCTGGCCTTCTTCGAGTACCTAGCATGGGGGGTCTCTGCCTTCGCCCTCCGCTTGGCTGGAGGAGGAGCGTTGGACGGAGGAGTTGTCTCATGTTCTCCCGTCGAGGGATCCAGATCCATAAGCAAAGGCTTAGCGACGCCCTTTCCATTCTTTGGCTTCCGTCGCACTTTTGTGTCCAGAGGCATCAGCATGGTACCTTCGATATAGCTCATCTTAGGGTTAAAGCCAGCCGGCAGAGCGTTGGCTGTGCAATAATACGTCGTCGCCGTGTGTAGCATCTGTGACGCTACCCCAGCCGATGGCAAGCAGAACTTGACCTGAGTTCCAGTGGCATTGTAGTAACTATAGCATGGGCTCCATCAAGCAAGCTCCCGCCATATCCAAGGGAAGCACTCGGGTGACCCAACAGGAGCTGGGTATAACCGAACTGGCGAGCAAAGCGACTCGGCAGGTAAGGCTCCGCAAAGACTTCGTCCCAATTCTGATATACCAAATGGGAGGGACGAATAGCTTGAAGACAACATAAAAGCCTCTCAGACAGATTTCAAGACTCTCCATCGACATCCTGATGGACGGTATCCCGTTCCTCGGGAGTAAAATCTGGCTCAGTAGTAAATAAACTCCAGTCAGTCATAAATAAGAGCTTCCTCCTACAAACAGGGACTGTGTCGAGCCTCCACTTCATTCCTGGATATTTACGGATCGTAGCATCGACTGCCACAATATCATCATCGGTTCCAGGGCTCATCTGGAAATAATAGTGTAAGAGAATCCAACCCATCAAATAATGATAGGGGAGCTTAATCCGGTTAAAATATTCTTTGCCCGGATGATCCTCAAACTTCTAGGCGAAGTTGTGAAGCCCCCGATGTATGAAGCATACCATCGCTAGTAGAAGAGCCACCTTGTGACCGAAAGCTAACTTCACGGCTGGGAGAATGAGGGGACGACTAATCCTGTCCATGGTTCTGGAGCTGCCTGGGACGACGCAATTCCACAACCAGAGCATCAAGTATCCCGCTATCATGGATTTGGCGAACAACTTGTCACTACCAGAATAAGTCAAATTAGTGACGTCTAGAAATATCGCTAAATGGCATAATTATGTCGCTAAATATTGTTAGCAATGTAATTAGCGACGTTTCAATAAAGTCGCCTTTAAGCTAGTCGCTGGCCGGAAAAGTATCACAAAACATCGCTATAACGACGTTTTCTAGCGATGTATCTACGTCACTATATTAGCGATGTTTAGTGACGCAACATCGCTAAATTAGCGACGTATTGTGTGTCACTATATGTTGCTAGTTTTTGTATTTAGCGACGTTTTGCAACACATTTAGCGACGTTATATTGACATAAAAAATACTGCTATGTCAACAATTTAGCGAGATTCAGCAACGTATTTAGCGACATTCAGCGACGTACTTACCGACGTATTTAGCGATGATCAGCGACGTATTTATCGATATATATAAACGTCGCTAAATGTCACTAAATGTCGCTAAAGTTTCAGTAAAAAAATAAAAAAATAGAATATAGAATAGTTTCCAAACCAATATTCTTGCAGTTTATGAATTCACAATTTATATAAATAGAACACTTCGGTTGAACACTCAACACCGGTAAATTAACATACATTTTATATAAATAATATAATAAAATTTGAAAACATGAAATATTGGGATTAGAAACCGAGTCTGGAGAAAATCTCATCGTAACGAATACAATAAATATCCACACAACTAAGTGAAAGAAATAAAGTCTGAAAGCCTCAAAAATAAAGAATATTCATAAATGACCAAATATCATAGGTCAACACGAACAACCAAATATCATAAGGACCAATTACAGCGGATCTGAAGGAGGATGACCACCGGCGGGCATCAAGGATAAGAACAAATCATACTGCTCCCGTGAAATCGACACCAATGTCGATGGAGAAGGCAGTAACATTGGTAGAATCTATGTCAATGAAGGCGCACCAGGAGGACGTATCTTCTCTAACTCTGCTAGTCGATGGTTATATGAATCCATGGTAGATAACAACCTCATACTACTATGAACCATTGAATCCTGCATTATCGTCAGCCTCTCGCCCATGGACAGCTGTGATGCTTGCAGCTCTGTCACGCTACGCTCTGTCGACGCTCTAAGATCAGCAATCATATCCCTGAGCTCCATGATGCTACGCTCGAGCATATCAAATCGTGCGATAAGCGTCGCATCGTCTTCCTGCGGCCAGGACAAGGGATGCTCCTCCATCTTTTGTAGCAAATCATCATGGAGAGACACAATCTGATGGTCAAAGGTCTCTTGGACACAGGCCGACGCCTGCGAGGGCTGTGGGGAATGCGTACTTATCGTGGAGGCCCTAGATGACTGCGTCGCAATAAAGGCATCATAGGATCCCGTACCGTAGTAGGTACCCCTCACTACCAGTGGCAGTCACCCACAGCTCGTTCGTCGACGGAGCTGGAGATGGCTATAAGGAAGTACCCGCCTCTCCCATTGTAGGTGCACTAGTAGTCGCCCGCTCATGCAGCCTAAGATACTCGGCCTATAAAAGTTTGGATACTCGATAATTTCTAATATGTCAATGGTACTTATTACTAACTACATGTATATTTATTTGCATATTTTCTAAGTTATATTAAAATTAACACAAAGTAAAGTAATACTTATATAGGTCTGCGAGGCCCTCTCATCAATGAGATTCTCGTCCTTTCGATGGGTGGCCAGGAAGATCGTCACCATATTGGCATCCTCACCCCTCTGTACCTGTAAAAATATATTATTTAGTACTAAAATTAAATATTTTATCCTACTACCATTTTATCGTACTTGTATTAAAATAATATATCTGAAATAAAAAATATACTAAACGACGAAAATATTCCATCATCGAAATCTAGCCACCATACCACTTTGCTGCCTTCTGCCTGGCCTCCTTGGACTTATCAGACCTTTCCTTGTATCTCAGATCGTCGAATCTAGCCCTCATCGCAGTCCACTGCTCAGGTGTTATCCAACCTTGGATCGGTTTTCCTTCGCGATCATGAGCCTTCTGGTCATCCAGAGCATCACTGATCAGCTTGGCGGCAACGGCAAAAATATCTGCTCAATCAACTCAGCCCGGTGCGATGGATAAAAATACGTTTGCTACAAGAAGTAATTTAGTAAGTTATATAATATGCATAAATTAGATGATTGATATAATATACTTTTACCTTGAAGTGCGTAAACCAGAATGCATTCCTCTCATCCGGAGCATCAGAGTAGTTGATCTAAGGGCCACCATAATAGTACCTCAGAAAGTGGCCCAGACGTCTCTGTACCGACGAGGGACGATATCTATACAGAGATAATTATTTTTATCGAAAAAGTGAATATATGATGAATAAATAAATACACGATATATATGATGCTGTCACGCCCCAGTCCCAAAATACGTAGGACTAGGACACGTAAGCATGCCAGCCGCATGTATATGGCAACTCTAATATATTAAAACCATAACACATGCGTACGCTGTAATATGAATAATAATTCACTAGTGGTAAACATATATGTCACAGGGCATAACTAAATCTCATCCACAAAAATCATATATAAATGAATAACCAATACCTATAACTAGATCTCAATGTAAAGTATCTAATGATGGTAGTCGGATGGAAACAAATCCACTACCGGACTAGAATATAGAATATACGAGATAAATACAATATAAGAATATCAACTACCAATCACGAGCTCGAAGAGAAGTCCTTATCGCAATATACGTAGCAAGTCCGGATCCGCGCTCCTGCGAATACTCATAAACAATATACCTGGAAAGGGCCAGGTCCTCAGAGGGACGTAACAAGATACATAAAAGCATGCCATAAAGTAAATACTGTAAAAACTCAAGGATGTCCTAACCAGCTAATTGAAATGCACTTTAAAGACAACCTTGGTACGTATGGGTAGGTAAAAGGTATAAAGTATAGCGTCAAGCTAGAGGCTAAGTATCTGGCATTAGCTGTAAACTAGATGCCAGATGTATATGCTGACTACATCACCGATCATGATAGCGCGCAGCTAGTAACCTCTGCCGGATGTATTGACAAGCATATACTCCCATAACCGGGCAATATTGATCCCATAACCGGGTAACACTGGCCCATAACCGGGTAACACTGATCCCATAATCGGGTAACACTGAGGCTCACGGCCCCGCAGTTTACTATGAAACTACGGCAACCAAATGTCTGTCCTATACGCCTACTAATTGTCTTTCCCGCCCAATGATCTATGCATGTTGCATCCACAACACGCAGTAGCTACTACACCGAGACAGAGTGCAAGTATCGATATTGTAACTCTGGCTCATAGTCTATCGTTAGACGATAGTCCAACCTCACAACCAAACAAGGACAAGGATTAGACCTTCGTACTACAATAGTCTATGCTCCGACATATCTATAACTGCTAAGTCTCTAGCATGCATCACTATTAGCAGTTATACCCTATCTATCGCACAACCTACACGTATAGGTGGCCAACCGCATATGCAGGCCTGTGCCCTATATGAGACTCACAACACGTGTAAGAAATGTGTCAAGGCCTGGGGAGTCATACCAATAACTTTACGACTTTAGGTGGTTCTACTAGACACTAGGTCAGACACAAGTCCTAACGTCAATGCCTCCGTTGACTGCACCCGAGTCTCTCTCGGACACGCACATTTATAATAATAACATGCAGCTAAATAATACAGAATTTAAATAGTACAACAAGGCAAGGTATACTTGTCTGGCGAGAGAGCTGCGTAGCACCAATAACCTGCTCCAGAAGTTGCGCAGAACGATCCAATGATCCTCGGGGTCAACGTGCATAGGTACGGGAATCAGGGGTGTCTGCTGCGGGTTGTCTGGCAAGAGTGACGGGTCTATGATGTCGATGATGACGAAGGTTATGACGATGCTTGAGGTTGATACGGGTGATGGTTTAAGGGTGATAATGACTATGGTGATTAGAGGATGAGGTGAGGAGGATGCTGTAGATGGTGTCTGGGATGATGGTGATGATGATTACATGGATGAGGATGATAGGGATGATGATAATATTGATGATCATGATGATGGGGATGATGACGATGTCGGTGACGATGATAACGACGATGACTATGGAGGTGATGATGACAATGAGGACGATAAGATGGACAATGGTGATGACAAGGACGATGATGATGATAACTAGGATAATGATGTGTAAGATGGTGGTGACGAGGAGGATAGTAATGGTGATGGTGATAGCTAGTATGATGATTGGGAGATGATGATGATAATGGTGATGATGGTTTGCAATGGTGGCTGACCGGAGTCCGGCGAGGGGAGGTGAGGTCCGACAGGGAGGGGGAGAAGGTCAGGGAGCAGGGGCTGAGGTCGAGAAGAAAAGAAGGAGGGCCATGGTGGTGATGGGTGGTGGACAGGGTGGTGGTGACATAAAATCTGGCCAGGGGGTCCGGCCAGTCGAAGAAGAAGAAGGTTCAGTTTCTGGAAGGAGAAGTGGTGGAGGTGAAGTCGACAAGGGGGAGACTCAGGCGGGGATGATGGCCAGGCCGGGCTTCTCCGACGAGGTTGCTCGGCTCGACGGTGGATGGGGACCGGAGGAGATGAAAGAGGAAGGAAGGGTGGTGCAGCATTATGGTAATGGTGGTCGGCTGGTGGTTGGGGTACTGTCGGAGGTGTGTCGGGGATGACAGTTGTCCAGGGTGAGAATCCGGTCGACATTCAGTCGACGATTGAGAGGAGAAGACAATGGCAGTAGTTCAGGAGAAGACTGGGTCGGGTTCTAGGCGGTCACGGAGGGAGGAGTCGAGAACAGCAGGGAGTCTGACTGGTCTAGTCGTGTCCCGGTGGTCCCCGGTGCTGTGCAGGCGGCTGCGGGCAGAGCGCAGCAGCGTGGAGGAGGAAGAGAGGGACAGGGAGGTGAGGTGGTCGGCCAGGGCAGGCGGGGTTCAGCTCCGGTCGGCGGAGCCTCGGCTTCGGGAAAAGATGAATAGTAAGGGTAGGGGGAGGTCGGCTGAACTTAGCTTTAGGTTTAGGAATGATAAAAGGTAAAGGTAAAGGAAATGATGTATTTATATGCACATGGGGTTGGGTTGACCTAGGAATAGTTTGACTTGGTCAACACTCTCCTTGGGATGGGCCTTGGGCTCACTTGGGGATGTTTGGAGGGCTAGAATTTGCATTATTTAAATACAAGGCTAGAATTTAAATGGGGGACGATGTGCGCGTTGCACATTCCAAAAAAATTGTGGGAAAATTCCTGCGAAGGGAAAAGTTGGATTTCTTCATGTATTGTCCAATGGTGTGGACACCTAAATGCACTTTTGCATAAAAGCGCCCAACAATTAGAAAATTGTACAAGGACATAAATTGGATTAAATTGATTAAAATAATCGCACAGGGTGTTCTGGAATTAATTAGAAGTACACGGAATTAAAATTAGGTGGGACACAAGTGTCAGGGACGCAAAGGGTACAGTGTAGAATAATAATAAAATTTGGGTTATATAAAACGGTCAAGATTGTGTCTCCAATTTTGATTGGAACGCACAAGGGTACAAAGTCATATTTTATTTAGAATTAATAAATAACGTCCGCGATGTTTATTGAGCGACTAAAATATAGCACCAGAGGGCATGATTATAAGTTACACAAAGGTCAGAAAGGTAGGCGGGCACGTCTAGGAAAATGTTGTAAAATTTGTAGGAAGGCAATAGCTAGTGTAGTGCTCCAATTATCGAAGCAACGACAAGGCGCGCTACGTGTCATAAACAATACGAAATTAAATAAACGCTGTGTCCTATTTCTATTTGGATTAAAACTAGCCCTAGTTTCTCCATTTATGCCAAGTAAACCTAATTTTGGGTGAGGGAGTTTACAGATGCTAAACCAACTAATTGACTTACTTTATACCGTCGGCCCAAATTTTTGTCCTTGTCTCGTCCGGAGGTGCGCATGGAGGATCTAGCTGATGCTGGGATGACGTTGACTCAACCTCCGCCATATGCTCATCTGTCTCCATGGTTCTGTCAGCAGGAGGAATGCTGGATGAGGGAGTAGTCTCAGGCATGGAACTACTCGTCCCAGGAGTGCTGCCACGTAACGTCGTCGCAGTTGGAGATGTGATTGGTCGATATACTGGAGTACTTGGAGTCGAGGATCCAGAACCAACAGTAGACAGTAACGGAGGAGCACTCCATCTACCTCGGGACCTGCCGAATGCTCTGCATCGTCATATCATACTTGATAATGACATATGATGCTAGAACAAATAAACAAATATATAGTACATTCTATAGTCAAAATATTATATATATCTCACAACATTAATAGAATTGCACAGTAAATAACTAGTAGTGTCACATGTCTAAATGGATAGTACATTCTAAAGTCAAAATATAATACATGTCTTCGTTAAAATCGTATATTCTATAGTCAAAATATAGTACATTCTACAGTCAAAATATTTTATTTTCAATCATCTTCAAAAAATTTATCTTGTTCGTCTTCCTCATCCTTCTCTTCATCTTCCTCCTCATCTTCACTTTTATCTACTTCATCTTTGTCTTCGTCTTCGTCTTTGTCTTTGTCTTCGAATAATTCTACCTCTTCTACATTATTAGTCATGTAATGAGTAACTTTCATTGAGTCCATATCTATAATATTTGTTACAAGTGGTAGCTCATCCTCCTGATAAGCTATTTCGTCAACGTTAAAGGTATTTCTAGCTTTAGTCTTGCATACCGCCCACTAATTCGACCTTGCTGTCCCTCGTCTAGGATAAGTTATGAAGTACACAAGCAATCCTGACTTGATAGGACAAATGTTTCGTAGCCTTGATATCTACGCTTGTAGTTTATATCCACAAGACCATGCTTGTCAATTTTCTAACCTTGATCTTGAATTGGATCAAACCATTCACACTTGAATATCATAATCTTAGCAGATTTTGTGCCATAATTATATATCAACTCCACAATCTCTCGTAAGATACAAAAGAAATTATTGCCTGGATCGACGTCTTTATAGTTCGAAGATTTGATACACAAATAACTGTTTTTTATGGAATCAAGATCCAGAAAGCTGTCTCTGATCGGAGTATTTGTTGACTTGAACCTAAACCCATTCATACTGTAACTTGGCCATATTTTGACGGCAGTAATTAGTCCCTTGGCTAGAGTTCTAATAGATTCAGTCTCGGGTGTTATTATATGATCGACCTAAATACCAAAGTAGCGATAGTAAGTTATTTATTGTGCAAGTGCATACAGAAAAAGTAATTACCGAGCTCGTTACATATGCACTTAACCAAGAAGGAAAATAATGTCTTATTTCTTGTTCTACTTCTTCGTCTGTTATGTAAGGTCTAACCAACCTCAGCTCATCATTATATGTGCTAAAAAACAACGAAGCAACCGCTGATTAGTTGCATAATATTAGCTTATGCTATTACATTGAGATGACGTAAACATGGACATATTAATTACTTACCCCTCTCGCTTCTCCACTTTATCCTTGTCATAATTGAGTAATATATACAACTGAGCAGCCCTTAGCTCGTCGTCATTCAAATATCTCTTCTTCATTTCCTCCGAAGGCTTTCCAGACGCATTGAATACTTTCAGTATTGCATCATTAGATTCTTGATATCCGTCGTCGTTTCTTGGAGCTCTTGTTCTATTAGTATCAACATGAGGATTGAAATACGTCGAGCAAAAGTTTATAATCTCCTTGAGAACATAAGCTTCACAAATAAAGCCCTCAACCCGTGCCTTATTTTTTACCTTTCTTTTTAGGTGATTCAGATACCACTCAAATGAGTACATCTACTGATAACAGATATGACCACCAATACGTGCCTCATAGTAAAGATGAATTGGCAAATGCTCCATGGAGTGAAAGAATCCAGGAGGAAACACTTTCTTGATCTTGCATATTGTTACCGCAATATCATTCTCTTGGTTTTCTAGACGATTGACGAGCAACTTAGTAGAATAAAGATCTCTAAAGAATATGCTGAGCTCTATCAATGGATCCAAATGACCTGCGATAAGAATTTCTGAAATATAATTAGAATTAACCTCTCCATGAATACGTGACAATCGTGGCTCTTCATACTCGCCAGTTTGTTCTCCTTGAGGTCGATGCATCTTTTCAAGTTTGACACGTACCCGTCTAAAAATTTTAGACCCTGAATCCACCTACAAAGTCTTTCTTTATCCTCCTCATCTCCAGTGATAAAATTGACTTAGGCTATTTTAACTTTCCATTCCCCTCATCTATTAAATGCAACGCAGGACGTCTACATATTTTTTCTAAGTCCAACCTGGCCTTCGAATTGTCTTTCGTCTCTCCTTTACCTCTATTACAGTATTAATTATGTTATTAAACACATTCTTCTTGATATGTATGACATCAAGGTTATGTCTGATCAGATTGGTGCTCCAATATAGCAGATCCCAGAATATACTCCTCTTCGTCCAGTTATGGGTACGACCAAATCTGTCACACTTGTACCCCTTAGCAGGCACTTCAATAGCACTTGATAAATCTTTTACCTCTTCCTATATTGTGTATCCAGGCCACCTTGGCGGTGGATTGGCCTTCTTCACAACGTCTGTACGAAAAGTATTCCTGTTTCTCCTGTACGGATGATCCTTCGACAAAAAATATTGATGATAATCGAAGAAGCACGGTTTGCCTCCGTATTTCAAACATAAAGCCTTAGTGCGGTCCATCCAATACATACATGAGAGACGACCATGAGTGCTCCATCCCGATAACATTTCATAGGCCAAAAAATTATTAATGGTCCATATAAGTGCTGCGCTCATCTAAAAATTCTTCTTTCTAGAAATATCGTACGTGTTAGCACCTACTTTCCACAGCTGATTCAATTAATCTATCAAAGGCTGTAAATACACATCGAAATTTCTCTTCAGATTGTTCGGACCTGGAATAATAATGGTTAGAAATATATACGGAGTCATCATGCACATCTAAGGCGATAGATTTTACGGAGTGACGATCACAGGCCAACACGAATACTGGGAGCCCGAAAGTTTGAATGGGGTAAAACCGTCGGAGGAGAGCCCCAATATGACATTACGCTGATACGAAGTAAAATTTGGGTACTCTCGATCAAAGTGCTTCTATGCTTCTCTATCGGATGGATGATCTAATACTCCTTCGATCTGTTCCCGCCTGTGCCAACTCATATTTTCTGCAGTCTCCTTCACCATAAATAACCTCTGCAACCGAGACGTCAAAGGCAAGTAGTGCAACAAATCGGTAGGCTTTCTTGCACCGACAGGCTTTTCTCTACCAGTTGCCTTGTAGCGATCAGCACCATAGAATCTGCACGCATCTTCATCCTTGTCGTCTTTGTAGTACAATATGCACCCGTTGAAACATGCATCGATTTTCTCGTATCCTATCCAGAGCGATCTCACCATTCAATTAGATCGGTAGAAGTCTTTAGACAACTTTGCACCCTCTGGCAAGATTTCTATAGTCAAATTTATCAATCGATTATAGCATTCTTGTGACATGTTAAAATCAGACTTGATGCTCAACAATCTTGTAACCACCTCCAAAGGTGAATGATCCTCACAACCAGGATATAATGGAGTCCTTCTATTCTTCAGCAACTCCATAAACTTCGCAGCATCAGCATTCGGTGCCTCCTCAGCTACATCATGATTATCCGGATCGAAACTCGGTCCCGCCGCATCAAAAACCATGTTCACCCACCCATCGTCGTAAGCAACGTGGTCGTGGATATCCATATATGGCTCCACATAAGGATCCGACTCATATGCTAAAGACATAAGTTCTTCGTGCGCGATCCACTGATAGTAATTCAGTATAAAACCCTTCGAGTATAAATAATATATGACATCCACTTATGGATGATATTTCAAGTTACGACATCTCTCACACACGGATACTTAATTTTGGTACCATCCATGTACTGAGGGAATGCCTTGGCGAACTGCAGGAACTGCTGTAGACCCTCTATGAATTTATCTCGCACATCGTACATGTCATCATGATGACGATTGTATATCCATGAACGATGACGCAAATAGTAATTCTTATCCATTTCTAGATACTTCTGCAAAGATGAATAGACATTGTTCAAGTATATACTCATATGAATATTTGGTAGTGTATACATATAATCATCTACACACATATAAGAATACTCATGTCCGCAGTACTGAGATATCCACACACACACACCCTCATTACACCGTGCACAAGTGTGCACTGTATAACACCTTACTTGATACCCAAGACTACGTCTAATTAACTCAGATAGGGTTAGGATATGTGTCGTGTCTCGACTTTGGGTTAGGGTCTGTGTCATGTCCTGTGTCATTTCAGTGAAAAGAGATGGGGTTAGGGTTAGGGTTAGGGTTAGGGTTTGTGTCATGTTCCGTGTCGTGTCAGAGATATATCGTGTCAGTGTATAAGTCTGTGTTGTATCTCGTGTCGTATCTATATCTGTGTATGTGTCATATCCGCTATCAAATATCGTGTCTATATCTAAGAGAGAGAGAGAGAGAGAGAGAGAGAGAGAGAGAGAGAGGGTTAGGGTTAGGGTTTATACCCTCTATGAATTTATCCTACACACTACATTAATGCATAAGTAAAATCTCTGACTTGATTGCCTGATACATATATTAAAACCCTATTTAGGATGGTCATACCTATCATTTATTAATTAAGTTAAATACACACATGCAATAATATTTATAACAAAAATGTGTGTTAATATGGTAAATTAATTAATTATATTAATATATATTGTGTTGTATCTGTGTTAGTGTGTATGTGTCGTGTCTATCTCAGTGTGTGTGTCTGTGACAGTGTGTCATGTTTGTGTCAGTGTATGTGTGTCGTGTTTGTGTCAGTGTATATGTGTTGTGTCTATGTCAGGGTTTATCGGTGACAATGTGTGTCGTATCTGTGTCAGTGTGTGTGTGTCGTATCTATGTCAGGATTTGTCATATCATGTCTATATTTGTGTGTGAGAGAGAGATAGGGTTAGGGTTTACCTAGGGAGGAGGAGGAGGAGAAGCCCGAGGTCGTCAGAGGGGAGGAGACACCCGGAAGGGAGGAGCCGTACGGGAGGGGGGCGCTCAGGGGGTGGGGAGCTGGAGTAGGGTAGTTGTGGGGGAGCCGGTAAGGGGGGTAGGGATGGGGGGAGGAGGAGGATGCCGGAGAGGGGGTACTTCGCCGGAGATGGGGGGAGGAGGTGGAGGTTTCAAAATTTTGGGGAGGAGTTCGACAAAATAGGGGAAAATAAAATCCTGAACCCTAGATTAAAATTTTTAGCGACGTTATTAATAGACGTCGCTAAACGTCGCTAATTAAAAAAATTAGTGATGTCATAAATAGACGTCGCTAAACGTCGCTAATTAAAAAGTTTGCGACGTTGCTAAAAACGTCGCTAAAAATTAAAAAAATATCGGTAAATACGTCATTAAACGTTACTAAATCAAAAAACTCAGCGACGTTTAACAACCTTAAAGAAGCTTATAGCGAGTATTCTTTTAAAAAATTGAAGTATAGTCGCTAAATATCGCTATGTGTCGCCAACAACGATGTTTATTTTTGGAGTCGCTCAAATCTTTAATATTAGCAACATTTTATGATGACGTCGCTAAAAACGTCGCTATTTCATCACATTTTGGTAGTGTGTGCACTTCCATGTAGAAGTGGCTAAGCTCCTCTTCGGGAGTAGTCAGCTCATTGACGAGTTCCTCTTCCTCCTCGCCTGTGGAACCCTCATCTTCTTCTTCCTCGCCCGCGGCCGGTTCTCGTTGCCCCCGAATCAGGTCGGCCATTCCCTGTTCAGTCTGTGAAGTACGGAGATAAAATTTCTTGGACTCCTTCAGGTCCAAAAAGAGGTAGCGAGTCCAGGTTATGATATGGGGAGAAGACCCCTCAGACTTCTTCTTCTTCTTTGACATTCGCTTATAGATGCCGTGGTGGTAGAGTAGTTCCTGGCATATCGCCAGGATTTCTGGGTTCTCCGCTTCTAACTCCCCGAGTTTCTCGTTGCTCGGGTATACTCTTCATAGGGCTTGTTGTCCCAAGGAAGTTTTGAGACGACATGCATTTCGTGCAAAGCCAACCCTATTTCTCCACCTGGTATGAAGAATGTCCCAGTGCGATAATTATACAAATCTATGAAAGCGATGAATAGGGGCCGGTTAACCTCTAGTCCGTAGCATGTGTCCCGTACGGAAAAAAACAGATTGGCCACCCTAAACTCCTGCTCATACTTTGTCAGGACCTACAGAGTCAGGCAACACTAGGATTCACTGTAGTGTGCCCAGTTGAGAGACGTGACTGGCCCGTAGGGTAAAAGCCCTTCTTGGCAACCTGATGAAGAAAAGTTCCCGTCGCATATATACTTATGTTCACTCTCAGTTCACTACTGACGAGACCAGGCTTCAGTCCGACTAGGAATAAGAGGGTGACTCCTTGGCGTTATGAAATACCCCCTTGCTTTGTCCGGTCCCGGAATGGATGTTGCCCAGAGAGGCCCCCTTCGGCTCAGGGATAAGGTCCCAATCCATCCATCGTGGACCCATCAGCAGCTTCAGGTTAGATACAACCAAGTGACAGCTGTACGAAGGAAATGTCATCTCTGACCCATTAAAAGTAAAATACCAGTTTTTCCTGATAGGCCCCACCTGAGGAGATTTCAGTGCATCCCCGAACAAGAAGTACGGCTTCTGAAAAAAATGCTTTCCATCTTGTAGGGATCTTCACTGCATTGATCTGACTCAGAAGGAAGGAAGGCATCTGATCGACGATCTTCTGTTGACGCTTCTGTGGGAGGTCCTTGTTAACTTGGTTCCTGATAGCCACCGCCAAGTATCCAAGATTCATGTTGAGGGGTAGCAGGTTCTTCCTGAGTACCATTTCGCCGGAGGGTGTGGTGGGCAATACCATTGCAAATCAAACAAGGGAACATGGTCAGAATTAAATCAGAAATATTCGGCCAAGGGGAAGGCCCCTATTCTGCCAAAGCTTAGCCATGCGACAGACAAACTTATGCGGCTGGGGCACCTATACGTCAGAGACAACCATGAGGCCAAGGTCAACTATGCGACATTATCACCCATGTGACAGAGCCTGTCATGTTGTTGAGGCCAGCCATGCATACGATAAAGTTGATCATGTCGCCGAGTGGCTTATGCGGCTAATTCACCCATGCGGCAATGAGTAAGTTGGCGCATAGACAGATCATGAGGCCAAGGTCAACTATGCGACATTATCACCCATGTGACAGAGCCTGTCATGTTGTTGAGGCCAGCCATGCATACGGTAAAGTTGATCATGCCGCCGAGTGGCTTATGCGACTAATTCACCCATGCGACAATGAGTAAGTTGGCGCATAGACAGATCCATACGTCCAATCGTGGATATATGTATCTGTGTTCAACTGAACCCTTTCATCTTCCTCGTTTGAAACCTACCCTTGATCGGCGGCTGGACGTCGGCAGGAAACAACAGAGGATCCGCCACAGAGGAGCGGGCCTTCCACTTGCTCTTAGCCTTCCCTTTGCTCTTAGCAACGGCGGCAGCCGCAGAGGAAGCAACTTTCGGGGCCATGTCAGTGAGCAGCAGAAAAAAAGAAAGAGGAGAAAATATAGAGTTTCTTTCTCTCTCCTCAGGACCCCTATATAGGTGGGGATATGAAGTTGTGGATAAATACGACGACGATTCAAATCTTAATGCCTCGATCCATGAAACGTCAAAAAGATGACGACGACTTCTCGTTGGTTGAGCCACTTTATCTTCTATGAACCGTCATCTCAGACTCCATGTTAATTGATGCCAAGTGATCTCCTCGAAGATCGAACCAAATCCACTCATTTAATGACTTGACAGACTGGAAAAATATGCTATGCGGCAACTCAAAGTTATGTGACATATCTCTACTATGCGGCTAAAAGTGCTCGATCATGCTTCTCATTCAAATTATTCCAAGCTCGTTATTTTGGAAACTTTAAAGGGGGGCTTGTAGAAGCATACAAATACTAAAGGCCGTATAGAGCTTATACCGCATAAAACATGATGGATACGGCTAGACGGAAGCCGCATAATAGCCTTTATGCGGCCAGACTAACCAAGTAGCAAGAGGCTGCATAAAGGATCCTTTACACACTCTCCAACGCATGACAAAAAGGCCTGACGACCTTAAGACTCGCAAGAAGACGGTAGGAAAAAAGACAAAGAGTCACATCCAATAATTAATGACCTCGTCAGATGAGCCATGCCATGTGTCCCGCCTATGCAGCTTCAATATTATGTGGCCTCGATGATATGCAGCCTCAGTCATATGAAAACTCGTATGCGGCCAAGAAACATATGCAGCCAGAGCACACATGCGGCCTCAACTTTATGCATCCTCGTCCTCTTGAAGCCAAAGTGTCCATCAGACCAAATGAGGACGATAGCACATATGCGGCCTCGCTAACATCCAGCCAGAGTGTCCATTCGACCAAGGCCCAAACAAGATCATGTATGCGGCTACAAGACACATGCAGTCTTGCCATTATGCGGCCTAGTTGTTATGCGGCCTCCAGCTCACAAGATCTTCCCATTACAACTGCAGAGATCTTCGCACAGTTGGTGCTGACTACGTATCCAGCTGACCAAGTCAAGCCCATAATGGGTTGATAACAACCCCGAGATCTCATCAACGACATATCTGAACTGAACTCACGTGTCAGCTTTCCCGTGATGTGCGACCACAGTTACAACCACATGTTGTTGAAGTAGTCCTATGTGGCCACCAAGCAGGAATATATGCGATATCCATAGCACGCCCACAGGGTGGCTATAAATAGCAAGATACCACACCCTATACAAGGACTAGGCTGGCTATTGGCAAACCTACACTCGAGCAAGAGAGAAGAACTTCTGCATCGGATCGTCCATGGAGTAAAAAGAGTTGCTGCACTCCTAACCCTCCATCGTCACCCCCAGAAAATAAATTTTTACTTAGATTATCTTCTAGGACTTCTCTGTACTTTCTTTAGTTTGTTAATCAAATTAAGTTCTTTTAGTTCTCCTTTTGATTTAATGGCGAACAAGAACTAGTTATATTAGTATGATTGATAGCTAGATATTGATGACCTAGACATCGTTCTACCGTCGATGCTGCAGCGTAGGCTGGATGTGCCAACATACTCGTACCCTTATACTGGGTGTGGGTCGTGAAAAAACTCTAAGTTCAAGTGTTAATATGCCATTTGAGTCATCTTGCAGAACTGAGCGAAGTCGGTTGTTACATAGGTGGTACCTATTCAAATAGGATTGGTTGCAAGAATTTACTACTATCAGGGAGAAGGATTGGAACAAGTTTTGGAAGATCTTTATACATTGTTATTTCTACGATAATTAGTGGAAATTCCAGATGGGGTCTACTCACCGTGGCCTAGACGGTGCAGATCGATGTACCGACTGTCATGCTCCAGAACCAGAATACTGAAGAGCGAAAAAATAACAAAGCCAGCTACATATATCAGAGTAGAAAGGTACCCCGAGATACGATCACGGCTGTTCAAAAGATAAGTGGAAGGACTCTAAAATGCTATGACGTCAGTCCTAAGGCTGACAAATCATAGTATCTCAATCCAACAACAATAAGTAACAAGAGTATATCATACATGAAAGTAAAAAGGCATCCCAAAATACATATCATATATGATCATGAAGCTACTGAATACAAAATCTTGCACTAGCAAAGTACAAATATACATGATTAATATACCAGCCATGGTCTAATATATACATCAAGTTGACCGAAGTCAATAAAAAAGTCACAAAATAAAAGGGCTAACACTGGCTCTAGCTAAATACCACCAAAATGAAGTAGACAACGAGTGGTAAGGAAAGAAAATCCACTCGCATGCCGGGACCGCTGAACTATGGGTACGGGCTATCCAACGGAAGGTATAGAGTATCCTCATGCTCCACAGATAAATCTGTTCAAACAAAACCAGTGGGGTCAGACCCCAAATAGCAAACACCACAATGATGCCCATGGTGAACAACAAAATCCACAATAAGCAATAATGACAATAAATAGATGTGTAACGAGACTTGTGTGGTACCAATGCGATCATCTCGAAAAAAAGAAGATTGAATAAAATCAGAACAAATAACTATAGAGAAGGATAACCCGACAAGCGACAAGGAAACTTAGGAACTACTTGAAGTCGAAGCCACAACCATTAAACAAAATAAGGACCGGAATTGTAGATCTTTTTTCGAGCATAACTTAGTTCCTGGCCACTCACTGACACATAGTACAAGCACGAACATATAAGTATGCGCAACTAAAAGAGCACAACCAAGCATTTCCTACGGCTTGCTACACTTAACTAGCTAGGGTTATCATAAGTCTTAATTACTAAAAATACAAGTTTGAGGAACTTCACTACTACCAGCACTGCAGACAACCCGGATGGCCAAGGATATTCTTGTCTAGTAAAACTATGGAGCACAACAAAGACAATAATAGCTAAAGAGCTAAAAAACATAAACATAAACATATGGCAGTAACCTATACTGATAGGCACTGCAGCGAAACATAATATATATAATGAAGTGAACAGCAGCTCAACAACAATAATACTTATCTTGTCTAAAAAGAAATCAACACTTATCTGGTCTAGTAGTGCCGCAACACACTCCACTTGGTAGGTCATGGAGCCCTTGCCTAGCAGGGTTGAGCCATGCCTCATGGGGCCCTTGGGAATCGGTAGCCTGTAGTATGAATGTCTTTCCCTTCCAATGATTTATATTAGTTTACTAGTTAATTATATTATTAGATTTACTTTCGATTCTCAAGTCGCGGACACTTGAGAATCCTCTTAGAATGACGAGCTATGGGCATGAGTAATTTGTGAGACATCACCGACGAAGGTTTTTATAACTCATAACATGCGATACATTGGGCAATATTCACACTCAATTTTCCAATGCCAAGATGCAATAAATTTGACATACGAAAAATATTCCACAGTATCGAGATGTACATGAACTCGTGTCTAGCATATAGGGAAAACAAATTCCTAAAACTGATCGAAGTCATAATATCAGAGTAAGGAATCAAAACACTCAAAGAAAGAAGCTAAAATGAACTAAAAAGGGCAAAAAAGTCTAAAAATCCTAATTCGGATTATCCATCGGATTGCCGCGGATCACCGTCGGATCATTTAAACTGCATAGTGGCCCAGATTTAGAATTTTCTAAAATTAGTTTCAGCCGTAGAAACTTTATTTTAATAAGGAATTCGAATTTTTAAAAGTCCTAATTGAATAAAATTGAATTCTCTACAACATAGGAACATTAGTTCTCACAAACACTAGGTTTTAAAAGATGATAACCATGAAATACTCCATAAAAATGGATTTTCGGGAGCTGAAACTCAAATCTACTGACCAAAACCAAACATGTCATGTAAAAATGATGTAAAAAATTTAAAGAGAAATATTTTTTGACTATATCTAAGCATAAATACCAAAGAAAACAAAAATATAAGAGAACAGGTTGTCACAGTGATCAAGATGTACTTGCCTAAGGTCGATATCCCAGTCTAACTCTTCTACTCCACCAACAAGAGGGGTTCAGAAACAATACTCTTAGGTCACAAATCCAAGATCCAAGCTAAAACCCCAAGCAAGAGCTTTGGTAAGGAAAGGTAGAGAGAAGAAGAAATAAAGAGAGAGAAAGAGTAGAGAGAGAGAGAGAGAGAGAGAGAGAGAGAGAGAGAAAAGAGAAGTAAGAGAATTAAGTAATTTATATGAAAGTCAAGAATTAATCGTGACCTTTGAATCTATCACGTCATCGATCCACGCCATTATCTAAATCAATATTATCAACTCAAAAGAAACCAAGAAATTACTGGATAATAGGATGATTCAAAACCAAGAAACTAAAGAATAATAGAGTGAACTGAACACTATTCACAAAAATATCCAAGTTAAAATATCTCTGTTCGGATCATCCAGCGGTGTTTCGTAGAATTCCATCGGATCATCTGAGAGAAAGAAAATTTTCTATTTCGAAATTTTTTTCAGGGTTCTCCATTCTACACACGAGTCCTAAAACTAGTCTATGGCAATGCCAAAAGGTATTCTACTGGTCTAGGATAGTCTCACATGATAAAACAAAATCATATATCCAGGAATACAATAAATAAAACATGAAACACATCATGATATCATTTTACGAGAAAATTTTCTAACATCCAAAAATAAGAAATACGAAAACTGGGAACAAATGTGATAACTCTACCCTCCTTAGAAAAATTTTGTCCTTAAAATTTTACTAAAAGCCAGGCAAGTAGATCACGTAGGCTAAAATAAGCTGAGGATACAGAAATGAACATATCTTATGGGGAGGAAAAATACATCACATGAACAGTTAATAATGAAGAATTTAAATAAATGTAGAAAATAATAAATACATACATACATATAATACAAGAAAAAGAAGAGAACTAGGAGTTATACAAATTTGTTATTGGACAGTAAAAATTATGACAGGAATAATATACCCCCGAGTCAGTTGAGTAAGAATCATCCTCGCTGGCATACGTTGACTCACAAAATAGATAAGGGTCAAGTCTCGAGATAAGTTGGTTCCAACGATTCAATCGAAGACATGACTCCGATCTAGGACACACCTAAGTAGTCAGGATACATGATGGATATTGCATATCACGAGACACAAAAGTGGAAGAGCATGACTAGAAACTCGCCTTTATTAGATAAGATATCGATTCGACCATTGCACTCCGAGTATAAGTGGAAAATATGCCGTCGACAGAACCCAAGAATAAGATAAACTAATGGAAAGGCTCAGAATATTACCTACAATCTGTCCGAGCTCGGACAACAGCTCCTGCAAGATCATATAAAACAGAGCACCCTGCCTACGTGTCATGTCCCGCTCTCGAATAATCGGATACGGGTCAGGCATGCCCACTCTACGCTGTTGTTGACAGCAGTAGTCAGTTGTCTAAACCTTAGCAATCTCCCAAAATGAATATCTATTTTTATCACAACAACTAGTACGATCTCGTGTATGTAATCACAGTACACCATCGTATTTTACTATCCCTTATTACTCCTTTTACAATGAATGCCTGGGAACAAATCCGATGAATGATAAAGGCAATATCTCGACTCTCACCCCTATATGTACATCATCCAATATAACCCTCAAAATACAACATCAAGTACAAAGTAAAATCCTATGACTAGTCCTCAAGCCCTCGGGATAAACTCCTGGTCCTGAGTAGCGTCCATCTCCTGTGGGCCATAATGGGTAGGATAAAAGTCCTCATCACCTGCAACTGATCCAATCAGGAAAGGAGCAAAGTATAACCCCGTCAAGAAATATGATACAATGTAAACTAAATATAAAACAATAATGAAATGAAATGACTAACCCACAATACTGGACAATATGCAATAACTGAAATAATAGAACAATAAAACATATACAATAAACAATTAAGACTTGTGATTGAAATATGGTTTCGGTATGTAACCAGATAGTGAGTATAATGGACAATAAAATGAGTACAATGGACAATAAGATACGGCTTAATCACACATGCTTTGTGTGATTAGTCTATCCATAATTTCTAGTTATAATGGGTTTGGTCACATACGTACTCAGTATTTTCCCATCCCTGTAATACAATCAATGGAGAATAAAATCAAGGTACAATATACTCGTGTCGATCACGTGTCTAATATGAGAACAAAAAATAAATGCAGAAATACAAAGTAACGGTTCAAGTCGGTATACTCTTCTAAACTTCGGAATGGATGGCAGGAATGGTATGATCCTCCTAGAAGATAATATACGTGTTAGATTCTATTCAAATGATCCCTAGATTAATTCTCTTTAGTTAGGGTTTAGGTTTTTAATAATTCATAACTAAATTTAACTAATTAGTTCACTTAACTAATTCTCGATTAGTTTTAACAAATAACTTTTGATAAAAAGTCTCATTATACAGCTACTAATCAAATTAACAATCTCACTCTAAGTCAATTATTACCTAATCTAACCAATACTAATATTTAAACTAACTGTTACAATTCTTCTTATTCTAGGTTAATGTTTAGTAGCCCAACCCGTATGCCTAGTCTGGAAACTAAGTCAATTTGGACTAGATCCCATGGTTCATTCAAAATTTTGAATCCTAATACTCGTAACTGACCGTTATTTCAAATTCCCTTTAACATGATCTGAACTCAGATAACTGCTTCTGTACATCCGTGTCGAACAGGACATTATGTCCATCAAGAACTGACACCTAGTCCTGTGTCTGACTTTTATGAGTCCTGGCTAATCATGTCCACTTCAGTCACGAGCCCGTGCCAAGCATAACAAACTCAAGATTTAATAAAATAAGTACTCAGTATTGAACCTGTTGTAGAGACACGATTAGATGTGTCGAACATGGTCCCTTATAAATCCTGAATCGATCTGATATTAAGTCATTACATCAAATACAAGGCATGCAAAAATATGGAAGGGTGATCAGAAGGATTCCTCGATCCAAGTTTAAGGAAAATACAGAGATTAAAGGAGAGTGTATTGGTACTTACTGATTTTAGCAGCTCGAGTGTTGATCCCCGAGCTTCTAGATCAATAGGTCGAGCCTTTGCGAATCAATGGAAAGTGATTCGGTTTACTTAATTTCTTCAGAATCAAAAAATCGAACACCTGGTGTGTAGATGAAAACATAGATTAATGAAATTGAATTTGGTTTCTTCATGACTTAGAAGTATATCCAGAGAAGAAATCATAATTCAAACTGAAACCGATCGGTACCAAAATTGATAGATGGACTAAAATCGAACCAGAATCAAAGGTTTCAAGGGAAGTCACTGACAATCGATCTCAAGTTCGTGAACTGCGCGAGGGAAAGCTCTGTAGTGAAGACTCGACGCTGGTGACTGAGAGCCCGGGGTCGCATAGGTCGCCAATTGTCACTACCACATTCCCAAATAGGGGTATTTTTGTCTTTTCAGTTATTATAGGTATTATGTTAATATATTGCATGATATATATATATATATATATATATATATATATATATATATATATATGTATATATATATATATATATGTATGTATTATAGTGTTCTTAAATGCATGAGTTAGTAAACTGGACCTAGAAACCCACTAGTTGAACCCCTGACCAAATTATAGGATTATGGATATTAATTAGCATTTTTGGGAAATTAAATATTGAGGATTATAATTTATTATTGTGATTTTATTTGATTGTTGTACCTTACCGTTGTTTCGATATTGAGAGCGGTATACTAGTTTGTCTTTCAATAAATTTTACACCCATATCCTAGACGTGCTAATCTTCCATTCTGACCCTTATGTAAATCATAAATATGCCCTTTTGTGCTTTATTTTAGTCGCACAATATTCGTCCCAGACATTTATTTTAATTTCCACTCTTTGTGCAATTTTCTAATTATTGGGGAGTTTTATGCAAAATTATAGTAAGGTGTCCACATCCCATTGGACCCAACACATGAAGGAACATCCCCCTCTCCTTTGACCGGTCACATACAATTTTTCCCCATATTTTTGGAATATACAACACCCAAAACTTGCTATCTTACCACTTTAGCTATCCATCCAAACACACTCAATCCTAGCCTTCAAATTCTTTCATGTAGAAAACAAACCCCATCCCAATGAGAACTTGATCGAACCCTAATCCCTAGGTCTACATCAAACCCTATTTTCTTCCCTTATATATATACTTTTCTCCTATTTTTTACTACCACCAACATCAAACCTAAACCCTAGCCGAATACACCATCATCACCCTTATCCTCCCTATCCCGCAGACCCTCACCCCGGTCACCCATGAACCGCCTGAGCACCCAACACCATCGACTCCTCCTTCACCATCATCATCTCCACCAACACTACCACATCACCCCCGACCGCTGAACCCCCGGCCATCGCGGCCATCCCCGCAGTAGCTTCCAGACTTCCCACGCCGTCTACCTCCGCCTGGGCGCCCGGACGCCGACAGCCTGAACAAGATGCCTCCTCTCGTTCACCCTCATCCCTACGCTGCACCGTCATAACCGCCTGAACGACCCACGGCAGCCCCGACTGACACCGACTGCTTATTCCCCAATGCCAAAATTACCAACACCACCGTCCCCATCACCATTAACACCGCCATCGTCTCCTCCCTTCACGACCCCGATAACCTGCTGAATCGCCAATACCCCGTCGTCATCCTCCTCGATGACACAGCAGTGACACCAGTGCCTCCTTTTATCATCTACACCATCCCGACCCGACCACTCGACGACCCTGACCCGATCACCTGAGCAGCAGCCGGAGCCCGAGCCTCTCCGCCGTAACAGCAGCCGAGCACCATATCCAGTCGACTACACCCTCAATCCTATGCACCCACAGGTTCGATTTGCCCTCCTTCATGATTGTGTGTGTGCATGTGTGAATATTAATTAGGATTAGCAATTGCTTTATGACAGTTTAGTTGACATAAGACCTATGTTGGTAAACATAATAATTCGTGTGCGTGTACGTGTATGCGTATAATATTAGTTTGATATATATATATATATATATATATATATATATATATATATATATATAATCCATAAGAAACTGGTTACTAGTGCTATGTATGACTCTAATATATATATATGTATGTTGTATGGCCATAAGTGTTAATTGTGGGTATTCCGTATATTTGTATATGACTATATGACCTTGAGTATTAGTGAATTGACTGCCTTGTGTACACTAACGTACTGTCTTAGACCTGTGTTGGTGTTACACGGGATTTAGATCTTTAGATATGTGTTAGTGAGTTGACTGTCTGGTCATGCACAATATTGAGGACATGACACCCGTGCATTTAGACGCACACTTGACCTTGCTAGTTGACCAGTATCACCCCTAGCGTAGTCTCTGAGTTCAGTGTATTATGTTTGTGTGTGTGCTGGTGTAACGACTGATGCTATATTATTATTATTATATTATGTTTATAGGACTGTTGGATTGTTCAGACGAGACTTCGGAAATAGGATATTGGTATTGCCAGCAGAGGACCACAGGCGAGTACATTCTCTGACAGTTTTTATTATGTTGATCATCTTTATAATTCTAGTTGTATAGCGTACTTGATTCTGACACTATGGATACACGAGTTAGCATCATCGATACCTGTCATGAGGAGTCGTGATTGGAATCCATCGTGCTAGCTAGGGACAGAGAAATATTAGTAGATTATGTGATCATACCCCACTCTACATGTATCATAGCTCACTCCATACCTCATGTCGGGTGCAACCTGACCATTACATGCCTCATAGCCTGTTATATATGATTAGCCTGACTATTGTTTGCATCATAGCTAACCGGATGGTTAGCCTGACCTTATATGAATCATAGATAATCATATGTAACAAGCCTGATCTGTCCCAAGCCGATCACATGATAGACTAATGTTTCACACACTTAGCTAGATACTCTATTCATGTATTTTCAGTTCATTGTTCTAGCATGCACTTGTATTTCTGTTTTCTTGCTAGTTGTGCTATTGATGATGATATATTCTCCAGCATTTTCTACTAAAAACCTAAACCCTAACTAAAAAGAATTAATATAGGGATCATTTGAATAGAATCTAACACTTATATTGTCTTCTAGGAGGATCATAACATTCCTGCCATCCATTTCGAAGTTTAGGCAACTACACTGACTTGAGCCATTACTTTGTATTTCTGCATTTATTTCTTGTTCGCATATTGGATACATGATCGACACGAGTATATTTTACCTTGATTTCATTATCCATTGATTATATTGCGGGGACGGGAAAAGATCGAGTATGTATGTGACCAAATCCATTGTTACTAGGAATTATCGATAGCCTAATCATACACGACATGTGTGATTAAGCCATTTCTTATTGTCCATTGTACTCATTTTATTGTCCATTGAACTCACCAACCGATCACATACTGAAACCGTATTTCAATCACAAGTCTTAATTGTTTATCGTACCTTGTTTCATTATTCTATTATTTCAATCATTACATATTGTCCAGTATTGCAGGTTAGTCACTTAATTTAATTTAATTCAATTCAATTTAATTATTGTTGCATATTCAGTTTACATTGTATCGTGTTTTTTGTCGGGATTGTACTTTGTTCCTTTCCTGATTGGATCAGTTGTAGGTCATGAGGACTTCTATCCTGCCCATTATGGCCTACAGGAGATAAACGCTACTTAGGACCAGGAGTTCGTCCCGAGGACTTGAGGACTAGTCATAGGATTTTACTTTATATTGTTGTACTTGATGTTGTATTGTGAGGGTTATATTGGATGATTGTTCATATTGGGGTGAGAGTCGAGATATTGCCTTTAACATTCACCATATTTGTTCCCGGATATTCAATGTAAAAGGTGTAATAAAGGATAGTAAAATGTGATGGTTTATTGTGATTGTATACACGAGATCGTACTAGTTGCTATGATAAAAATTGATATTCATTTTCAGAGATTGCTAAGGTTTAGACAAGTGACTACCACTGTCAACGACAACGTAGGATGGGCATGCTCGACCCGTATTCGATTATTCGGGAGCGAGGCATGACATATTTTTAGTGGTTGTCTATGCAGGTCTCACCTAATATTGCTTAGCTTTATCCAGATTTAGCCAATAAAATTGTTGATTCAGGTTTAATAATAATAATACTAATAATAATAATAAATAGTTTCAAACCCTAAACTAGTTTAATAAAAATAAATTAGAATTATCTAGTGTTATTATTATTATTAAACTTGAAGCAGGAATTTTATTGGCTAAATCTGAATAAGGGGTTACACCACGTCTCGGGGCTACTACTCTGACTTGCTCCTGGATCGGTCCAACCAGTTGGGCCTGGGCATACTACGCTGGACGCTGACACTGAAAATACTGAGACTGCGTCAGAAGGGGACGTTGAGGTAGGGGTCGGACTGTCACTGTTGGCCCTCTCGGAGCCTCAATCGCTAACTGAGATGGTGTTGACGACTGCCCGACTAATGAAGACCCCAGATACAAGAGTGGACAAGGCCCAATCATGTGATCAGATGCTCTACACCTAAGATACTGGCCATTGTCTATTCTACACTGAGCTAAGACTTGCCTTGGCTTCCTACAGTGGGCACACTCTGCCTGCACCAACTGCTTGGACTACTGCACTAATACTGCCATCGGAGTTTACGATACTGCTTAACGAGGAGCTCAATGATATGGAGCTCCGACTGCTGGGGTTAGAATTGAGGAATGAATGGTAATGCCCCTTATGGCTGAGTGTGGCATTTTTTGTCCTCCGAACCTCTTTGCCAACCTCTGACTTGTAAGCTATATAGACTTAGTTATCCTAAGAACTGTATCAAAAGTGGCATAACAATAGCCCACCATAAGCTACTGGAGTTTCAAGTGCAAGCCCTACTCAAACCTCTTGGCCCTATCCTCGTCAAAAGCTACCATGTGTGATGCAAACCGACTGAGCCTATAAAACTCTGTCGCATATTGATCCACAGTCCTCGTCTGCTGACGAAGGTTGGTAAATTACTGCTGGAGCTAGAACTTGGTTGTAGTATGGAAGAACTTCTCATGGAAACGCTCCCTGAAAGTCTCCCAAGTAATAGGCTTTGGAAGAGCCATCTCCTGTGCTAACCACCAATCTTGGACGATAACTAACAACTGAAGCTTCACCACTGCTACCTTATCCTCTGTTGGAGTCCTAGTTGCCTCCATAAGAGCCTCGGTATCCTGTAACCAAGAATCAACTAACACTATATCCTCGGTGCCAAAGAACTAAGCCGTGTGCAGACGACTATAGTTGGAAGCTGAGTTATAAATGTGTTGTCCAATCGCCTGCAATGGTACTATGACTCCTAGGTATAGGGTGGTGTTGGTACACCCTCGGCCCTATTATAATTTCTGGTACAACTGAGCTACCTGCGGCTAGATATCAATCTGATGTTGATGGTGCTATTGTTGATGTTGCCGCTGCATCTACATCATGCCCCTCATCATCTCTAGTATGGCATACAGATCCAACTGTGTTGGCTGCACGAATGGAATCGATGGAACTGGCTGGACCAGCTGGGCTGGCTAAATAAGAGTGAACTGAGCTGTCAACTGATGCTGGGGTGGTGCGGGCACCTTACTATGAGGAGGTAAGATCTGATACTGGCCTTCTGCCTGAACTGCGGAAGAAGACAGAGGAATGGAATCCGCGGAAGAAGAAGCATGCGATGTGTCCCTGAAAGATAAGGACATGAGATATCAATAATGGACATGAACAAAGCAAGGATATGTCACAAAGGTATCAAAAAATACTATAAGCAAGAGGAGATCAAATGAAGATAAATACATGGGATTATGATTCTAACATGATAAATCTCCCATAAGTCTGAAAAATAGACCTGCATGTGCCACTACTAAAATCTTGTCATGCCCTATATCCAGAATACTGGAGAGCGGTGACATAACTAAGCCAACTACATATACCAGAGTACAAAGGTACCCTAAAATACTGTCACGACTGTCTAAAAGACAAGTGAGAGGACTCTAACATGCTATGACATCAGTCCTAAGGCCGACAAATTCTAATATCTCAATCCAACAACAATAAGTAACAAGAGTATATCATACATGAAAGTAAAGAGATATTCCAAAATACATATCATATATGATCATGAAGCTAGTGAATACAAAATATTTTACTAGAAAAGTACAATTATATATAATCAATATACTAGCCATGGTCTAATATATACATCAAGTTGACCGAAGTCAGAGAGATTCTCAAAATAAAAGGGCTAACATTGACCCTACCTAAACACTACCAAAATAAAGTAGACAAAGAGTTGTAAGGAAAGGAAACCCACTCTCGTGCCGAGACCGCTAAACTACGGCTGTGGGCTATCCATCGAAAGATAGGGAGTATCCTCAGCCTCCACCAGTAAATCTGTCCAAACAAAACCAGTGGTTTCAAACCCCAAATAACAAGTACCACAAGGAAGCCCAAGGTGAACAACAAAACCCACAACAAACAATAATGACAATAAATATTATGTGTAACGAGACTTGTGTGGTACTAATGCAATCATATCGGAAATAGAGGACTGAATAAAAAGATAAAAAATAGTTATAGAGAAAGATAAGCCGACAAGCGACAAGAAAACTTATGAACTACTCAAAGTCGGAGCCACAACTCTTAAACCAAACAAGGACCGGGGTTGTAGATGTTTTTCCGAGCAGAACATAGTCCCTGACCACTCACCGACACATAGTACATGCGCCGACATATAAGTCTTGCAACAAAAAGAACACGACCAAGCATTTCCTACGTCTTGCTACAATTAACTAGCTAGGGTTATCACAACTCTTAATTACTAAAATACAAGTTTGAGGAACTTCACTACTACCAGCACTGTAGACAACCCGGATGACTAAGGGTACGCTTGTCTAGTAAAACTATTGAGCACAAAAAAGACAATAATAGCCAAAGAGCAAGAAAACATAAACATAAACATAAATGCATGGCAATAACCTATATTGATAGGCACCGCAGTGCAATATAAAACATATAATAAAGTGAACCGCAGCTCAACAACAATACTTGTCATGTCTAAAATGAAATCATCACTTTTCTTGTCTAGTAGTGCCGTTGCACATGCCTCTTGGTATGTCATGGAGCCCTTACCTAGCAGGGTTGAGCCATGCCTAATGGGGCTCTTGGGGATCGGGGTATCCGGTAGTGTGAATGTCCTTCCTTCCCAATGATCTATATTAGTTTTATTAAAATATTATTTTATAATTTTATTTTGAAAACTATATATATATATATATATATATATATATATATATATATATATATGTGTGTGTGTGTGTGTGTGTGTGTGTGTGTGTGTGTGTACCTATAACCTAAAGTTTATAATAATAATTTTATATATATATATATATATATATATATATATATATATATATATATATATATATATATATATATATATATATATTACTATATTGATGCATAAGTAGCTTTATATAAGTATATTTTAAATAAACATTACCTACAAGTATATTATAAAGGGGTTGGGCTCAAACAATAAAATTAGGTTAATCAGTTAATAATAGCGAATAATGAGATTCTGAATGAAGAGATACTTTTATTAAGAAAATCTATTTGAATTATCTAGGCTTGGAACCAAGGCACCCTGGAATTTCAATAAAAAATCTTGGACCTGAGGCGAGTACATTTCTTGTTTGTTTTCAGTATTGTTGGTTACTATTTTTGCATGATCAGTAATGTGATACTTGATACTTGACACGTTCGTTAAACGGTAGCGTATTATGGATCTCTTTCATGACATATACTATTTTCCCCTGTTGCCATATAGTTGTGATCACCATGTTCGTAAACACTTGTGCTTATGACCCTTGTGCCATAATTTAGATCCATGTATATTAGTTGGGCGAGGAAGTACTAATTAGATATATGATCAAATCCATAGTTAAGCCCGTGCTCATGGACAATCATACACCTCACGTATGATTGAGCATTACCTTAGTATAGCCAGTGCTCCGTCCCAAGCCGATCACATATCTAAGGAGTATTTCAAAATATGTAGTTATTAGTTTCCTCATGTTTTATTTTATTCTTGATGCCATTTACCTTGCTTACTTATGATTATATTTTCACCATTACTTGCCATTTCTTGACATCAGTTACTTGCTTATCATGTATTCCATGACTTTTCACTACTTTTATAGTTGCTGACATATATTTGGAACTGCATGCAATGAATTATACTCTTTCAACCCTGACTGGGTAAACATTTTTAGGTGAATTACTATTACTACATGGTGAATCTTGTTGGGGCTCGAGATGCTTTGGAGGCTAATATCAGAATTTAGATAGTTTAACAGTTTATTAAAATTCATGTTTAGCGGGTTTGTTCTTGAGTTGTGATTTAAATATATTTACTGGATTTGTAAATTAAATAAATATTGTGAATGAGCAATAGATGGAAAATATGAATAAATATTATCTATTTGGAATTATGATTTCTATTGAGGTCTAGACAGCGTACTATCGTCGATACTACGGTATAGGTTGGGCTTGGCCACGTACTTGTATCCCAAAAGTGGGAGCGGGTCGTGACAATTTTTCTAGTCAATTATCTTATCAGATTTACTTTCGATTCTTAAGTCGTGGACTCTCGAGAATCGTCCTAGAATGGCGAGCTATGGGCAGGAGTAATTCGCAAGACATCAATGACGAATGTTCTTGTAACTCATAACACGCGTTATATTGGGCTATAGTCATACTCGATTGTCCAATGCCAAGTTGCAATAGATTTGACATACGAAAAATATTCTACGGTGTCAAGATGTACATAAACTCGTGTCTAGCATATAGGGAAAAAAAATTACCAAAACTGATCAAAGTCGTAATATTATACTAAGGAATACACGCGAAGAAAGAAGCTAAAATTAACTAAAAAGGGGAAAACAGACTAAAATAGCCTAATTCTAATTATCTGTCGGATTGCCGCAGATCACCGTCGGATCATCCGACTTGTCAGAGCAATTTTGTGGATAAAAATTTGGATCATCCATCGGATTGCCGTAGATCATCGTTGGGATCATCCGAAACTGCACAATAACCCAGACTTGAAATTTTTTAAAACTAGTTTCGGCCGTAGAAACTTTGTTTTAACTCGGAATTCCGATTTTCAAAAGTCTAAATTGAATAAAATTGAATTCCCTACAAATGATAACATTAGTGTTCACAAAAACTAAGTTTTGAAAGATGATAACCCTGAAACACTCAATAAAAATAGATTTTTGGGAGCCGAAACTCAAAATCAATGACCAAAACAAAATATTTCATATAAAAATGTTGTAAACAATTTGAAAAGAAATATTTTTTACTATATCTAAGCATTAATACCAAAAAAGACAAAAATGCAAGAGAATAGGTTGTCACGGTAAGCAAGATGTACTTGCCTATGGTCGAGATCCCATCCTAACTCTTCTACTCCACTACCAAGAGGGGTCCAGAAAACACACTCTTAGGCCTCAAGGCCAAGCTCCCAACTAATATCCCAGGAAAGAACTTTGATGAGGAAAGGGAGACAGGAGAAGAAATGAAGAGAGAGAGAGAGTGAAGAAAGAGAGAAAAGGGAGAGAGAGAGAAAATCAAGTAGTTTATATAGAAGTCAAAAATTAATCGTAACCGTTGGATCTGTCATGTCGGCGATCCATGTCACGATCTAAACACTACTAAAATATAGAGAAATAGCGACGTTATTTTTTGTCGCCAAAATGTCCCTATTCACTATTAACGACTACCGGACGACGGTATTTAGACGAAAAACACCCGTCGATAAACGCCACGCCGCTAAAAGATTTCGTCGCCAATCAGTCAAATTTTTGACTACAAACTGGCGTTTACAACGTCGATTTAGTTGACGTCTATGCGACATTTCAGCGATGGATTCATTAAGCGGCGCTTTAGCGACGTATATGCGACAGTTATTTAGTTTATAATGACGTCTAGATAGCGATAAACTTGCGTCAAAAATGACGTCGGGTTAGCGACGTTATAGCGACATTATTTATGTTTTTGATACCGAAAATCATTCTGATTCTCAAGTTGGCGACGGAATAACGACATTACTTATTGTCGGGAGAAAGTCGCCTGCCCGTCGACGTGTGTCGATAATCCGTCGCCCAAGAATAGAAATTTACTTGGCGATAGTTGTATCCGTCGCTAGCGTGTCGCGAGTACATCATATGTAGATGCTAAGTCGACGGATGTCCATCGCTAATATGCACATAACTATAAAAAAAACTTTTAAATATAGATATTCCAACATGTTTGGTTTATATAAAACATGTTAAACACTATCAATATATCAACTATCCTGCGTAACCTGTTGTAGAATTTCCATCCAATCGGACCTTCAACGGCACAAACGCACGCTGGAAACACACACGAGACATAATTCAGAAAAGACATAAAATTAACATAATAAAATTAATCGTATACATGAACAACATCTACAAGTCTACAATCATAAGTCCAAATAAAATAATCAAAGTACATAAACAACATCCACAAGTCCACGACCACGATAACACAAATAAATAATATCCATAAGTTCGCGATTACTACAACACAAATAAATATCAAATATAAAGAAAATTACCGATCTGGTGGTGTTCCCTGGTCACGCAAACGTTCGAGGATGTCCAAAAGAATTTTATTCACTAATTCAGATGATAGTGAACCTAACGCCTCTGGCGACAATAAACTTAGGAGTCTCATCACTGCGTCAGCAGATAGAATAGGGCCAGAAGCAGCAGTGAGAGGAGCAGAGGCACCAGAAGGACCGGATGTCGTGGCGCCAGGGACAACAACGGGAGGAGCACGAACACCGAAAGAACCATGCTCTATATAGGCCTGCATGCTGCTGATCGACTCATGCATACCTACCACTATGGCCTACAATGTGGTCATCGCTGTAACAATTTTCTTTATACTATCAGGTTGAGCCACAGTAGAAGACGCCGGTGGTGGAGGTCTCGAGTATATTGACATCTGCGACGCCAAGGAGCCGATGCCGTAGATGCGTTCACCTTTCCCTCTTCCTCCAGCAGCCTGTACAAAAAGTTCGTTCGTCCGAGCAGCCATAAAAGAGGACGTTATGACGGGCGAAGACTCAATGACACTCTCTTCCACCCCATCCTGAGTGGCCCAATAGGCGCTCTCAGTCTGCAGAGACTGGAACGCAGCCTATCTAATGACCCGTGCTTAATTTTCTAATGGACTTCTAACTTGTAATATAAATTCTAATATCTCATATTATTCTAACTTATAATATAAATTAAAATACTTATAGCAGTCTTGCTGGCCTTCTCATCCACGTAGTTCTCGTCCTTCCTCCTCTTGTGCGTATACTAAAAAACAACGACAAAACTGATACAAGTGGGATCTCCCCCCCTTCGCCAGCTTCTCCGCCTGTGTACGAAACATTAAAAAAAATATTAGCTTGATAATTAATTTTATTTAATTATATAATAAAAATATTTAAGTATATCACGTTATCTTATCAGGATGGTGCATAACGATGGGGATTAATCCACCAGTATGCAGACTCCCATTAGATCGCACGTTCTTCCTTTATTCGAAACTCTTCTTAAACTCAGGAGTATCGAGCTCCTTCTGCATCTTCTCCCAAAAATTAGCACGGATCCAGGATTTCTTGTCCTTTCAAGCATTTATCCTTTTTGCAAATCATCCTTCGCATCCCGCATCTTCTTGCTACAGGCGTTGCGATATGTCTTCCTGATTTCCGTATCGAGATGCTTGGGCCACCAGTAGGTTTTCTGACATACAAATTCAATTAATAATTAATATAAATAGATTAAAAAATAATTAATAAATAGAATAACAGAAAAGATCGTATATACCTTCATCTGGTTAAGCCATATATACTGCATGTTGGGCGGTACATCGGAGAATCTAAGGTAGGGGCCGTAGTAGTTCTCCCTAATAATTTTTCTAAGTGCTGGAGTAGCACTGTAGGGAAAAAACCTACATAAAAATAATAACAGATTATTTAGTTGAATAAATAAATAAAATATATTAAATTAACTACATCAGATGAAATATATAAATTTACTTACAACTCTTTGGTCGCGGGCCAAAGCTCCTTTCTGAAATGCCCCACCGGTCTCTCTGGTTGTGTCGGAGGACCACCCGATCGGGGGATATACCGACCACTAGCATCATATTCTAAGTCTGGATACTCCGGGGCACATCATACAGCTGCCCGAGTATCTGATGGACGAACTGACGATGGGGTGTCGGGATCTGCATCCGATGATGACGGGAGCATAGATGCCGATGATGGAGCGCCGGGGACTTATGCAACAAATGACAGAGTGTATGTTCCTGTAGTAGATGGCAGAGCGGAGGTGCCTGCGACCGACGATGGGGTACTGGGATCACGTGATCGAGAAGATAATCCATCCCTGGGTAATATAAGATCATGACCACCTCGATCACGTCTACGACCACGATCACCACGATCATGACTACGACCACCAGCCATCTATGATCATGATTCACATATATAGACATCTAATAAATAGAACTAAGCAACAAGATAGACATCTAATAAATAGAACTAACCAACAAAATAGCTATGAACTAACCAACAAAATAGCTATGAAAACTGAGATAGAAGTATTTTCAGTAAGAGATAGAAGTATTTTTAGTAACAAAATCAAACTCCATCTCTAAGTACAACATGTAGACAACATAGGTAATCTAATCATCGCCATCGTCATCATCATTGTCGTCGTCGTCGTCATCATCGTCGTCATCATCCTCATCAAGCTCTTCTTCATCTTCTTGCTCTTCCCCGAAATGGCTTGTAACGGGCGTCATGTTATTCTAGTTGACTTTTCTTTTTCTCGAACTGGCTTGTAACGATCCGCGTGGCAGAAACTGCATCTTTTTTTGTCCTCATTCTCCTTATAGTACAACATTCATCCGTTGCGATAACAATCTATCTTTTTGTACTCCAGTTTGAGCTGTCGGACCATCATCTTTGATTTGTAGAAGTTTTTAGGAACTCTTTCGATTCCTTCGGTAACACCTCTTTGACTAATTATCCGATCCGATCATAGCAAGCTTGCGGTAAGTTGAAATAAGACTTTATGTTCAACAAGCACATCACTACCGACAATACTGAATGAGTCTCACAACCAGGATATATAGGAGTATATGCATCCTTAAACATATCATAAAACACCTTTGCCTCGGGATTCGGATCATCTGGATTAAAATTAGGCCCTGCCGCATCATACACCATATCTCGTGCAAGTTGAAGTCTCCATATTCAACTTAGTCTATATCATCTTCGATGGCAACATCCATAAAAACATCTACAACAGAAGCAGACTGTATTTTCACATAAAGTTTACCTTGTGATGCCCACAGGTCGTAATCGCGTACAAAACCCTTAAGGGTCAGATGCTTCCTCACAATCACCCCTTCTTCATAACGTCTATTACGACAATGAGCACATGGACACTTGATTTTTGGACCATCCATGTAATCAGGTTTGCTCATGGCATACTTAAGGAAATACTTCAATGTCTGCCTTAAAATTATCATTCAGACCAATCCTGCTCTTGTGTTGCCGCTTGTACCCACGTGCGACCAACCAAGTAACGATCCATTGCTTGGTGGGTGTAAAAAATTATGTATCGTAAGATAAAATATACAGAAGCAATTAAATGTACATACGATATTAGATGGACATTCTAAAAGCATTATAATTCGTACTTTGTGTATTCTACCATAGCAAAAAGTAGAGAAACAGGTAAACATTATAATATCGACATTTGTTCAATATGATGCCTTTCCGCATAGTATCGACCTGAATTCGGTTATCGATGGCTCAGAACACTACCCAAAATTCGTTCTAGCATACATTAGTGTGAATCATCTAAGTTCTGTACATTAGTGTAGTATATGTTCTTATCAAATATAGTATCCGAAGGATATAATAGAATTAAAATGAACCCACATAATATAATGCTAAGACATCAGCTCACAATATAAAATATAGTGATGGGTTGTGGTATCATCATTGCCGAGGGATGGGGGTCGAAGGACAGTCAATGTTATGTATGACTGCATGGTCTCTACCTCGCCAGTCAAATGGCTGCATGGACTGTGCCACAGACCTCTTCTCTTTCTCATATCAACATATCATGGATACATTGATATCTAGCCACTCAACCTCATATAATCACACTAATATATCATACACCCACTATGCAGCCACATATATAATCACAGTTGTTGCAAAGTTTGCACAACTGCCCTCATATTAAATCTACACTGCAAGCCTCAATCAGTTCTATGACAAATACAATGACAAAGTTTTCGATCATGTAGTTCGAGCAATAACAGAAAATTATCACAGAAATTATTCTCAAATGTCGAGTAGTAACAAGAAATTATCACATAAATCATCCCCAAATGGTACAACAACATATATTGAGAGATCAAATGATCTAGAATTTACAGTGGGAGGGGACACGTTGGAGGAGGAGGGAAAACGTCGGAGGATGAGGGGGTACGGAGGAGCCGAGAGGGGGAACATGCACGGAGGGGAGTGGGCACGACCACGTCGGAGCTGAGAGAGGGGACCACAGGAAATGGATTGTCGGAGAAGAGGGGATCACGGGAAGGGGGTTGCCAGAGAGAGGGAACAACGGGAAGGGGAACGCCGGGGAAAGGGGGAGAGGGAAAGTCGAGAGAGAGAGAGAGAGAGAGAGCGGTCGATCGAAATGTTAAATTTTGATCGCCGCATTTTCTTTTAACTTAGGACACAGACATAGACGACGGACCAGCGACGTCCTAGTACGTCGCCGCAATCGAGTAGCCGTCACCAATCTATCGTAAATGTTTACCGTGTAGTTCCCGCGTAATGTGGCGCAATCTGGTGACGACGTAGCGACGACCTGGCGACGAAATCATATTAAATTTTTGATCTATTGTATTTGCTCGTTATAATGCCGCTGAGACGTCGCTATTTGGCGTCAGATATCAACCGTCTCCAACAATTCGTCGCTAAATATCTGTATTTTAGTAGTGAAATCAATCTCATCCACTCAAAAGAAAACTAAGAAACCACCGGATAATATGGTGATTCAGAACCAAGAAACCAATGGATAATAGTGTGAACCGAACATTATTCACAAAAATATCCAAGACAAAATATCTCTATTCGGATCATCCGACAGTGTTCCGCAGAATGCCGTCGGATCATCCGAGAGAAGAAAAAAATTCCCTTTTCGAAAAAAGTTCAAGGTTCTCCATTCTACGCACGGGTCTATGACAATGCCAAAAGTTATTCTACTTGTCTATGGTAGACTCACATGGTAAAACAAAATCATAAATACAGAAATACAATAAATAAAACACGAAACACATCACAATATTATTTTACGAGAAAAAAAATTTTAGTATCCAAAAAATCAGAAATACGAAAACTAGGAACAAATGTGACACCGACAATGCTTGCTATCTTGCTAAGCATCATCACATTCCTTATGTGTAGAGGTAGCATCGTAAGTTGGATCCATATGGGAGCCGAAACAAGAAGATCCCTCTCCAATGAGATCAATGGTTCCCATTTCTTGAGGATGATCGGTCTCCCTTCAAACGTTAATGGACCACCACGAAGAATCGAGAGAAGGGGAGTCCCGTCCTTAATTTCACAAAGAAACACCCGTTCTCCCGCGAAAAGATCTCGTCTCCTCCAACCTCTCTCCACACTCGACGAACATATGATGAGATGGCCAAATAGGATGGTCGATCTCTAAGAACATAGACCAACATATACAGAGCATGCCGCGTCCGTCGAAGTGATTTTATATATATATATATATATATATATATATATATATATATATATTGGCTCCCTTCCACTAGATCAAGCACCGAAGAACGCTACAATATCTCGTTATTTGTCTTTCGTAGGGTCCCAGAGAGTTGAACTACTCCTTCTCACATGCATCCTCTATCCTATGTTGTCCTGGACGGAGGGCATCCTTTCTTTTCCTCTGAGCTTTGAGTTACCGTGTATTTGATTGCAAGATAAAAAAATATATGAAAAAAAAATTAATTTTATTGAATTATTTTTTTAGGAGAATAATTTTGTGAAATTTTTAAATTTTTTTTATGGAAAACTTAATTTGGTGTTTGATTGCAATTATTTTTCACGAAAAATATTCTTTTTTATGGAAAAAAAAATATTTTTCTATGGGTTGGACAAGTTTTATTTTTATCATTTTGAAGAAAAATATACAAAATGTTAGTTTTTTAGAAAAAAGATTTCATGGAAAATACAAGCTATCAAATACTACAATTTGAGAAAAATTTGTGATGGAAATATTTTTCATGAAAAAAAAGTTCAATCAAACACAGCCTTATTATTTTCCTCGACAAATCACTATTCAACCTTCTGTCTCCATAGAAGAGGTCGTCGTCTTCTGATCATGCCCATGGAAAGACCTCCCCCCCCCCCCCCCCCCCCCCAGCCCCTTGAATCCCATCTGTGGCAGTCTACAGATCGTCGTTGAGACGTCTAAAAATTGGCTTAGAAACGACTAAAAATTGAGACGTCTAAGCCGTTTGCAAATACTCAATTAATTATTGAAATTTTTTAAAACTGATTGTTTAACTAATTAATATGACTTACTTATAACTAAATAATTCTAACTTGAGTGGTTAAGATGGGAGGCATTTTTCTTGGTTGTTTAAGTTCAATTCTTATGAATAACTGTATATATAGTAAATTCATATTTAATTTTTTTTAATAATTTATTTTACGCATGTGCAATGCACGTGTACTTTACTAGTATGTATAATGATGTGGCTTAAAAATGGCTCAAGATTAAGCCATCTTGTAAATCCTACTATAATTATTAAAAAAATTCTAACTAATTGTTTAAGTAACTAATATGATCTAATAATAGTCAAACACCTATAATTCAAGTGGATAAGGTGGAAGACACTTTCTTTGGTTGGATAAGTTCAATTTTACAATGCATCGATATCTATAATAAATTTTTAATTTAATTTATTTTAACAAATTTTTTTAATCCACGTGCATTGCATGTGCTTGTTGTATATATAAAAAGGAATTATACACTAACTCTATCTACACATTCAAACCTATTGTGTGTCAGGAGAATAAGAGGCTTGGATGGAGACAACATATTGGCATGAAGTATGAAGCAAGTAAGGTCAGCAAGTTTGGAGCCTAAACCCATGCTGCAACAAAAACAGACTTAAGCGCGAGCTACAGTTGATTTCAGCACAAACTGAAGTGAAGTGACCTATCAAAAAGGCTTTTTGTTGATTGATCTCTCTCATCTCACTTCCCCCCTTCACTGTGTTCATGAGCAAGAAAGAAAAAGAGTAATGCCAAGGATCCATTCCATCTCATCCCTCTATGTTTGTTATGTACTTGTATGCCAATATTTTGTGTGCAGTATATTATGGACACGTAGCGGAAGGTCCTGACAAGTCGGACCGGTGCTGCTACTACTACTACTCTCAGAGACATAGCAGAGCTAATCATTTGATTTGAATATCCCATGGGTATAGCTTCCCATTCATCAGCATTCAGCAAGCGCACATATATCCCCTATATTGTAGGTGTTGTTTCCTTTGACCAGTGAGAATAGTCTCACATTGAATACACCATCAAGTGATATCTCAATATAATACTTTGTATGAACTAAGGTGTACACATGAGGTATGGTGGGGCACATGAGTATCATGTGTGGGTATTTTCATAGGAGAAAAAATAATTAACTCCTCAAATAAAATATTTACGCTTTTTGTCACTCTCTTGAAAAAATTTCCTTAGGAGCTAAGCCCAAAAGCGACTCGGACTCAGACTTAAGGGCGCAAAGTGGTGCTTTATTGGCGCACTTAACAGTTAGCATCGGCGCATAGCGCTTTTTTGTGGGATTTGAATTTAAATTGTTTCTATCTTTTCGTAACTTATTGGCAGCTAGAGTTTCAACCCTCTCTCTATAAATACTCTCTTCGTAGCCTTTTTTAGAACTTACTTCAAAAATAGAGAGATGAAGAGAGATTTTGCTGCTGCTGTCATTGGAGTCCGAAGTGTTCGTGCGAGTCCAGGAAAGAGGTGACAACGAGCGTTCCAGAAGTTCTACGTAAACTTGTTGGTTCTTGGGAGCAGATCGTGTGAGACGAATCTTGCTTTGAGCAACGGTGATCTTCATCACCCCAGCAAGCAGGGATCCTTATTCTCCTTTCTCTTCTCTTCTTGTAATATGTGTTGTCCGTCTGCAACTGCGATTGCAAAAAAAAATAGGGATAGTTTTCTGATTATTATTTTTGTAGCAGCAAGTTATAATCAGAATATTGTTATATAGTTGTTCGTTGGATCGAGGTATATCAGTGAGAAAACTTGTGCGTGAACTCCTGATCTCGACTTTAACTTTTGGTTCTTCCATCTTTGATTAAGCCTCGGGACTAACAATCTCAAAGAAAGATTCGAGTAAGATGTGTCACGCCCCGATCTCCCGCAAGCTAATCGGCCATCCTCGCTAGGCAAGAATCACCACGCCAGCGCTCCCGCGGGACGATCGCTTCAGCCCATCTGGGGGTGATGTCGCACGAGCGTGAGTCGCGCCCGTGCAAGGCCGTGGTTCATTGGCTGGCGGTAAGATGTCTAAGCCACAGAGTCGCACAGATTGTCCGAGTGTAGCGGAATTATAAATGCATAGGGGATTGCCTTAGGATCAGTTTCATGGCAATGATTGAATAGCCTAACTCGTATGGCAGTAAGCCGTACGATATAAGAGGGAACACGGCGAGACTTACCAACTTACCATTTGTCCTTTCCTGTCCAAGGCAAACCAAGTTAATTTAACCACAAGCATGCATAAACATTTAGGGGCAATATCATATGCAAACACTGTGTTATAAACGAGACTATGTTTCGGATGCACGAGTTACTCGGATGACCAGGTGTGTTGCATAAGATGTTCAAGTGCTCCATATGTGTAAGTATGCTACGATCGTTCAGGTGTTCAGTTATTCTCTATGCGATGCAATGATTCATACGCGGGTTGCCGCTAAACGAGGATGACTTATCTATATGAACATGAGGTCACTGGCAAGGCGCCATAATGGATGGTCTAGTCTGGGATGGAAAGACATACAACGCGAGGATCAGGGCATCATAGGCCATTTCATCTGATGCAGAAGACTATCAGGAGTTTCGGCTGGATCAAATGGGTGTCAGTGCCCCATCAACCGTCCGCGGAACTAAAACCTTGTTTCCAAGTTGTCCTATGACCATGCAAGTCTCTAACCTTTCGGTCTCTGGTCAAGTAAATGGAACAAGTTCGAGGCAGGATATATATATATGGAACAAGTTCAGGCAGGAACAAGTTCGAGGCAGGATATATATATATGGAACATGTTCAGGCAGGATTGTTCAAAATATTGTGTATCGACTCCAGGAGACATTTAATTCAGTATAGGACAATATTGCTCCACGACCTGGTATTCTTTGATCATTGAATTAGTGCAAATTTCCTGGTGCGGGAACTGCCTTAGTGACCAAACGGTCCCAGATACTTTCAGTTTTACTCATGCACTGAACGGCTATTAACTTGTCTTCCGATGAGAACCTAAATGAATGAATGACATGACTGGCAATACTAGGTCTTGGTATAGTTTATGCGACAAGCATTCAATCGAGGCAATATATATAAGCAGGCAAGCATGCATTTACACATACATAAACATTCACGTTGGCTAGGGCCCGAAGGTAAGCCGAGGAGTGAAGCTATAAAGGGACTTCCCGAGCGACATGATCTAGGGTCGTGCAGTATAAACAAGTGAACAATGCACTACAAAGTATATGTATATCGTTTTGCTCAAGGCATAGCGGATTGCAGTTGCACAAGACAAAGGTAGCATGCAAGAGTCTGTATATAAGCAATGTTTCATTTTCATGTTCTAATACAAGCAATACAAGTTGGGATTATTCCCTTAACTAGGTGCGTTGTATTCTTATTAGCATGCAGGGGGTGATTCACCTAGCGACTAGCATGTATAGTTTCATATTTTTAAGTGTGCTGATTAAGCAAAGATAAGTTCATCGTAGCCACCCATCTTAGCGATGATTCGCCTCGGTTGAGCGACACTCCGAGCGAGCCTCTGAAAGCCTAAGCGGGACTCCTGAAGGGACAAGTATGGATATCCTTTGCCTCAAACGAGTATTCTCGCCTGAGTAAAGCGGGTCGAGATATTGTACTTTTGCCGTTTGAATCGGTAGTCCGCTTGAGTGAAACGGGGTATTACAAGATGGAGAACAACCATGCAAAAATTTTTGACACAAGTTTTAACAAACTTGAGAAGTATGACCGGGGATCATATAACGCCTGGAAGAAATATGTCACCCTTAATCTTCAACTCACAGAGGTGGACTAAGTGTTGACAGATCCAAAGCTTGTTGTTCTAGAGGGTGATGATGCTACTATTCGGATAATTACTAATGCAAATTCTAAGCAAAACAAGTGGAGGAGAGACAATAACCTCTGCAAGCTGCTGATTCTGAACTCCATGGAGGATACTCTGGCAGAGTCATACAGCAAGATGGACCATGCTAAGGTCGTCTGAGAGTCTCTAGAAAAGCATTACAAGGCGGATGAGAACCGCAACAAGATCCATGTGACCGAAAAGGTTTGGAACATGCGATTTGTGGACGACAAAAAGATATTGCCTCAAATCAAGGAAGTTCTCAAGATTTGTCAAAAACTTGAAGATGATGGCATGCGCATCGTTGACGCTCTCGTCGTAGGAGGTATTGTTGGCAAGCTCCCGCCTGGATGAAGCGATTTTATCTCGGACATGCACCGAAAGAAGATGCAGGTTAGCCTTGATCAACTAATGCACAAAATCCATGTTAAAGATGAGTTGAGGGATCAAAACAAAGTGGACACACTATCCAAGCAGTTGACAAAGGACAACTTAGCGCATGCTGTTGTTTCCAAGGGAAGCAGAAGGCTTCTCACATAAAAAAAGGACTAAAACCATCTAAAGGTGAAGTCGGCTTCGTTCAAGCCATACCCTAAGCCTAAGCCTAATTCAGACGTGACTTGCTTTAACTGTGGCAAGAAGGACCACTACCGGAGAGACTGCAGATCCAAGCCCAAATAGACAGAGCAAGGTGAGCCTAACAAGGTTGTTATGATTACGCAGGTTGTGACGGCTGGTGTTGACACTGACTGGTGGGTGGACACTGGTACATTCTGCCATGTTTGCTCATAAAAGGAATTGTTTACCACCTACAAGCGAACATCTGAGAAGGTCATGGTGGCAAACCAGACACAATTTGAAGTACCTGGGACCATAACAGTGGTACTGAATTTGACTCCTGGAAAGTCACTAATGCTTCAGGATGTGAAGCACGTACCGGTGATAGCCAAGAACCTGGTCTCGAAAAGTCTGCTCTACAGTACAGGCTTGAGGATGGAAATCAATGCTGGAAAGATGGTAATGTCGTACAAATGAACGTACTTCAAAAAATCCTTTTGTACCGAAGGGATGTTTAAACTTTAGCTTGTAACTCCTGTAAATAATATTAATGCAGTCTCTTCTTCTGGTTACTCTTTTGAGTTATGGCATAATAGACTATGACATGTTCATTGTAAAAGAATAAACAAGATGTCTAATCTAGGGCTTATCTCCAAATGTGAGGGTAAGCAGGTGGAAAAGTGTGAAGTCTGTGCGCAGACAAATATCACAAGAAAACTGTTCAAACAGATTAATCGGGGCACAAATCTTCTGGAGTTGGTGCACTCAGATATCTGTAACTTCAAACAGTTCTCCACAAAGGCCAAGATGAAGTATTTCATTACATTCATCGACAACTACTTGAAGTATGCATTCATCTATCTGCTAAAGTCAAAAGATGAAGCATTTGAGAAGTTCAAAGAGTTCAGGGCTGAGGCTGAACGTCAAACTGGGCAACAACTCAAGAGACTCAGAAGTGATTGAGGCAGAGAGTATAGGTCCATTATGTAAGGACCCATTTTGTTCAATCGAAGAGCCGATTCAAATAGCACAAGTGCAACGACCCGACCCGCTTTGCTCAGCGAAAAGACTCGCTTGGGGTAAAGGATTTAAAACTTGGCCCTTCAGGAGTTCAGACTTAGACTTTCAAAGGCTTACTCGGAGTATCGCTCGACCGAGGAAAATCATCACTAAGGTGGGTGCCTACGATGAACTTATCTTTGCTTAGCCTGCACACTTAAAAATATGGACGATACATGCTAGTCGCTAGGTGAATCACCCCTGCATGCTAATAAAGAATATAAGACACCTAGCTAAGGGAATAATCCCATCTTGTATTGCTTGTGTTAGAACATGTGTCACGACCCACACCCGGTATAGGGGCACGAGTGCGTGGGTACGTCCAGCCTACGCCGCAGCATCAGGGGTAGAACGCTGTCTAGGTCACAATACTAGCTAATCACTCTCACATGAATATCCAACTCCATAAGGAGACACAGATATCACAATATAATGTGGAATACTCAATCACATAAACTAGAGCACGATGAGATATCGAAGAAAACAATAAAATACTAGATAAGTCTAAACAACAATAAATAGTCTAACCTGCAATCAATAACATCTAGTCTTTAAGTGTGCTAGAAACAAATTCTCTATGTCACAGTCTGGAAAAAATATCTAGTCAGGAATGGAATGAAGTACAAGCACTAACAGAACTTCCATGTATATTGACAAAAACTATAATACAGTATAAAGAAATATAAGATGGATATATGTACTGGCAATGAGAAATACTGGAGATAAAGGAATACTGGAATAATGAAGTATTGGAGCATATCATCATCAATGTACATCTAGTAATGAATAGAAATACAAGTGCATGCTAGAACAATGAACTAGAACATGTAGAGATTTTAGATCAATATAATATAGATACATGTCAAGAACATCTAGCTAAGTGTGTGAAATATCAGCATATCATATGATCGGCTTGGGACTGATCAGGCTCGTTGTGTATGACTAGCTATGATTCATGTAAGGTAAGGCTAACCATCCGGATAGCTATGATGCAAGTAATAGTCAGGCTAATCATACACAATAGGCTATGAGGCATGTAATGGTAAGGCTGCATCGATGTGAGGTGTGGGTGAGCTATGATTCATGTCGAGTTTGGGTATGATCATATAAGCGACTAATATTTCCTCATTTTCCCCAGCTAACACGATAGATTCCAAATCACGACTCCTCGTGACAGGTCTCGATGATGCCAACTAGTGTATACAACAGTGTTAGAGTCATGTACGCTATACAACTAGAATTATAGAGATAATCAACAAAATAGAAATTGTCAGAGAATGTACTCGCCTAGGGGTCCTGCTGCTGGCAATAAAAATGTTCGGTTTCTGCGGTCTTGTCTGAACAATCCAACAATCCTATAAACATCATTAAATAATATAATATTGCATCAGACATTATACTAACACACAATCATAAATACATTGAACTCAGGGCTACGCTAGGTATGACTCTGGTCAACTAGGGTCAATTATGCGTGTAATTGCACGGATGTCGCATATATAATTGCTGTGTAAGACAGACAGTCAAAATAATACGGGTCTTGCCAGTATGTCAGTGTACATATGGCAATCTGCTAACATGTTACATGGTCACAGGTCAATGTAACTACGGGATATCCGTATTTACACTCGGGTTACCTAGTACATATACAAATATACATATTATCATCTAGCATATAATATTAATACACATAATATATATATATATATATATATATATATATATATATATATATCAATTAATTACATACATAATATATGTATATACACTTAATAGAATTTATACTATATATATTTATATACGTATACATATACATACCAATCAATTTTATACATATTAAATGTATACTAGGGAATACCTGTACAATACATATACATATGTATATATATACTAATTTAAGAAATATACTATATATATATATATATATATATATACCAATATACATTTAAACTTATACCAATAAGTATGCTAATACGTACATACATACATCCATATAAATATATATACACAATCACATGAAATAACGAAAAGAGGGCAGGAACGAACCTGCGCACGACACGACGACGATAACGATGGTGTTGATGACGACGATGTCAACGATGACGACGACGAGGGCGATGGTTACGACTACGGCAACGATGATGGTGGTGATGATGAGGGATGATAGTGATGATGATGGTGAAGGCGATGATGATGACGATGATGAATAGGGAGGAGGCAGGGTCGAGGCTGCTCAGGGTGGTCCGACGAGGTCGAACAGGCAGTTCAGAGCTGTCGCACAGGCGCTTAGGGAGGTGCTTCGGGTGCTACTCGGGACAGTCGGCAGGGAAGAGGAGGTTTCACTCAGCGGCTCCAGGCGGGGCTCGTCTTGTCGAAGGAGGGGCGTTCAGCGGGTCGAGTGGGTCGTGAGGGAATACTCCGGTGAGGGGTCGTTCGACAGGGAGGGCGGAGGAAGGAGATGGGAAGGATGGGAAGGATGGGAAAGAGGAGGAGTCGACGAGGTGGAGCTCGGTGGTTCTGGTCGAAGAGAGGCGGGGCTCGTCGTGTGGAGGAGAACAGCCGGTGGCTGCCGTGGGGTGCAGCAGGGTCGGGGCTCGACGTGGAGGCGGGGATGGCAGCAGTGGTGGTGTTAATGGTGGTGAGGGAGATCCGGCGTCGTGCAGGCGGGTTAGCCCAGGCGGAGGGGGACTGGTCGTCGGGTTGGACATCATCGGGCTCCGGCGGGAAGGTGGCCGGGAACGAGTCTGCTGAGGGAGGACGGCTTCGGGGTTGGAGGCTGTGAATTCGAGCTTGGAGGAGGAGACGCGGGTAGTGACCGACGATGGGGAGTCGGGGTAGAGGCCGGTCGGTGGTAGAGATGGTGATGATAGTGAGATGGAGAAAGAGATCAGCCGGGGGGGGGGAGGTTGGCCGGAGCAAGGTGAAGAAGAAGAAGAAAGGAAGAAGGAGAAGAAGAAGGGAAGAAGAAGAAGAAAGAAAGAAACCTACGGTTGTGGGTTTGTGAGGAGGGAGGAGAGAGAAGGTGGGGGATTTCCCAAGTTTAGGAATTAGGGCCTGCTTGGGGAAATGTGTGCATGAAGAAATATTATATAGGGGAGAGTGGTGTAGAGTGTGTGGTGATGATGAGTCCCCATTTGAATGGGTGGCTCAGATTTAACATGATGAATTATACATATAAAGGAGGGAGAGAGGAGTGAGGTTGACTACTCAATGAGTTAGGGTTTCTCCATTTGGTTTGAACCAATGGGGTGATGACACCTAATGCAATATTTGCAAATAAGCGCCTTAAATTTGGGTATTTGCACAAACACATGAAATAATAAAAAATTGGTGGGCGATTTGGTATTTTGTAGGGTGAGGGGGTGTTGTGTGTTTTGTATGGACTTAATTAATAGAGTATTTGGATTAAATTGGGGTTAAAATGGGATTAGTCAAAGTTGGTATCCTTAATTTAATTAAAGAATAAATGTAAGTGGTGTTCTAAAATTAATTAGAAGTACAAGAGACTAAATTTAAGTGGGACACAAGTGTCATGAATGAAGAAGACTCATAATAGAATATTACCCTAATTTGGGTTGCTCAAAATGGGTCGAGATTGTGTCTCCAATTTTGATTGGAACGCACAAGGATACAAAGTTATATTTTATTTAGAATTAAAATAAACGTCCGCGACGAATATTGTGCGGCTAAAATAAAGCACAAGAGAACATAATTATAAGTTACACAAGGATCAGAATGAAAGGCGGGCATGTCTAGGACAATGTTGTGAAATTTGTTGGAAGGCAAAAGATAGGGTAGCGCTCCAAATATCGAAGCAACGGTAAAGTGCAACAATAAAATAAAATCACAATAGTTAATTGTAACCTTAAATAATAAATCCCAAAAGTTATAAATTAAAACCATTACACTATATTTCGGTCAAGGCTCCATCTAGTGGGCATCTAGGTCTAGTCTACTAACTCATGCATTAATGAACACTATATATAATACACACATATCATGCAATTATTTAAAATAAATACACACAATACCTAATATATATAAAATAACAAAAATACCGCAATTTTCAAGATGTGGTAGTGACAAGTCTACCCTCCTTAAAAGAATTTCGTCCTCAAAATTTAAGATCCTCATAGTCGTATTTATTTATTTATTTTACCATCAGAATTTATATTCCTCACAAAATAATCATGAAGTAAATCCATATTGTTATTACACAAATCTTCAAATTTAAAAATCAATTTCCATTCTTATCATAATCTCCTCCAAAGTTTTAAGCTAGTAACTAAATACAAGAATTTAACATCTAAAACTCAAATTTTAAATCCACTCAAAGCATATATATAAAATTTAAATCTCGTCCCAAAAATTTGAATTCAAACTCTAATCCATTAGTCATCATACTCCTCTAATTTAAATCCAATCGATGCATATTTATAAATTCTAAATCCTCATCCCAAAAATTTGAATTCAAATACTAATCCATTAATGATCTTATTCCTTGATTTCTTTTTTCCACAAAATACTCAAACAATGCGATACTTATGAAATCTTCAAATACAACATTCATAATATAAATTTTTAATTTTATGTCTTGCAATCAAATAAATATAATGATAATCTCCTTAATTTTCTCGAATTTTAATGATAATTTCAATCATATCTTAATCTTCATAAAATCAATAATTTAACAAAATCGCCAATTATGTCTATTAAGTTCTCAACTCTTTGTTTAAATTAATATTTATCCTCGAAATTTAAGGCACCTTGTCTCTCTTTGTCAAGTCATAACCTCTTCGTTAGTTCTTCACTACAGTCAAATCCCCAACGATCAAGTATAAGAAAATCCTACCTACAGTCACACAACATGCAATCTAGAGAAAATATACATAGTTATGGTCTCTTTTGTCATGGTATTGCAGTCTCTGTCAGGGTGTACTACTAACTACATTCTAGCAAGAAGATCATTGATACAAGCTACGGTACTAAGAATCAATTAATCAATCAAATAGATAGAAAAGGAACATAAGGAAGAACAGAACAGAACCTTCTAACACAACCATAGTTTAATGATGCATCCAAAGTTTGATACCTCTACCCCTTTAGGTACCACTGTTTCTACTACAAGCACACCCACTGATAGCTCTCTTACCTACTACAATTATTTATCCTAGTTGTTCTTATCACTCAAGTGCACGCCAAGTGCAACACACCATACTAAGTACTTCTCTCTTTAATACAACTTTGGATGGACATCCAAGTCAGTTTGTAGTGCCATTTCAAGCATGCTCAAGTCAATAGATCCTTGCACATGCACTTCATCCACTCATATACTATTATACATTTCTTATCCACCATAAAATTTTATCCTCAAATAAAACCCTTAAAATTTAACTTATCGAACAATTTAAAATAAAATGTATATAGTTTCCTCAAAAGTCAAATATTCAAGTATTGAAATAAAATTTTAATCGCTTCCAAAAATCTTTATAGCTTTGACTATGTTTATTGAATTGAATTTGAATCCTCAAAAATTTTAATAACATAAAATCTCAACTCCTCAAAAATTCTTAAAAATTGAAATTTATTTCCAATCTTCAAATTATAAATTTAACTCCACAAGTATATATATAAATTCTCACAGTCTCTAATACTCAAGGTGCACACAATACACCAATTGTCTACAACTCTCAACTGTGTACTAAAATTTGTACTGCCCGAATTACTTGCACTATTACTTCCAATAATCAATGTTATCATCACACATATTTTCTCCAATAATTTTCTATCTATATTAACTGATACACCAATCAAATTTTATCACATAAGGTACTTACTGTTACTAGCACATTGCTCAACTAATCCTCGATATAGAAATACTAGCACTCTTGATATAGTAACACTAGCTTCCTTATTTAGATCACCTAATCGCACTCACCAGATCTCATGATCACTTGCACTTTTTATACACATATTTTATTTCACTCTCCAAGGCAGGCATATGGTTCCATATCTCGATTGATGTAAACGTATTTTCTCTTAAAATCTTTTACAGACTGATACACTAATCTGTGATACACTTCATACCTTTCATGATCAATCTTGATATTCCTCTACCCATGGCACACTCATTAATACCCTTTTATGCATATACATTCCTTTACTCTTGACACACCCAAGTATCAATCATCAAATTGAATATAATGCTCCATTAATTTTTAATACAATTCCTTGATACTTAATGTTTATATGGATCATCCAATTACATAAATTATAACTATCCAGGATTGGCATGCTGATTCTGATACTTACTCTTGGAAGCATTACTGATACTCTTACTCTCCTTCTACTTATAGTACCAATACTAACTATAATGACACCTATTATAGAACTATTGTTACAAGGCACTACGCTACGGGTTAACTCTAGATTGATGCCTACTGTCACATGTCCAATCAAGAAACACTTACAAACTCACAAGCCATACTCAGTCAACACTGATACAAGACACTGACATAATTGTAAGTCACCAATTATCATACTAACAAGGAATCCTCAAAGAAAAGAAGCTCAAAATGGAACTGGATTAAGGACTGAAGGTATCTCTATTGCTAGCAAAGAAAATGATGGAACAAGGTCCTGTATTAACAAAAGTAGATAAGTCTTGAGATGATACTTTAAGAACCAATTTAAGATACGACCTGATAATCATACACGTCTGTCCGAAAATCATGACACTCAGAATCCTCGCCACACTAGTAAGCATAGCTGCTATAAACGATAGGTTCCATAACTAAGGTATGCAACTCTATAATCACGTCATCTAGAATCTTCGCCACGCCAACCGATATGGCTACGAGAGACTCTAAATTTCATAACTAAATATGTACATCCAAGGTCAGGTTCCTATGTTTCCGCCACGACAGCTAATGTGGCTGCGATAAACTCTAGGCTCCATAACCAAGGTAGTTGTTTTACCTTTCTTACTGTCCTCATCAACATATGTCACCAGATGATACCGTAAATTCTAGTCCGTAAAATTCATCTCGATATGAAATCAAACTTAACGACGGCACCAAGAATTAAATTTAACAACTGATCCACAAGAATCGATTTCAATAACAACAAGTGAGAATGGACGAAACAAGGGAAAAAGATTTAAATTAGAAATTATAATGAGATTCTCAAGGGTCATCCCAGGAATCTCTCAAATAATTTGTGATTGATTATTCGCTCTCATCCTAGTATCCTATGTCCTATATCCTATCGCAGGCATGCAGTAGTACAACTAAGACGTCGCACTACCACGACATCATATAACTTGTGAAGTCTGACCTGCATGGGCCACCACTAAAAATGTGTCATGACCCACACCCGGTATAGGGGCACGAGTGCGTGGGTACGTCCAGCCTACGCCGCAGCATCGGCGGTAGAACGCTGTCTAGGTCATAATACTAGCTAATCACTCTCACATGAATATCCAACTCCATAAGCAGACGCAGATATCATAATATAATGTTGAATACTCAATCACATAAACTAGTGCACGATGAGATATCAAAGAAAACAATAAAATACAAGACAAGTCTAAACAACAATAAATAGTCTAACCTGCAATCAATAACATCCAGTCTCCAAGTGTGCTGGAAACAAATCATCTATGTCATAGTCTGGAAAAAATATCCAGTCAGGATTGGATCAAAGTACAAGCACTAACAACAGTTTCGTGTATATTGACAAAAGCTATAATACAGTGTAAAGAAATACAAGATGGATATATGTACTGGCAATGAGAAATACTGGAGATAAAGGAATACTGGAATAATGAAGTACTGGAGCATATCATCATCAATGTACATCTAGCAATGAATAGAAATACAAGTGCATGCTAGAACAATGAACTAGTATATAAGGGTGTACAAGAACAATAACTAGAACATGTAGAGATGCTAGATTAATATACTAGAGATATATGTCAAGAACAACTAGCTAAGTGTGTGAAACATTAGCATATCATGTGATCGGCTTAGGACTGATCAGGCTTGCTGTGTATGACTAGCTATGATTCATGTAAGGTAAGGCTAACCATCCGGATAGCTATAATACAAGTAATAGTTAGGCTAATCATACACAACAGGCTATGAGGCATGTAATGGTAAGGCTGCACCGACGTGAGGTGTGGGTGAGCTATGATTCATGTAGAGTTTGGGTATAATCACATAAGCTATTAATATTTCCCTTTTTTCCTCAGCTAGCACGATGGATTCCAAATCACGACTCCTCGTGACAGGTCTCGATGATGCCAACTTATGTATACAAGAGTCATGTACGCTATACAACTAGAATTATAGAGATAATCAATAAAATAAAAACCGTGAGAGAATATACTCGCCTGGGGGTCCTGCTACTGGCAATAACAATATCCGATTTCTGCGGTCTTGTCTGAACAATCCAACAATCCTATAGACATCATTAAATAATAGAATATTACATCAGACATTACACTAACACACAATCATAAATACATTGAACTCAGGGCTACGCTAGGTATGACTCTGGTCAACTAAGGTCAAGTGTGCGTCTAATTGTACGGATGTCGCGTTTGTAATTGCTGTGCAAGACAGACAGTCAAAATAATACGGGTCTTGCCAGTACGTCAGTGTATATATGGCAGTCTGCTAATATGTTACATGGTCACAGGTCAATGTAACTACGGGGTATCCGTATTTACACTCGGGTCACCTAGTACATATACAAATATACATATTATCATCTAGCATATAACATTAATACTCATATATATATATATATATATATATATATATATATATATATATATATATATCACTTAATTACATACATAATATATGTATATACACTTAATAGAATTTATACTATATATATTTATATACGTATACATATACATACCAATCAATTTTATACATATTAAATGTATACTAGGGAATACCTGTACAATACATATACATATGTATATATACACTAATTTGAGAAATATACTATATATATCTATATATAAATATATATATATATATACCAATATAATTTAAATATATACCAATAAGTATGATAATACGTACATGCATACATCCATATAAATACATATACACAATCACATAAAATAACGAAAAGAGGGCAGGAACAAACCTACGCACGATACGACGTCGATGACGATGGTGTTGATGACGATGATGTCAACGATAATGACGACGAGGGCGATGGTTACGACTACGACGACGATGATGGTGGTGATGATGAGGGATGATAGTGATGATGATGGTGAAGGCGATGATGATGACGATGATGAACAGGGAGGAGGTAGGGTTGAGGCTGCTCGGGGTGGTCCGACGAGGTCGAACAGGCGGTTCAGAGCTGCCGCACAGGCGCTTGGGGAGGTGCTCCTGGTGCTGCTCGGGACAGTCGATTGGGAAGAGGAGGTTTCAGTCAGCGGATCCAAGGGGGGCTCGTCGAGTCGAAGGAGGGGCATTCAGCGGGTCCGATTGGTCGTGAAGGAATACTCCGGCGAGGGGTCGTTCGACAGGGAGGGCGGAGGAAGGAGATGGAAAGGATGGGAAAGATGTGGAGTTGACGAGGTGGAGCTCGGTGGTTCTGGTCGAAGAGAGGCGAGGCTCATCGTGTGGAGGAGAACAGCCGGTGGCTGCCGCGGGGTACAGTAGGGTCGGGGTTCGACGTGGAGGCGGGGATGGCAACAGTGGTGGTGTTAATGGTGGTGAGGGAGATCCGGCATCGTGCAGGCGGATTAGCCCAAGCGAAGGGGGACTGGTCATCGGGTTGGACAGCGTCGGGCTCCGGCAGGAAGGTGGCCGAGAACGAGTCGGCTGAGGGAGGACGGCGTCGGGGTTGGAGGCTGTGAAGTCGAGCTTGGAGGAGGAGACGCGGGTAGTGACCGACGGTAGGGAGTCGGGGTGGAGGCTGGTCGGGGGTAGAGATGGTGATGATTGTAAGATGGAGAAGGAGAGCAGCCGGGGGGAGGTTGGCCGGAGCAAGGTGAGGGCCGCCGGAGGGGATGTGTTGAGCGGGTGGTCGGAGTAGGGGCCGGCCGGTTTTTAATAAAGAAGGAGAAGAAGAAGGGAAGAAGAAAGGAAGAAGAAGAAGAAGAAAGGAAGAAACCTACGGTTGTGGGTTTGTGAGGAGGGAGGAGAGAGAAGGTGGGGGGTTTCCCAAGTTTTGGTATTAGGGCCTGCTTGGGGAAATGTGTGCATGAAGTGATATTATATAGGGAGAGTGATGTAGAGTGTGTGGTGATGATGAGTCCCCATTTGAATGGGTGGCTCAGATTTAACATGATGAATTATACATACAAAGGAAGGAGAGAGGAGTGAGGTTGACTAGTCAATGAGTTAGGATTTCTCCATTTGGTTTGAACCAATGGGGTGATGAAACCTAATGCAAAATTTGCAAATAAGCCCTTTAAATTTGGATATTTGCACAAACACATAAAATAATAAAAAATTGGTGGGCGATTTGGTGTTTGGTGTTTTGTAGGGTGAGGGGGTGTTGTGTGTTTTACATAGGCTTAATTAATGGGATATTTGGATTAAATTGGAGTTAAAATGGGATTAGTCAAAGTTGGTATCCCCAATTTAATTAAAGAATAAATGTAAGTGGTGTTCTAAAATTAATTAGAAGTACAAGGGACTAAATTTAAGTGGGACACAAGTGTCATGAATGAAGAAGACTCAGAATAAAATATTACCCTAATTTGGGTTGCTCAAAATGGGTCGAGATTGTGTCTCCAATTTTGATTGGAACGCACAAGGATACAAAGTTAGATTTTATTTAGAATTAAAATAAACGTCCGCGATGAATATTGTGCGGCTAAAATGAAGTACAAGAGAACATAATTATAAGTTACAAAAGGGTCAGAATAAAAGGTGGGCATGTCTAGGACAATGTTGTGAAATTTGTTGGAAGGCAAAAGATAGGGTAGCGCTCCAAATATCGAAGCAACGGTAATCTGCAACAATCAAATAAAATCACAATATTTAATTGTAACCTTAAATAATAAATCCTAAAAATTACAAATTAAAACCATCATACTATATTTCGGTCAGGGATCCATCTAGTGGGCATCTAGGTCTAGTCTACTAACTCATACATTAATGAACACTATATATAATACACATATATCATGCAATTATTTAAAATAAATACACACAATACCTAATATATATAAAATGATAATGTCACGCCCCAATTCCATAGGTAAAGAACCGAGTCACGTGACAATGGCCAGCAGCGCACTTCGGTGGGCATCCCAATCTAATGGGCCCGTCGGAGTACACTTAAGCTGTAAAGTACAATGAATAACCCATCACATAACACATAAATAGTCAATCTAAATCTCATCCACAGGCAACAAATATAAGAGCATAATAGAGGTAAACACAACAACTAATGTGTAGAAAGGAAATGTCCAAGATAAGTATCAAGTACAAATACTAGAGTTGTCACACGGGAACAAACCCGCTAGTACAAAATACTGAAATGAAAGTAAGCAATAAGATAACTTGGAACGGCATCAGGTAACTAGGTAATGATACCGTCCCAACGAAAGGGTCACTACCAGCGATCAGGCGAAGTCCTCAGGGATAACCTTATCCTCGGCAGTGAGTACAGCTGCTGGATAGATGCCCGACCCATATTCCTCCGGGTAATCCTCGTCTCCTACACCTGGAAGGGAACCAAGTCCTCAGAGGGACGTAACAAGGTACAAAAATACAGCATGCCAAGTAATACAGAAAAGTACAAGTACAACAACATGGTACTCTATCATAACCAAACAAGTGTGACACAGTTTAAAGACAATGTTCGACGCGTGGGCTATCTAAAATAAAATTGTAGCTCCGGACATGGAAACACACGGGACGTACCGCAGCTCTGGGCAAAGAGTCACACGGGTGATACAACTACACTAGATACAAGATCACTACAGATACAATACATATACATATATAAGCGCGTGCAGAGGAGCCCAAACGTCTAGTAAATGTCTTCTCCTTCCCAAGCGGGCAACGATAGTACGCTGAACCTGAACCTCTATCTAACAGTCTCGACATACAGAAATAACTCAGCAGACGCGACCCTAAGGTCTTCCCAGTCTCAGGTCATGATGTCAGTATCAGGATACAGGAATCTGGCACGATCACAGTATATGAGTATGTCCTGGGGTATCGATATACTCAGGTACGTACATCGAGGTGTTACAAAATATCTAACAATTATTCTAAGAGGTTACGACGAACGTCTGCACCCGGTTGTGATCCGGACGCGAAGTATCGAACGTCAACATAAATACGTGCATACTGTACATAAAGAAACAACAAATATCTGTAATCTGAAATACAGGGTGGCAAGGTACACTTGCCTGTGTGCGGCTGCTGATGACGGGGTCCCGATACCACGTCCAAGCCCTCAGGTCCCGCAATACCTAGAGATGAGATACAAACCAAAATCAATAATCTATTCCACGTCAAACAGGGATGCGACACACATCTACACCTAAACTCAGTCTTAGCTACGACTCACAGGGACAAGACACTAGGGAGGTTGACCATAGTTGACTATCGGTACGATACGTCAAATCATCTAGTCATCAGTACCACATCATCAAACCATCCTCAAAACACAGTTAACGATTATAATTCCTTCGTTTAATATCGTTGTTACCAAACACATAGTACTGCTCTAAATTAGACACCTTAAATTTCCAGTCTCTAAATTACTGATCAGGGGTTTTACTCTGCACACTAGTTCTCAATCAAACATTCACCTACTATCCTTACTAATTATATATTTAATTTGAGCATTTTATACTACATACTACATGGACAAGTTTCCTCTACATAACATCCATTGTTCATTGGATCACAAAATTATACCATTCCGACCACCATATAATATACACACTCATATTAATACTGTTCTCTATCTTCTTGTGTATACACACATGATCTAACATCATTCGTTAATGGTGAATTCAACCACAACCCATGCTAACATTCCTATATATGCTGTATATGTAATGCTTCTCTTCCAAACTAAAACACACAAGTATATATCAACAACCCATGCTCATAAGCCCTAACTAATGCACACAACCATAAATATCAAGAACCCTAATCCTCAAATACATTTTATGCCAAAACCCTAACTAAATCACATATAAAAAGAAACCTCAACATAACTTAACTATAAATAATATATAACTAAAAGACAAGGTGAGGGGAGAGTTATACCTCGACGACGAGGTGGGTCGCTAGCCGGAGTGAGGTGGTGCGGGGGGATGATGACCGAAAACTCGCCGGAGAAGAAGAGTGGAGGAAGTGGTGGTGATGAAAGCTTGTGGTGGTGGTGGTTATAGTTTGTAGTGGTGGATGAGAGGCCGGACAGGGACGTGGTGTGGGGGAGCTCTGAAGTGGAGGAGGGGCCGGACTGAATGGGGCGGAGGAGGTCGGTTGGGCTCGCCGGAGTCGAGGAGAATGGGGACAGCGCAGTCGGAGGACAGGGTAAAGCCGGACTGAGTGGAACAGGCCGGAGCCGCCGCGGGTTGGTCGGATGGAGAGATCAGCCGCCAGAGGGAACTCCCCAGGAAGAAGAAAGGAAGAAGAAGAAGAAAGAAAAAAAATTATAAGTATGTAGGGGGCTCGGTTCTCTAGGTGGAGGAAGTGGGGAGAGAGAGAGGAGAGGGTGGTTTCCAATGCCTAGGGATTAAGGCCTGCATTGGGGAGAAGGGGAAAGGATACTTTATAGGGGTTGGTGTAGAGGATGGAGGGTTGTGATACTCCCAATTTGAATGGAGGGTGGGGATTCTACATGAAGGATTAGGTTTCTTCATATAAAAGAAGGGGGAAAGGGTTGACTACGGTCAAAGAAGGGGTAGCCTCTCTATTTGGCCTTGGCCAATGAGGTGAGGACACCTAATTCAATAATTGCAACTAAGCCCCTTAAATTTGGGTAATTGTACAAACACATAAAATAATGCAAAAATTATGGGGGAATTGGTGTTTGGTGTTTTGTATAGTGAGGGGGTGTTGTGTGTTTGGCATGGGTTCAATTAAATGGGCATTAGGATTAATTGGAGATTAAAATAGGATTAGTCAAAATTGTATCCCCGATTTAAATAGAATTAAAGTGTCCCGCGCTTTTAAATCAAATGGGGGCACTTGGGGTCTAAATTTGGAAATAACGCAAAGGTCAAAAATGGTGGAGGCTTGGAGTCAGTCTTGGACCCTTTAGTTGGTCCGGCACAACGGGTTAAGTTGGTATCTCAAAATTGAAGGTAACGACACAGGTGTCCAACACAAAATTTAATTATGGGATTTCGGTTACGAAAAATTGTGCAATTAAATTAGAGTACAAGAAGATATGATTTTGAGTGACGGAAAAGTCCAGCGCCTAAATTGGCGGATCAAGTCAAAAGTACAATAGTCCGATAGAATTTATGGGCTGAAGTTGAGCTCCGAATAATTCAACAATGGTAGGGCGCGCATAGGGTTTAATTAAAATAAACAGACATCTGCAAACTTACTCTAAACCTCAATTATCTGCTGCTAAAACAAAATTTTCCAACCCATACTAGACTATCTACAGAATTAATTGAGGGGGTTTACAGACAAAAATACCCCTATTTTCAGGATGTGGTAGTGACAAGTCTACCCTTCTTAAAAGAATTTCGTCCTCGAAATTTAAGATCCTCATAGTCGTATTTATTTATTTATTTATTTATTTATTTATTTATTTTACCATCAGAATTTATATTCCTCACAAAATAATCATGAAGTAAATCCATATTGTTATTACACAAATCTTCAAAATATTATATTCCTGAAAATCTTCAAATTTAAAAATTAATTTCCATTCTTTTCATAATCTCCTCCAAAGTTTTAAGCTAGTAACTAAATACAAGAATTTAATATCCAATACTCAAATTTTAAATCCACTCAAAGCATATATATAAAATTTAAATCTCGTCCCAAAAATTTGAATTCAAACTCTAATCCATTAATCATCATACTCCTCTAATTTAAATTCAATCGATGCATATTTATAAAATCTAAATCCTCATCCCAAAAATTTGAATTCAAACACTAATCCATTAATGATCTTATTTCTTGATTTCTTTTTCCCATAAAATACTCAAACAATGCGATACTTATAAAATCTTCAAATGCAACATTCATAATATAAATTTTTAATTTTGTATCTTTGTAAAAGCATAAAAAATACGCTGCAGAGTTATACGCAGTATTTCAGTGCTGTGTGGCGTAAGACGTGACTTCAGAGCCATCGGCGTACAAACAGAGCTTTATCGCTAGTACAGCGTAAAACATAGCTCCAAAACAACCCGCATAGTGCTGTATGTTCAGACTGCTTCAGCGTAAAAAAGGTTGTTACATCACCACTTCGGCGTAAAACCTACTCGCTTTTAATGCAGTGGAAAGTCGTACGGAGAACTCTTCGTATTCCTCGAATGAACCTGTCAGATCATGCAGTGAAACTAACTCCTGACAAAGAGTACTGCACAACTATCCAGACGACGACTGTAATGATGGTGTGGCACAGAGACCCAAACCGTCGTTTAGTGACATTTCCTTGGTATAAACTGCTTTTACGTATACAAGGGAATACATTGCCTAGTTTTACACAGGCAGATGTGAGCTTTTACGCTCAGCAGAAGACAAAATGAACTGCCACGTCAAAAGCTGCTCTTCGTATAGAGCTCGAGGCACGTCTCTATAGTTAATGCGCAGGATGGGGGCAGATCTTTTCATTTAATGCACGAGATTTAGTTATATTTTCAAAGACTGGGCGAGCCATAATTACGGCTAATACATCTACATCATCACCTTTGCACATTACGCCATCAGACTATTTTCAGCTATGGGAGCACGCTGTACGCTATCTCCTTGGAATACGCCAACCGGGCTATTTTTAGCTATAAGGAGTACGCCGTATGCTATCTCCCCGGAATACGCCAACTCAGGCTATATTTTGCATTGGTGCGTAATAAGGCTATTTGGTCCAGAATTAGCTCAAGACGTCAGTCAAGAAAGGAGGATCGGCTATCTTCTATGCTAGCTACCTATCCATGCAGCATCAGGCTTCTATGCCTACTGGGCTTCTACGCCTACCTGGCCTCTACGCTAGTTTGACAACTATTTGGCTTCTACGCTATGATGACGGTTATTGGCTTCTACGCCAACCTTTTCTACGCGAGGGACAGCTACCTACGTGGCTTGCATGCCGTGATCTTCGAGGCAGTTATACGCATTATCTCTTAATGGGACACGCGTCACACGCAGATTCAGAAGATCATTTATACGTGGGTGGCGGTTATTGTAACTGTCGCGTAAAAAGTGCTATACTCTCCACTGTCCGACTTCTACGCCGACTGGATGGTTACTGTCACTAAAACCCTATAAATAGAGACCTCTATTGACAGAGGTCCGGGGTCGAAAGGTCGAAAACTTGGAGAATAGAAGTCAGAAGGGTCGGAAAAAGGTTAAAGAATTGAAGAGAGAGATAAAAAAATCAAAGAGAGAAGAGCACAGACAGAGAGTAGTGATCGACAATTTTGGCATCGAGCATCCACTCCCCCTTTCAATCTTTGAAGCTTTTCCGTCTTCTACAGCACTTTTTCATCATCGTGTGGTCCAAGGGACAAAGTGATCGACTGCAGATCAGACTCCTATAGCAATATTTACCCAGATTAAAAATTTGTACTTGACATCCTCGTATAGGATTAATTGTACTTCTTGTTTGTAAACCAAAGAGAGGGTTTCGTATAACCTTGTTTTATTTCTTCCGTTTATTATCAAACACAAGATGGCAACTCTGCTGGGGACCTCTTTCTCATCTGACGAGAAAGCAATTGCTCAACAAGATACAGTATCAGTAGGATCCATGAAGAAGACCTTGGTCGTCCAGTTCGACCAGTCCGCCTATGAAGATATGCTTCGAGCAGGGGGTAGCTCTCACTCTCTCTCTCTGTCCAAGACAACAGGAAGCTGCGTAAGGTCTGGATACCCCGGATATTCCCTACCATTCTTGCCGACTCTCTGGTTTCTCCGACCAACAAGGTTGTAGCTGCGCAACCTTCGTGCTCCGTGCGTAAAACTCTGTCTACCGTCAGTGACGTGGCAGACAAAACTTCTGGTGATGCCTCAGTGCTAATCCAGAAGTCTACTCCGCGCTCTGCTCGTAAAATTCAGTCTCCCGTCTGTGATGTGGCAGACAAAATATTTGATAATGCCTCAGCGCCAAATCAGAAATTCCAAGCGCGCTCCACACGTAAAAATGCATCTGCCCTCCTTGGAAAAGTAGATGGTCCCTGCAATCTACGCAAGGGAAAACAAGTGGCAGAATTCTCAACTTCTCGGCCTTTACGCCAGCAAGTGAAGAATCTGTCCGCCCTCCGGATTACGCGAGAAGCTGATGGCCGATTGAGGACCTCCTCAGTTTTATGCCAGCCTGAGTAGAACTCTAAAATACGCCAGGTGAAGCCCCTCAGCGTAAAGAAGGCTCAGTTTATGGAAAGGCACACTCCTCGGGGAGCATCTACTACTCACATGGCTAACCTGTTGTATACGGGTGGCAGGGGAAAAGTTATGGTTCCCAACATCCGCATGCCAACTGATGTGAACAGGAGGAACAAGCCTTCTTTTTTTTCTGTTAAAACTCCTGACTTGCGTGAATATCTGATCCAGAAGCGCAAGGATATGGGATCTTCCAGCATGTCTATTATGCCTCCTAGGGAGCACTTTTGTAATAGTCATAGGATTATAGTTAATTATTGCTGTTCTGAAGCAAAACGGTCGATTTTCGACCGGTTGAACTACTCTCTGTCTTTCCAGGAAGAAGAGCCTACATATGCATCAGTGAACATGGCTTTACACGTACCTATAGGAAGGTCAAACTCAAGACGTCATCTCTCTAGAACTCCAAGCCAAAGAAGATTCGACAAGCTCCTTAAGAACACTGAAGCTGGGGTGTTCCGAAACACCCGTTCGAGGTCACGACAACCGCCTTCGTACTCTTCTAATTCTGATACTGGGGGTCGCCAGTTTTCCAAATCAGATGATGAAAGTATAGAGTCAACTTCTATAGAGACCTATACTAACCCTTCAATGACACCTAGGGAGATGGGAGTCTATGCCATTGGAGATGAACGAGAAGAAGCTTCCCCATCAGGAAGCACTGAGCAACGCATCGCTGTGCTGGAGACATCTCTGAAAGAGATACAGTCCATGATGGAGAATATGAACCATATGATGCTGACTCAACACACAGCTGCTAGGGTCCAAGCATCGGTCCCTCCAACTTAGATACGTGTGGGGGTGGACTTACCACCATCCAACATGAATCAGGAGCCTGCTCTAGATCAAGAGTCAGCAGCTCCCCCACTTCCTAACTCGGAGAATGTATTACCTCTTGTTGGAGTGGCGGTACAATCGATCTCTCATCACTCCGCGGTCCCTCTACCGGCTGAAGATCTAATGCAGGCAGTGTGAGAGTTGAAAGCCCAATTTGATGCCTTGAAGCATAAAGACCAGCTCAAGAAATTGGGAATCAACCAGCCTTACCCAGCTATCTGGGATGAGGTCCCTTTCCCTCCTAAATACAAACCACAGACTATTGCTTTGTTTGAGGGAAAAATATCACCGAGCCAGTACATGAACTACTTCAGTATGATGATGGTGTTATTGCAAGGGAATGACGCGCTTCTCACTCGAGTATTCAAAGGCTGTCTCTCGGGAGTGGCTTATCAGTGGTACCGTAGTCTTGCAGACAACTGCATTACTTCCTTTGAAGATTTCAAGACTTTGTTCTTCGCACAATTCTACGAAGGAGGGATGGACATGTCTATGTCCTCTCTCATCGAAGTAAAGCAGAAGGAAAAAAAGAACGTTCGTACTTTCATCGAATGTTTTCGTCAAGCCACTATGCAAATGTCTCCCGGAGTTCCAAACTCGGTATTGGTGGATATTTGCAGGAAGAATCTTCTTTCGGTGATCTCGGTATTCACATGACCATATCGGTTCCATGATTGGCCCTCATTCATTATCTCAGCGGTGGCCGCTGAGGACAACAGTCGGAAGGCGCATGATAATGGAATTATGATATCTGCCTCTGACAGGGGCAAGAGGTCATCCTCGAACAACGACCATTCCCGTGGTTCTAAAGGAAAAGAAGCTCTGGCGATCAATACGTCCAAGCAAAAAACTGCGGCAACCACACAGACGAAACCTGGGACTTCCAGGCCCATTGAAGTGTACTCTTTTGACGATGACGACATTCTGAGCATATTCGAGTGTCTAGTCAAAAGCGGCAAGATTACCCTCCCATAGGTAAAGTGGCCTAATGAAGTCGGCAGTACCAATAACCCCAAGTACTACATTTTCCATAGGTACATACACTACCCCACAAAGGCGTGTTATGTACTGAAGAGGAAGATCCAGGAGTTGATCGATGCTAAGGCCATCATTCTGCACAACAACGAGAAGACGGTCACAGCTAACATAATCTCTCTCCAATTTGGCGATCTGCCTCCATAAGAAGTTTCGGACGGTGTTGTACCTATTTCCCGGAAAATGATGAACATCGTTAATCTCCCTCCAGCCAGGGGCCAAAATCATGACCTGGTACCCCTAACTACCCAGCGGGGTGAGATTATGTGGGTTCATCCAGATCTGGTGTCAAAGATCGAGGAAGAGACTTAAGCTGCTAAGGCTAAGTCTAAGAAGAACTCGAAGCGTAAACCATGTCATATGGTTGTGGTATCCTCGACATCAGAAGGAGAGGTTTTGGCTACTGGAACCCGTTCAGGGAAAGCTTACCTCAAGGACTATGGAGCAAGTCAGGAAGATGCATCGGTAGACACTTCAGCTGCCAAGCCTTCAGAACCGGAACCCGCCATACCAGAGGCCGGTCCTTCGAGACCAACTTCGGCGGACAAGGGGAAGCAAAAAGAAGTGCGCTTTGATAAACCTTTGAAAAATATTCAAAACAAAGGTTTAGAGAAGCTATATAACTTCGACATCTTGGCCCAATTGGCTAATACACCAGCCAGGTTGTCCATTTTTGAACTACTCAGGCTCCCTAAAGACACTCGTCAAGCCCTGAGTGAAGCATTAATGCAGGCGGATGCATACTTGATCCAGCTCAAGTCCCCTGATGAAGAACCTGTGGCATGTCCTCAATGCCATAGTGTGATGGAGGTGGTCCCAAATATCACTTTAACCCAAGATGATATGCTATTAAAATATTACAGGCATAACAGACCCCTCTATTACACCGGATACGTCGGTTCCATGGAGGTCGACCAAATTCACATAGATCCGGGATCATCGATCAGCATCATTCCTCATAGTCTGCTCAGACCGCTGAGGATTCCTACCAGCGAATTGGCTTACACCACCACTACAATCGTGGGCTTTAACGCCAGAAAAAGTAAGCCGTTGGGGAAAATTTGCCTGAGGATCCAGATTGGCAACCTCAGATCAGTGCCACATGCTATGTCATTGATTCAGAGGTATCCTACAATATTCTGCTGGGCAGACCATGGATCCATGATCACAACATCGTTCCGTCGACTCTACATCAATGTTTTAAATATGTAGATGCCCAAGGAACAGTACAAACGGAGTTTGCTGACCTGAACCCGTTTAAAGGAGTAGAATCCTACTACTCCGATGCCATATTGTACACTCAGGACTACATGGAGGAGGTGTCAGGCGAGACAGAGGAGGAATCCCATCGGGAGCCAAAAGAACCCTCTGCCAAGCAACCTCTGTCAATCAAGGTGAAAGGGCGAACTACTCGTCCGAAATTCATGGAACCCATGGCTATCCACCTGAACAAAACCAGGTCAGGAAAATGAGGTGATCCTCTAGTGATCACTTTGAACCAGAAGCCTCCCCCCTTGGCCATCAACCTTCTGCGCAGCAAGCAGCCGGCTGATGTAAATATAACCAGGAACATGGTTTCTGATGATAACAAAGATTCTCTTTTCCAGTATATTGATGCTCAAATTCCATATCTGGAATCCTCTCCCCATGACGATATAGAACCTATTGCACAAAAATTCTTGGAAGCTATAGATTCCTATCATCCGTATGTGTGGGAAGTAGCGTCACCATCTAATGTCATCATGACATATGGGCCACATGAGGATTCTATCTTTATTGTCCTGCCTACTCGCAGCGGTCAGCGTTCAATAGTCTTCGGTCGCATGCGCAATGAACCGACTGTACAAGAAGATTCTCTCGATGACGATGCTGGTAAAATGCAGGTTCACAGATATAGCCCTCAAGCTTTGAATATTATACAAAGTATGTGTTATGACTTGAAGCTATAACCAGGCCTTAACTACAGGAAAGACAGACGAATGCCGTTGCACGGTGATCCGTACTGTCAACAAACTCGTTTCGGGTTAGGGTATACCACCTTCCTTGCAACTTCTGAGTCAAATAAGGATATCTTTTCCTCTTCTCAAGATGGCTCATCGCCCTTCGGCTCATATGATGCTCTCGAACGAGCATTATCAGTAAATACGGTATTGACGGATTCCTTCGAAGCAGACGAACAAGAATCTGAACCGTTTGAGAATGACTCTTGGGCTCAGCAAATTGATACACAGTGGCAACTCCGGTTCGAGCAGAGAGAACCCCCCACTGAAGATAAAGTTATCCAGATTGATGTTGGGGATGAACTTTCGCCAAAGCTGATATTTATCAGTAACAATCTTTCTGAAGAAGAAAGGAAAGAAATAATCCAGCTGATAAAGGAATATATCGACATCTTTGCGTGGAATTATGAGGATATGCCAGGTCTTGATCCAAAAGTGGCTACTCATAAGCTTAATATATAACCAAATTCGAAGCCTGTGAAGCAACATCAACGCCGGTTCCGCCCGGACATGATGGACGCCATCGAAGCCGAAATCAAGAAGTCGATAGCCTGTGGCTTCATCCGAGAAGAACAACATCCTGACTAGGTCGCCAATGTTGTCCCAGTCATAAAGAAAAGTGGGAAAGTACGTGTCTGCATCGATTACCGAGATCTGAATGCAGCCTGCCCCAAGGATGAGTTTCCTCTTCCCATTACAAATGTCATGATCGATAATACATGCGGTTTTGAACGCATGTCTTTCTTGGATGGATATTCAGGATACAACCAAATCAAGATGCATAATAAAGACGAGAAGCATATTGCCTTTCGGACACCATTGGGAGTATATTGCTATACGGTCATGCCCTTCGGATTGAAGAATACCGGGGTTACGTACCAACGGGCTATGAGTAACATATTCCACGATCATTTACGCGAAATAGTAGAATATTATGTGGATGATATAGCTATCAAAAGCCGCCTCAAGGATAATCACATCCAAGCCTTGAAGACAGTGTTTGAGTTGATGCGCCAACATCAACTCAAACCTACAAAGTCCTTTCTGGGTGTATCTAGTGGCAAATTCCAGGGATTTGTCATTACCGCTAAAGGCATTCAAGTGGACCCTGATAAAGTGAAGGCTATCTTAGAAATGCGACCACCCCATAATCTGAGGGAACTCAGGGGATTTCAAGGTCGTCTGGCTTATATTCGGAGATTCATATCCAACCTCTCTGGGAGATGTCAGCCTTTTTCTCGCCTCATGAAGAAAGGTGTATCCTTCGTATGGGACGAAGCCTATCATCAAGCGTTTAATGATATCAAACGCTACCTCACTAATCCTCCAGTTCTGGTACCTCCCGTCATAGGAAGACCATTCTTGCTGTATGTTTGAACAATAGATCATTCTCTGGGAGCTTTTCTCGCACAGAAGAACGATGAGGGTCATGAATAGGCTATCTACTATTTAAGCAGGATGATGGTCGGAGCGAAAAAAGAATACTTGGCCCTGATGTTCGCCATTCAGAAAATGCGACACTATGTCACAGGCCAGACTATTCATATAATCTCTAGGATCAATCCTCTTCGGGTGTTGATGAACAAGCCAAGTGTTCTTAATTCCCGACTCGCGACTTGGGCGATGTTATTAACACTGTATGACATGGTGTACGTCCCTCAGAAGTCCATCAAAGGCAAGCATTGGTTGATTTCCTAGCTGCTAATCCAATTCCGAAAACCTCCAAACTATACGAGGACATTCCCGACGAAGTTGCAGAGTGTAATTCCGCAATGGAAAGTGATACATGGCAGCTATTCTTCGATGGTGCCTCCAGGATTGGTCCCAGGGGAAACGTGGTTTCAGGGGTAGGAATTGTCATGGTCACTCCCGATAAACTCGTCATCTATCGAGCATATTTTCTTAGCGAGCCCTGCTCTAATAATGTGGCAGAGTATAACGCTCTACTAATCGGGCTCCAAGTCGCTAAAGAATTGGACGTCGAATCTCTGGAAGCATTCGGTGATTCTCTGCTGATCGTCAATCAAGTCAGAGGAATATATGAAGTCCGTAATCCAGACCTCATTCCTTATCACCAAGCAACGATCGAAATAGCTATGTCTTTCAAAGGGTTCTCCCTAGAACATGTGCCTCGATCTCAGAATCTGGAAGCTGATGCCCTAGCTAGTCTAGCTGCAGATTTAGCTATTCCTATAAGAAGGTAGAATTTGGTGATCCTTTTAACAGAGATTTATTCTGTGTGAAAAACAACTTTCACATAGAACGCAGCTACGCTGTGAACACAGAGCCTCCCAGAAGAGACTGGAGAAGCCCCTTTATAGATTTTGTCACGCCCCAGTCCCAAAATATCGAGGGACTGGACACGTGGCAATGGCCAGTAGCACACACCGATAGATAAACCCAATTTAATGGATCCATCGTTGTGTACTTAAGCTGTATTACAATAGTCAGGGTTTACTAATCTCATTCACAGAATAAAGATAGCAATATCAACAAAAGAAATAAACAACATCCAGTTACAAGTAATTAAAAATCGGAGAACAACCCGATATTAAATCTGTTTACAAAAGTTCATTTAAACAGGAAATAAAGAGTTTATTGGCCATAAAAACTGAGCATGGAAGAAGCAGATGTTCAGGAGAAGTCCTCAGCGATCACCTCGTCCTCAGGTTCTGGTACTGCTCCAAGAAGTGCTCCTGTTCCGTATATCTCTGAATAGACCTCGTCTGCTAATCCTGGGGACATAATCCGGATCCAAGTCCTCAGGGGACATAGCAAGGTACAAGAAAGCTCAAGCCAAAATAAATGCAGTACAGAATTAAAGGAAACAATAGGGTAAATAATTTAAACCAGCTAAGTGTTATGCAAGTGAGAGTTATTAGTCATACTCAGGCTGAGACTACTACAGGATCAGTGTCAAAGAAACCATAGCAGTATTTTCTCGAAGGGCCAGAACTGGTCACAAAGCTCTGTGTCAGAGACTAGGACACATCCAGATGACAATATATATAATATAATCAGCCTTGATATGGTAATACTCTCCCCACCCAATGTAATCTCACGTTACAGTTCACAATGTTCATGTTACGCAAGATCAAAACTAATGTAATAAGTCAGGATAAAATCTAAGCATGTAAAGATGTCATAAACCTGTATCCTATACAGAATTATCTTGAATATTTCAGGAAGATTCTGTCTCATGATTCGTGTCAAGTGTCCTGGGTATAATGTACTTGATAGGGCAAGTACAATAATGTAAATGTCACGATATCCATCTCTAGGTGACGTTACACAACCCCGCGTACGGTGTTGGCACCCGACTTTTAATCGAAAGCTAAGTAAGTCACACGGCCCTAGGGTTGAGCATTTACAACAGTCACAGAAAATAAATCAAGAGAACAAATGAATCATTATACTGCAATTATGGCAAAGTACACTTGCCTGGGTTTTCAGCTCCAATTATAGCTCTGGCTTCAGCGGGGATTGCAGGCAGTACTCCAGTCGCTGAAATAGACATTACCATCAGATCCAAAAATATTAATCAGCTAGAAACGCCTGTCCTTAAGTCCACATGTGGGCCACTTTACACCAAAAAATACGTCAGGGTCAAAGGTCTCCAAATCTATCCAACCTAGTATCAACAGGTCAGGAACGATGATACGAACCCAACGGAACTTCCAAAATTGGATTCCGATGAGCCGTTCTCAAAATCGCCCGTCAAGTGGAGCCTATGGGGCCCACGACACGCGATTTTGTCAACGTTCTCAGAATCGAACCAAACTTGGCTCACAGGACCAGCGTATTGCTACGAGTCTGATGGCGCAAGTTTCTTCTCGATCCGACCTGTGTACACTAAGTTACAGCGAGATTCAGAAAGGTCGGATACGGGACGGTGTCCGCGGATACGCATTGATTCCGGTGTGCACGCACATCCGAATCAGCTTCTGCGAAATCTCGTACGTCCGTATCAACGACGCGCACGTATCTGTGAAGACCGCATGCGACCAAGTCGTCCCGTTTAGCGGGGCGTACTCAGTTTCGGGGTAAAACAGGGTGTTGGTTTTCTTGTTTTTGGATCGCGGATCGCGATCACCACAAGATGCGATGCACCGAACGGGTTACATGGACACCGAGGGGGTCATGCAGGCTACGCGTCACAACTGACAGAATAAAAAACAGAGCTACGAGGAGAAAGATATGAGTACCTGAACAGGGCTCTGGGAAACTTCGTCTCTCGTGTCCGACACGTGTCCGAATCGTGTCTGAGCTAGGGCTCAGGTCCTGTGTCGCTGGGAGTAGGGTTCAGGCCGACGGAGGTCGACGAGGGCTCGGGGATGCCTCGGGGAGGCCGGGCGGCGCTCGGCTGAGTCGGCCGGAGCTGGGTCGCCGGAGTTCGAGTGGGCGGAGGCGGCCTGAAGGAGAGGAGGAGAGGGAGGCTGAAGATTGTGTTGGTCCGGTGCTCGGGGCGGCTGGGCGGAGGTCGGGAATGGTCGGGGGCAGTCGTCTCAAGGCGGAGCGGGCTGCACGGTGGGGAGGAAGACGGGGCGAAGGCCGGAGGAGAGGGTGGCTATGGATTTATATAGGGGAGGAGCGGGGAGGCGGTGCGTCGACCGGTGCGGGGAGGCCGAGCGGTCGGGCAGCGAAGCGGCGGCCGGTGCGGGTAGCCGGAGCGCTCGGGGAGGCCAATCGGCGGCGGCGGCAGCGTTACATGACGGAGGGGAGGAAAACCGTCGGCGGCTGAACGGTTTGGGAGAGGAGGAGATTGCGGGTTCGGGAGGACGGGCGGACGGGTCGGGTCCTAGCGGATCCGGCCCGATCCAAAACACTGCGGGTCGGGTCTGGGCTAGTAGGTAGGGTCTGGGTTAGACCCGGATCCGACCCGCTAAGGATTTGGTTTAATAAAACCGGTTTGGTTCAATTATTGGTTTGGTTTATTTCAAATAAACCCAATTTATTGTGGTTTAATTAATTAATTAGTTTTTATGGGTTTTAAAATATTTTCGGGGTCCAATAAATTCCCGAAAAATTACCCTATGTCTAGTTTTTTATTTTACACCATAAAATATTATTTTCATAATATTTTAATATTATTTATTATCAACTAAAAATTATTTAATAATTAAAACACCTGAATTTAATTACAGAAAATTTGAGAAAATTTCAGAAAATTATAAAAATCCAAAATTTAAAAATTCTTGAAAATCAGGGGGTTTACAATCTACCCCCTTAAGAGGATTGTGTCCTCGTAATCAAAGAATAACCGGTTAACAGAGATAACACGGTTGCAAAATTTATTCGAATCAAAAAATTAAGGTTGAGGGTTTAAACACATAGGGAAAATCATTTTCCTAATCAATGGAAGTTATGCAATTTTCCCAAATGTAGGAAATCTAGAAAATTACAGTTTTTAGAAAAACAGGTTATTCTTTAAAAATATATCAGGTTAACATTTATAAAACATTCTAGGTTATTTAGCAAGTTCAAGATTATTTAGACTAACACTAGGTTATCTATTATTAGCAAGTTAAAACTATCAGGTTAAGTCTAGGTCACGAACCAGCAGGCACGAACTAAAGCAATACTAGAAACAGAACTACAAAAACTTACGCGCATTAGCTACTCCATGGTTCTGCGCGTCTCCCACAGTCATTGCGAAAGCTTGGCCGCGTCCTTGAGGTGGTGCCCTCTGCTGTTGCTGGGCTTGCTGGTAGGGTGCTGCTTGAAGTGCCAAGGGTGGCCTTGGTTGATGTCCTCCTGGTGCTAGTAGAGCTTGTTGGTTTGCCCTTGGTGGTCATTCTCTATGCTCAGGGCAGTCCCTCACTGCATGCTGTCTGGATCCACAACCTAAGCATAGTCCTAACCTGCATCGGCATTCCCTGGCGAGATGGCCTGCTTTGCCACAGTAGTGACAAGTAGAGAGGACTATTACTTATGGTGTAGCTGCTTTCTGGTGTTGGTGTAGGTGAGGTCTCTTTGCAGCTTCTTCTTGTGGTGCTCTGGCTGTTGCTGATGGGGAAGTCCGCTTCAGATTGGTCTCTCTCCTGGTGACGCGCTCCATGCGTCGGACTGCAGCAAGGACGTTCGAGTACGAAGTAGGTGCAACGGATCCAATTAGTTTCTATAGCTCGAAGTTGAGTCCGTCGAAAAACTTCTCGGCCTTCTCTTCTTCTGTCGGGATCAATGTTGGGGCGAAGCGACTTAGACGAATGAACTCGACGTTGTACTCTTCCACCGTCATAGCATCCTGAGTGAGGCGATTGAACTTGTCCCGAAGTTCTGATCGAGCGATAGCCGGAATGTACATCTCCTGAAAGAGTCTGGAGAACTCTTCCCAAGTGACCCGGTCTGGTCCGAGCCGGGTCTCCTCGGATAGCCACCAGTGATGAGCATTGTCCGTCAATTGCATTCTGACGGCAGTCATCCAACGTTCCCGAGGAAGCTCAGCTGCTTCTAATTGATGCCGAATGTTGGTGAGCCATTCATGAACTTCTGTTGGTCCCTCCTTGCCAGAAAAGGTATGGGGCTTCAGCTGACAGAAATTGGTGATAGAGCCCGTCATTGGTCGTCGAGCTGGTAGGTTGACCTGCTCCAGTGCACTTACTATATTGTTCCTCAAGTAATCAGCCTCGCGACGTTGAGACTCATGTTGGACTTGTTGCTGGGCTTGCATCATTGCGTAGATCATTTAGAATATTTGTTGCCCGTCAATAGGCTATCCTTGTGGGAATACAGGCATCGGTGGAACGAACTACGGCGGGGGCGGAATATCATCACGCCGAAATCTAGAAGCTTGCTGATCTGCTTGGCTGCTTCGGTGAGTAGAGGGATCTCCACTCAATGGCGTTACTTCATCTTCTCCGTAGGTGGATATATCACCTATTGGTGTTCTTGCTGGAGTTCCGTCGTTTGCTCGTGAATCCATTATTCTGCATCAAAAATAAACTATAAGAGGCGCACAGGAATCAAGGCAAGATGCAAGTCAAAGATTAATTCGAATACGATATAGATATCAAAAACGATTCAAGCAAGTGGATGAGATCCTTATCCTATTCTTATTGCAGGCCTGTTCGGTCTCTAAGTTGAAACCGAACAATTTAGTCGTTGACCTGTATGGGCCACCACAAAAACCAAGTCACGCCCCAGTCCTAAAATATCGAGGGACTGGACACGTGGCAATGGCCAGCAGCACACACCGATGGACAAACCCAATTTAATGGATCCATCGGGGCATACTTAAGTTGTATTACAATAGTCAGGGTTTACTAATCTCATTCACAGAATAAAGATAGCAATATCAGCAAATGAAATAAATAACATCCAGTTACAAGTAATTAAAAATCAGGGAACAACCCGATATTAAGTCTGTTTACAAAAGTTCATTTAAACAGGAAATAAAGAGTTTATTGGCCATAAAAACTGAGCATGGAAGAAGCAGATGTTCAGGAGAAGTCCTCAGCGATCACCTCGTCCTCAGGTTCTGGTACTACTCCGAGAAGTGCTCTTGTTCCGTATATCTCTGAATAGACCTCGTCTGCTAATCCTGGGGACATAATCCGGATCCAGGTCCTCAGGGGACATAGCAAGGTACAAGAAAGCTCAAGCCAAAATAAATGCAGTACAGAATTAAAGGAAACAATAGGATAAATAATTTAAACCAGCTAAGTGTTATACAAATGAGAGTTTTTAGTCATACTCGGCTGAGACTACTACAGGATCAGTGTCAAAAAAACCATAGCAGTATTTTTTCGAAGGGCCAGAACTGGTGCCAAAGCTCTGTGTCAGAGACTAGGACACATCCAGATGATAATATATATAATATAATCAGTCTTGATATGGTAATACTCTCTCCACCCAATGTAATCTCACGTTACAGTTCACAATGTTCATGTTACGCAAGATCAAAACTAATGCAATAAGTCAGGATAAAATCTAAGTATATAAAGATGTCATAAACCTGTATCCTATACAGAATCACCTTGAATATTTCAGGAAGATTCTGTCTTATGATTCATGTCAAGTGTCCTGGGTATAATGTACTTGATAGGGCAAGTACAATAATATAAATGTCACGATATCCATCTCTAGGTCACGTTACACAATCCCGCATACGGTGTTGGCACCCGACTTTTAATCGGAAGCTAAGTAAGTCATACGGCCCTAGGGTTGAGCATTTACAACAGTCACAGAAAATAAATCAAGAGAACAAATGAATCATTATACTGCAATTATGGCAAGGTACACTTGCCTGGGTTTTCAGCTCCAATTGTAGCTCTGGCTTCAGCGGGGATTGCAGGCAGTACTCCGATCGCTGAAATAGACATTACCATCAGATCCAAAAATATTAATCAGCTAGAAACGCCTGTCCTTGAGTCCAATTTGGACACTGGGGCGAAAATGACATTTTCAGGTCAAGGCGGGGTCCACATGTGGGCCACTGTACCGAAAAATGCGTCAGGGTCAAAGGTCTCCAAATCTATCCAACTTAGTGTCAACAGGTCAGGAACGATGATACGAACCCAACGGAACTTTCAGAATTGGATTCCGATGAGCCGTTATCAAAATCGACCGTCAAGTGGAGCCTATGGGGCCCACGACACACGATTTTGTCAACGTTCTCAGAATCGAACCACTTGGCTCACAGGATCAGCGTATTGCTACAAGTCTGATGGCGCAAGTTTCATCTCGATCCGACATGTGTACACTAAGTTACAGTGAGATTCAGAAAGGTCAGATATGGGACGGTGTTCGCGGATACGCATTGATTCCGGTGTGCACGCACATCCGAATCAGCTTTTGCGAAATCCCGTACGTCCGTATCAACGACGCGAACGTATTTGTGAAGACCGCACGCGACCATGTCGTCCCGTTTGGCAGGGCGTACTCAGTTCCGGGGTAAAACAGGACGTTGGTTTTCCTATTTTTGGATCACGGTTCGCGATCACCACAGGACGCGATGCACCGAGCGGGTTGCACGGGCACCGAGGGGGTCATGCAAGCTACGCGTCACAACTGACGGAATCAAAAACAGAACTACGAGGAGAAAGATATGAGTACCTGAACCGGGCTCCGGGAAACTGCGTCTCTCATGCCCGACACGTGTCCGACACGTGTCCGAATCGTGTCTGAGCTAGGGCTCAGGTCCTGTGTCGCTGGGAGTGGGGTTCAGGCCGGCGGAGCTCAGCGAGGGCTCGGGGATGCCTCTGGGAGGTCGGGCGGCGCTCGGCTGAGTCGGCCGGAGCTGGGTCGCCGGAGTTCGAGTGGGCGGAGGCGGCCTGAAGGAGAGGAGGAGAGGGAGGCTAAAGACTGTGGTGGTCCGGTGCTCGGGGCGGCTGGGCGGAGGTCGGGAATGGTTGGGGGCGGTCGTCTCGAGACGGAGCGGGCTGCACGGCGGGGAGGATGGCGGGGCGAGGGCCGGAGGAGAGGGTGGCTAGGGCTTTATATAGGGGAGGAGCGGGGAGGAGGTGCATCGACCGGTCCGGGGAGGCCGAGCGGTCGGGCAGCGAACGGCGGCCGGTACGGGTAGCCGGAGCGGTTGGGGAGGCCAATCGATGGAGGCGGCAGCGTTACACGGCGGAGGGGAGGAAAACCGTCGACGATTGAACGGTTTGGGAGAGGAGGAGATTGCGGGTTCGGGCGGACGGGCGGACGGGTCGGGTCCTAGCGGATCCGGCCCGATCCAAAACACTGCGGGTCGGGTCTGGGCTAGTGGGTCGGGTCTGGGTTAGACCCGGCTCCGACCCGCTAAGGATTTGGTTTAATAAAACCGCTTTGGTTCAATTATTGGTTTGGTTTATTTCAAATAAACCCAGTTTATTGTGGTTTAATTAATTAATTAGTTTTTAGGGCTTTTAAAATATTTTCGGGGTCCAATAAATTCCCAAAAAATTACCCTATGTCTAATTTTTTTTTTTACAACATAAAATATTATTTTCATAATATTTTAATATTATTTATTATTAATTAAAATTATTTAATAATTAAAACACCTGAATTTAATTACAAAAAATTTGAGAAAATTCTAGAAAATTGTTAAAATCCAAAATTTAAAAATTCTTGAAAATCAGGGGATTTACAGATTTCGTGGCATGCAGAATCTTACCGGAGGACCCTAAAGAAGCAGTATCCGTCAAAAGACGATCATTATGCTTCTATTTTGATGCGTCTTCACAATGTCTATATCGCCGGACCTACGACGGACTGCTATTAAGATGTCTCTCCGATGATAAGGCACAGCGGATTATCCGTGAAGCTCACGATGGTGTATGCGAAGCACATCAACCCGGTCCTAAGCTACATGATCGTATCAGGAGGATGGGCTATTACTGGCCTACTATGATCACAGATGCAATAAAATATGCAAGACAATGCAAAGCCTGTCAGGTTCATGCAGATTTTATACATCAACCTTCTGAACATTTATACCTTACGGTTGTATCCTGGCCTTTCGAAGCATGGGGTATGGTTATCATTGGTCCTATTCACCCGTCTTCTTCCAGAGGTCACCGGTTCATACTGGCCATCATGGATTATTTCTCCAAATGGGCAGAGGCGATCCCTCTTGCTGAGGTGAAGACATCTAACGTGATCAGCTTCATTAAGCATCATGTCATTTATCGCTTTGGGATTCCCCAAAGGATAATTTATGACAACGGGCCTCAATTCATCAGCCAAGTGTTTCATCGATTTTGTAATAAAAATCGGATACAAAATGTGGCCTCTACGGCATACAATCATGCTGCTAATGGTTTGGTGGAAGCTTTCAACAAAACCATTATCAAACTCCTAAAAAAGTTCGTCTCTTCGAACAAAAGAGATTGGAACGAGAAGCTAGAAGAATGTCTCTGGGCATACCACACAACGGTACGAGCACCGACGGGTTGTACCCCATTCTTATTGGTTTACGGGAGCAAAGCAGTTCTCCCCATCGAAATCAAAATTCCGTCACTCAGAATAGCAGTGGCTAATGAGTTGACACAGGAAAAGAATGACTTATTAAGGCTTCAAGAGCTAGAAGGATTAGACGAGAAACGCTTTCAAGCCCAACAGCGCATCGCGTTCTACCAGGCACGTATTTTTAGAGCTTTTAATCAAAAAGTTAAGGAAAGAGTGTTCAAAGTTGGCGAGCTAGTTTTAGCTGTGAGAAGGCCAATGATCATTACTCACAAGAGTAAGGGTGAATTCCAGCCTAAATGGGAAGGCCCTTATGTGATCGAGACGACGTTCTCAAATGGCGCTTACAGATTAGCCAAGCCTAATGGAGACTTGTTAATGGCTCCTATCAACGACAAATTCCTGAAGAGGTACTACGCTTAATCTCCTTTGCTCAAATGGAGTATGATGAAGATCTCATTCTGATAATACTACTCCTAAAAAAAATTTAGTTGGATCATATTCTATTATGTCCATATAACCTCTGAATAGATATGTCCAACTAATTTGGAACATCAAAATCTATTACGTCCATATTACCTCTGATAGTATTTTGTATACAAATTTAGTTGGATCGTATTCTATTATGTCCATATAACCTCTGAATAGATATGACCAACTGAAGCTTACCGAAATGATATCACGTCCATATTACCTCTGATATCACTTTCACTCTACCCTATCGTTTATATTCCAAAATGATAGGTCCGCCAAAGTCAGATAAGATTTCTTTATTATCTCCCCGAAGAGCAAAATTACATATGAAAGCAAAAAGGTACATCATTTGGGAGGATCAGTTAAGTCGTGAATCTGTTGCGCCAAAGTAACCATTCTCTCATCCCTGGTGCTCAAGACGTCGGTGCGAGCCCGCTCCAACCTTGCCGCCTCATTGTTCAAAGCAGATAGCTTGGACCGAGCATGTACAAAACCTGCGTGGATGACACCCACATGTGCCAGGTTCTGTTGAGACGTTTCCCTTCGGATCTTCAGCACATCTCGAGATGCCGACAAAGAGAGAGCCTTCTCCTCTTCCTGAGCGAGTTCATCTTTCAATTTGCGGACCCTCGCTGCCTCTTCCTCATATTCGGCCTCGCACTGAGCCAGGTGGGGAATGACATACCCCAATACGGCATGCTCTTGATCCATCTCCTACTGTTGTTCCTGGATGGATTTGTTCAGAGATTCCATTTGCCCAGCAAGCTCTGCAGTTAAGGAGTCATACCTAGCTTGAACGAGACCGTCGATGCTGCCTCGAGATAGTTGCAAATAATCGTTAATGGGTTATTCCAAACCATTAACTATTTGCTCTAGCGCATTAGCTCTGTCATTATCGTTGAAGTATCTAATCTGCGCTATACTGAAGTTGGAGGACGTCTTCAGAGCCTCGAAGCTTAGATTTTTCTCCAGCAGCATCGATATCAGCGTTTTCAAAGTGGCGAAGAAAACGCTTGAGAACTGCTCAACTAACATGGCGAGATTCGAATGGGTGCTAAGAGTGGCTGCAATATCAGAGAATCCCCTTCCAGGAACGACTACAGAGGGTGTAGTCACAGTCGTCGCTTCAGTAGAGGGCGCGATAAGCGTAGAGGCACCGACAATGGCTGAAGTCGCTAGTGTACTCAAAGGAGGCATAGTCATAATGACAGGCTCATTCCCCTCTCGAGATATCGGGGTTGTTTCGGGCGAGCTGGCACCCGAAAATATTTTCTCTTCGAAGTCGGACACCTCCATGTCATCAGCAGGAGCAGCAACAGAGCCAAAAGTTGCGTCGACACTGCCCTCCCCGTAGATGTCTTCCCCTGAAAAGAAGACAAGAGAAAGTTAATATCAACATGATGTTAATTTTTCTAAAAAAGGCATAAAGACGACATTTACTCATGGCCGATGGTATATATGGCGCGTCTGCAGCCAGTACAGCTAAATCATTTCTTAATGATGTTAAGCGAGCTATCATACCTGGAGAAGGGGGTATGCCAACTGACACTGGCATATACTCTCCCAGGTTTTCACCAAGATCCACTCGAGGCTCATCCGGTGGAATCTCGCTGGATGTGCTTACAGACGCAGCGGGGGTTTCTTCCGTTGCTGGTCTGGATAAAGGTATTCTTATTTTGCTTGGCCTCGAAGGCGATCTCGTACCACTGCCTGAAGCGGTAGCAGCGACAGCAGCTTCGAGCAAAGAATCTCCGACACTGTCAGTCGGAACTGTGGAGGTTCCCTCTCTAATAGGCGAAGGACCTCTAGTCAAAAATTTATCCCCAACAGGGGAAACAGCAGGTTCACTTCTACGAACCTCAGGGTGGGAAGTCATGGCAGGACCACCAACCGTCTTCTTCTTCTTGCGAGGGGAAGCCTCCTTCAGAACAGGAGCTCGTCGCTTTCCAGGGATAACAAGAGGCTCTGCAGGCGGAGGTATTACACCTCTCGGTAATGTCATCAAAAACTCATCTGTACCGACAGCGTCTTCACCTTCGTCAGAGGAGACTGATGGGACATCATCTCTTCCCGTGGACTTAGAAGTGGGCACCCTAAAAGTTCTACGCATATCAAAATCGCGATGGAAGGTATTGATGGCCACATAAAACTGGGCGTACGAATGGAGGATGCACAACTCCATGGAGAGAGAAGTCGCAGGTATGGTGAAGGCCACTCCAGTACAACCCATTATGAAGTACCGCCATCCTCTCGCTCCGTCGATAAGTCCACCTCTGGACTTGAAGCTGGTGATGGCGTTTCCCACGTGCAATTGGTCATACCCGAACTGCCTGGCGAACCGACTAGGCAGATAGGGCTCCAAGAAGCAATGGTCTTCACTTCTGTATAATAAATGGGAGGGTCTAATACAGACCAACAAATAAAAGCTTCAGGAGAAAGAATGGTCTTCCCGTCACCTAAATCCGGAAGTCTCGTCTCCTGTTGATTGATATGTACAGTGGGGACGGTGCAGAAGAGCTTCCAGCTATGAGCAAAATTTAACGCTCACCGACAGTCTAAAATTGTTGTCACGTTCCAAGTGGAGTTCTTATAATTCAATAAGAAATTACTCCCCGAACTACTGCCAGAGCCAGAAGACATCACCCTGGGGTTATGGAGAATTAACCATCCCATCAAATACAGGAACGGTAATTCTACCATGGTAATGCTGTCACACCGTGTTTCATCGGCAAGCAGCCCATTAGTAATGGCCCTCAGGCCAGCTTGTATGCGGCATACCATGGCAGGGAGCTAGCCCAGTCTTGCCCCGAACACCAGACGCACTGTAGGCCATAAGGTGTTACGGTGAATGTGATCCAAAGATGCAATGCCAGGTACTACCAGTCGGCGTAGCCATACAGAGAGGAAGCCAGCCAGTTGAGCTTCCCTTGACAGAGGCCTGCGATAATGCCTTATATAACTATAGGCTTTAGTGCCCGCATGATATTTCCCTATACCTTCGTCGAGAATCTGATCTGAAGCCCCAGCGTCTTCGATAAGATCATCGACTACCTAAGCATTAAGCACGCTCAGAAGGCTCAGAGGCTGATCCCTGCTATCCACGACCTTGTCTGGCTTAGCAGCCCTGGCCTGGTGAAAGAAGAGATTGGACGCCCACTTGTTGGTATGAGCCAAATCAGAGGGCTTATTATAGAAGGCGGTGCACGCTAAATAGTGGCACATGGGCTCCTGGTATACTGCCACCACCCGAGGGTCTGTATCCCCCAGCTCCCGGTTTGTGGGAACATACTCTTCATAAGGAGTATCCCCCATCGGCAGTCTTGAAATCTCTGCCATCTCATGGAGGGCCAATCCCAACTCCCCCAGTGGAGTGGTGAAAGTCCCGGTGAGCGAGATATATCGCTCCAATAAAGCCAAAAACAGGTTGGGGTTGAGAAGTAACCCAACACTGGTAGCACTCACAGCCGCGAACTGACTAATGCTCTCCAACTCAGTCTGAAAATGCTTCAGGGTCTAGACAGGTAAACGAGCCCATCGAAGATTTGTAGGGGTAACCCACCCATTGGTCCGAGGATTAACCTTTGGGTATACTCCTCCTTGTCCCATGAAGTCGTTGCAGAAAGTCGATAATTGGACTGGTTGGAGCAGTGTCTTCACTCGGGACACTACCCATAAACAATCCCCTGAAGGGCATTACAAAGTCGGAAGGGCGGCTGATAAATGACCCTTGGTCAGATCCTTTTTGGTAAAATATCTTCCCCGGCTGGCCAAGAAGATTGGGAGTCAGAGTCCACGACATCTTCCTCGGATGCGTAGCATGGAAGAATGCCTAGATGGGGTAATCTCTCAGCATCCTGGGCAGATACAGGACCAGGCCCCCGGCAAGAAAAACCCAGTTTTCTTTTTTGGGCTTCGTTTGGGATTGTTTGTCAATCATATCCCCGAAGAGGAAAGCCGGTTTTATGTATTGAGCCCCATCTATATGCATCAGGGGCTCCTCGTTGATCATGCTCAACAGCATTCACTCTCCTTGAGATGATATCAGATTTCCCCTTCCTTCAGGATACTGGGGTCCGGAAATAGGAAATGTCACGTGGGACAAATCCTCCAGGTAATTAGAATTCAGCATCCTAGCAGCAGAACCCATCACCTCAGCCAAAGGAGATATCTGCAAGTTAACTACAAAGTGCAAGGAAAACAAGTCAGTTTCTATACTAGACGTTACATCTTGCAGCTTATGCCAAAGATCAACAGTCTGTGCTTTTATGCCAAGACTGTGAAAACTTGAATTTTTATGCTGGAATCTTATTTCCAGGCGTAAAATCCAAGATTGGCAGTATACACAAAAATAACAGTCTGTATTTTTATGCCAGACTGCCAAAGTGTGAGTTATTATGCCAAAATTCTCATCCAGAGCGTAACGCCCAAAATTTGTAGTATACGCCAAATTTCGACAGTCAATGTTTTACGCCAGACTGCGAAAATATGGAGTTTTTACGCTGACACATTAGAAATGTGGGCATAAAAGATGAAACATCTCTGTGCATCATCTTCCTCGAAGAGGCATTCAGCACAGAAGATGACCTAGCGCATCCACGTACAACGTGTGCGAAGGGTTTTCTTCGTTTTTATCGTCCAAAAGCTTTACTATAATGCCCGGTGCACAACTCATCGGGGGGACACTTCGTTCAGAGCAAGGTTCGCCCGCCCGATGGGAGTCGCTCTTGCTTGGGCAGAGGAGCGAGAAGAGGAGGCAGCCTTCTTTCCCTTAGAGGAGGAGATTGGTTTTGGTGCCATTTCTAAAAGCTCAGAATGCTCAGAGAAGAAACGAAGGAGAGTACTCAAAGAGACGAAGGTTTTCTTTTGCAAAAGACAGATGAAAAGTTTTTCTCTGAAGGCCTTGGGGTATTTATAGAGTTCAGATAAACTCTTCGAATCCCTAACCAAATCCGATATTTAATATTCGGTTATGATTGGGGACCACGTCATCCTACTACTCAGGGAAGGCGGATAGTCAGTGAATTCAAAAAAGTTTTTCGTGCAGAGCAGATTCGTGATTTTACGCCAAGGAGCTTTTTACGCTCGGTAGCTTCAAATCTACGGTTTTATGCTTATAGGCTATAAGTCTATAGTTTTATACCCGGATGCTTTTACGCTCGGTAGCTTTTACGCTCGAGAGGCTACAAACTTACGACCTCACGCTCAGAGGCTACAAATCTATGATTTCACGCTCAGAAGTTTTTTTACGCTCGACAGCTACAAATCTACAGTTTTACGCCCGGATGCTCTCATTCTCAGCAGCTTTTACGCTCGAGAGGCTACAAACTTATGATTTTATGCTCATCTATATTACGAATATATGACTTTCCGCATATCTGGAAATACGCAGGCAAGAGTATGCGTATATCTGAAAAAATCTCAAGGTGGTCAATTCCAAGGGTTCACGCAGAAGATGCTCCTTCTTAGACTCAAAATATTCCAAGTACCCAAAGCATACAGAGTTCAACATTGAAAATGACTCTTCTTCTTGGGTCGATTGGAAGTTCATCCAGAATCCAGTCTGAATATTTTCTCTACAGTTCAAGATGGCGACTCAGTTTTGACAGCCATTTCTCGCCCTATTTCAAGAGATTTTTGGGAAATCATTCTTTAAGATGATGGTCTGAACAAAATTCTTCTTATCAGAGAAGTGACAGTTCAAAATTCTACGCAATTCCCCATTCCAAACAGCAGGATAGTTCGAATATTCGACTTAAATGCTAAATGGCTTTCTGCGCATCTTTAGTTATGCATAAAAGACAGGACGGGACCAAATACTCTTTCTATCAGAGTCAGCGTAAAGTTATTCAGACGTGTCAAAGCTACACATATTTAGACTTCATCACAGCAATAAATATGGCAAATCATCAGATACGCAAAAGAAGATAATTTTATTAAATCATGATTACATATGAGGGAAATCCAGTCTACAAAGAGTTTTTTTTCATCTTCATGATTACATATGAGGGAAATCCCATCTACAAAGGATTTCTCATCTTTATTTAAAGATCACCCCCAGAATCTGTTCTACCAGGTTCTCATATTGGTGGAGATCTTCTTCCGTCTTCTGCAGCAGTTCATCGACTTCCACAGTCGATGAACAAAAAAGTGATTAATGGCGGAAGGATACACAACTGGGCTTGTGTAAATTTTTCAGATCCCATCCTCCATACGCTATGACAGATTGAGTTAAGATTTTAGACCCAACTCAATACTGGAAGATAAGGCTAGTTTGTCTGCCCTCGTCCACGAACGACGGGAGAAAATACAGCTTGCAAGCTGTATGGTCGAATGTGACCATACCTCTCTCTTGGACGAATCACCATATGAAGTTGCTGATTATCCCGAGCAAAGGAAGCTATAATATCCTTCCATGATCCATCATTGCAGAGGACATTTGCTCGAAGATACCTTCTTTTTTGGCTCCTTACATGCTGGAAGAACATGGTCTTCTTCTTCCTCAAGTTGACCCGACGAACTTCGGCAATCATCTCTGTGTGGTGAAGGAAATATGGGAAGAACATGTTAACTCCTCAGCCTTTATATAGGCAAAAGAGAACACACCGAATCCCAATAAATCTCCAAGAATCTGCCAAGAAATCAGCCTCGAGGAACGAGTCAGACTTGACCGTTTCATGCTTCATTCAAAGTATTTTAAATTACGAGAATTTAAAATTTTGAAGAGGGTCTTTTAGAAGTATGAAAAATATGCTGCAGAGTTATACGCAGTATTTCAGTGCTGTGTGGCGTAAGACGTGACTTCAGAGCCATCGGCGAACAAACAGAGCTTTATCGCTAGTACAGCTTAAAACATAGCTCCAAAACAATCCGTGTAGTGCAGTGTGTTCAGACTGCTTCAGCGTAAAAAAAGGTTGTTACATCGCCACTTCGACGTAAAACCTACTCGCATTTAATGAAGTAGGAAGTCATACGGAGAACTCTTCGTATTCCTCGAATGAACCTGTTAGATCATGCAGTGAACCTGGCTCCTGACAAAGAGTAATGCACAACTATCCAGACGACAGTTGTAATGATGGTGCGGCACAGAGACCCAAACCGTTGTTTAGTGACATTTCCTTGGTATAAACTACTTTTACGCATATAAAGGAATACGCTGCCTAGTTTTACACAGGCAAATGTGAGCTTTTACGCTCAGCAGAAGACAAAATGAACTGCCACGTCAAAAGCTGCTCTTCGTACAGAGCTCGAGGCACGTCTCTGCAGTTAATGCGCAGGATGGGGGCAGATCTCTGCATTTAATGCACGAGATTTGGTTATATTTTCAAAGAATGGGCAAGCCATAATTACGGCTAATACGTACACATCATCACCTTTGCACATTACGCCATCAAGCTATTTTTAGCTATAGGAGCACACTGTACGCTATCTTCTTGGAATACGCCAACCGGGCTATTTTCAGCTATAAGGAGTACGCCGTATGCTATCTCCCCGGAATACGCCAACTCAGGCTACATTTTGCATTGGTGCATAATATGGCTATTTGGTCCAGAATTAGCTTAAGACCTCAGTCAAGAAAGGAGGATCGGATATCTTCTACGCTAGCTACCTATCCATGCAGCATCAGGCTTCTACGCCTACTGGGCTTCTATGCCTACCTGGCCTTTATGCCAGTTTGATAACTATTTGACTTCTATGCCATGATGACAGTTATTGGCTTCTACACCAACCTTTTCTATGTGAGGGACAGCTACCTACGTAACTTGCATGTCGTAATCTTCGTAGCAGTTATACGTATTATCTCTTAATGGGACATGCGTCACACGCAGATTCAGAAGATCATTTATACGTGGGTGGCGGTTATTATAACCGCGCGTAAAAAGTGCCATACTCTCCACTGTCCGGCTTCTACGCCGACTGGATGGTTACTGTCACTAAAATCCTATAAATAGAGACCTCTATTGACAGAGGTCCAGAGTCGAAAGGGCAAAAACTTAGAGAATAAAAGTCAGAAGGGTCGGAAAAAGGTCAAAGAATTGAAGAGAGAGATCAAAAAATCAAAGAGAGAAGAGAACAGACAGAGAGTAGTGATCGACGATTTTGGCATTGAGCATCCACTCCTCCTTTCAATCTTTGAAGCTTCTCCGTCTTCTATAACACTTCTTCATTATCGCGTGGTCCAAGGGACAAAGTGATCGACTGCAGATCAGACTCCTATAGCAATATTTACCCAGATTAAAAATTTGTACTTGACATACTTGTATAGGATTAATTGTACTTCTTGTTTGTAAACCAAAGAGAGGGTTTCGTATAAACCTTATTTTATTTCTTTCGTTTATTATCAAACAATCTTGTAATCAAATAAATATAATGATAATCTCCTTAATTTCCTCGAATTTTAATAATAATTTCAATCATATCTTAATCTTCATAAAATTAATGATTTAATAAAATTGTAATTCTGTCATATTAAGTTCTTAACTCTTTATTTAAATTAATGTTTATCCTCGAAATTTAAGGCACCTTGTCTCTCTTTGTCAAGTCATAACCTCTTCGTTAGTTCTTCACTACAGTCAAATCCCCAACGATCAAGTCTAAGAAAATCCTACCTACAGTCACACAACATGCAATCTAGAGAAAATATATATAGTTATGGTTTCTTTTGTCATGGTATTGCAGTCTCTGTCAGGGTGTACTACTAACTATATTCTAGCAAGAAGATCATTGATACAAGCTACGGTACTAAGAATCAATCAATCAATCAAATAGATGGAAAAGGAACAGAAGGAAGAACAGAACAGAACCTTCTAACACAACCATAGTTTAATGATGCATCCAAAGTTTGATACCTCTACCCCTTTAGGTACCACTGTTTCTACTATAAGCACACCCACCAGATTGCTTGCAAGGTGCGAAAGAATCTCGTTCGGTGTGAAAATCCCTTCGTGAGAGTTAAGGCGTGTAGTTCAGTCTGAAGCCTTGGAACGTTGCGTCCAGAGCTGAAGCACATATTCATGACATAATATTAAAACATCGCCTATGTATCATTCCATAATTGCAGCCACTTGGCAAAGTTTTATTGTTTTGAGAGAGAGGACTTGAGCGACTTGTAATCTCAGCATAACGCCGCTTGTAATACTGATTCAATACCAATAAAGTGCTTGTTTTACTTCTATACTTGTGTTATTCATTGCTTCCGCTATAATGACTCTGTGAACATGTTATCAATTGCCTGTTCGTTTCTTATTCTGCTATAATTTCAACTATCTATTCAACTCTGTGGCTTAGATATTTCTCCGCCTGTTCGATTCATGGCCTTGTATGGGCGCAGCTTATGCTCGTGTGACATCATGTCCATATAGGAATGATCATCCCGCGGGAGCACTAGCATGGTGATTCGTGCCTAGCGAGGATGCCCGATACCTATGGGAGATCGGGGTATGACACATTGAATTCGCATCGTTCTACAAGGAACATAAAATAGTCAATTAGATGACTGCTTCATATTATCTTCAATCAAATGGAGTAGCTGAAAGAAAGAGCATGACAGTGACAGAGATGATGAACGTAGTATTATTGACTGTGGGTCTTTCAAACTGCTTCTGGGGAGAAGTTGCACTAACGGCTACGTTCATTCTAAAAAGAGTGTCATACGCAACTTTCGATGTCAATCCTTATGAACTATGGTTCAAAGATAGACCCAACTTTAATATCATTTGAGTATGGGGGAGCCTGATGTATGTGAAGCTTCCGGAGTTAAAGATTCAGAAGCTAGGTACGAGGACTATAAAGACCATCTTCCTGGGTTATGCTGAGAAGAGTGATGCTTGGAGGTTTCTTGATATTGAATCAAATTATATCATCGAATCTTGCGATGCATAATTCTTTCAAGATAAGTTTATAAGGCACAAAAGCATTATTATCGCAGATATTTCGAAGAATAGTGTGAATGCACAGGTGGCTATCAATTCCAATGAAGATGTAGTCCAAGAAAAAGTTGACATTCCAGAAACAACGATCGAATCAAAACTCGCATAACTGATGTCTAAGCGAGTGAGAAGACAGAAGGACTTCAAAGATAATTTTGTCACCTATCATGTGAAAGCATATCCGCTTACCTATGATGAGGTGATGAAGACCAGAGATGCTGTCTTCTAGAGGAAAGCTATGAATGATGAGTATGACTCAATAACCTCTAACAATATTTGAGTGTTGGTCGATCTGTCTGAAGGAGCTACACCAATCAGATGCAAGTGGATCTTCAAAAGGAAGATAAAAGCTGATAGAACTGTAGATAAGTTCAAGACATGGCTGGTAGCCAAGGGATTTTCTCAGAAGCAGGTGATCGACTACTTTTACATATATGAACCAGTAGCGTGGATGACGACTATTAGGATATTGATTGCTCTAAGTAAAATTCAAAAACTAGTTATTCATCAGATGGATGTTAAAATAAAATTCTTTAATGGAGAGTTGACCGAAAAGATTTACATGCAGCAGCCAGAAGGATTTGTCGTCAAAGGGTTTGAAGATAAAGTCTACAAGTTGGTAAAATTATTATATGGTCTTAAACAAGCTCCCAAGATATGGCATAAAAAATTTGATAATGTTATAATATCAAACGACTATAGGGTCATTGAGATGGACAAGTGTGTTTATAAAAAGTTTGCTGACGGAAGAGGAGTCATCGTTTGTTTATACATGGATAATATGCTGATTTTGGGTATGGATCTAGCACGTGTCACTGAGACAAAGAAGTTTCTCTCATCCAAGTTAACTTAGGGGAAGATGATGTTATTATGGGGATAAAGATCATCCGGACGGAGACTGGAGTGGCGCTGTCACAGTCTCATTATATTGAGAATATGCTTATACACTATGGATATCAGGATCTTCCAGTGATCGATAATCCATACAGGTGTGAGAAGAAGCTGAAGCCAAATCCAAAGAAAATATTTTGGCAGCTGGAGTACTTAAGCGTCATCAGGAGTTTGATGTATGCGACAACTGCCACAAGGCTTGACATAGCTTTCTCCGTAGGAATACTAAGTTGGTTTACGAGCAATCCAGGTGTTGAGCACTAGAAAGCAATGAAGAGAGTGATGAGATAACTCAAGAGGACTCAAAAGTATGCACTAACCTACAACTGGTATCTGATAGTAGTGGAAGGCTTCGTTGATGCAAGCTTGTGTTCAGAAGTAGAGAAAGAAAGGTCTACAGGAGGATACGTATTATCCATGGGTGGAGCTGCTATATCATGGAAGTCAAAGAAGCAGACAATGCTTTTTCATTCCTCGATGAAATCTGAGTTCTATGCACTGGCGGCTGCAACAGATGAAGCATAATAGCTTTGGGAGCTCATATATGATATTTTATTGGTTGCTGCACAAATTACAGTGGTAACGGTTTACTGTGATAACCAGGCGACTACAGCGGTGGCATCAAATAACCTCTTCAATAGTAAAAAGAGGACTGTGAGGCCGAGGCACATGGAAGTGAATAATCTGATAAAGACTACAGTCATTGCCATGATTGATGTTCAAAACCAGGAGAATCTGGCGAATTCGTTCACCAAATGTCTCAAGCGCCAGCTGGTCGAGGACACAACAATCAAAATAGGCTTGAAGATATTTTGATATTGTGTCTTTGTAATTCTACCATAAAGTTTTATGCTATTAGTTCAAAGATAAATATACTAGGCATCTAACTTCTGGTTCAAAGAAGAATCATTGACTGGAAGAATATCAGGAACATTGGGTAGTCCTTTGAGACATTGCGGGGCTACAGACCCATAACTACTGTTGTCTACTATTTATTCTTTATGTAGAACAAGTCCTGTGGGAGGATGGCTTAGACATTTTAATGAGTTCTCAGGCATTTTTAATGTCTAGTGTGCTTACAGGAAGCACGGTAGCGCATCACTACAAAAGAGAGTAAGAATTCCATGCTACAGTAGTGTGACACCACGATGAGTGTCCTCGATAAGGTAATACCTTGGCTTTATGATCCATGTCACAGTGGCGTAGCTTCGCACAAAGGCAGGTAGCCTAATGCTGTAGAATAAAGAGTGGTAGGCAACACTACAATAGGCTGGTGACCTTATGTTACATTGGTGTGACACCACCAAGAGGTAAAACATGTAAAGCCTTAATGGGCGAGCCATGTCACAACGGCATAACACTGCAAAGAAGAGCAAGTCTTCATGCTGGGTAGTATGGCACTACAAAGAGGTTGGGACCTCATGCTATAGTGGCATGACACCACGTTGAGGTGTAGCCTCGGCTTTGGGCCATGTCATAGCGGTGTAGCACCACAAGGAAGCGTAAGGCTTCATGACAAAGAATCTTTAAAAGAACTCACCTAGAGTGTATGAAAAAAGATATAGGACATCTCTCGAGGGTAAGTTTGTAGATGTCCAATATACATACACCAAAATAAGGCGTGCACATAGCCTTTAATGTGCAACTGGAAGAACAGATGATGTCATTGTGTAAGTGGAAATAATTGCAGCTATGGTGCAGAATTCAAGGCTTAGTCTATTTTGTATCATACTGTTATTCGACCTATGCAGAAAAATTCAAGTCGAAGCGACATCTATCCTAATGCATGATGGGCAGTCACTGTGGGGAACGCTCAACCTATATATATTGTATGTGGAGGATTATTGTTGTTGTTTTCTTTGGACTAGTGAGAATAGTCCCACAATTGCTATACCACCAAGTGAGTATCTCAATATAATACTTTGTATGAGTTGAGGTGTGTATATGGGGTATGGTGGGGTACATGGGTGTCAGTAGGGGTATTTTTATAGAAAAAAGATTAACTCCTCAAAGAAAGAATTTATGCTTTTTGTCAATCTCTTGGGAAAATTCCCTTATGAGCTAAGCCCCAAAGGGGTTTAGCGACTCGGACTAGAACTCAGACTCGAGCGTGGACTTAGGCTAGGACTCGGACTCGGGATAAAGGGCGCAAAGTGGTGCTTTGTTGGCACACTTTGCACTTAGCACGTCAGCATCGGCGCATGGCGCTTGTGTGCAATTGATGCGCTTATGCACTCATTTTATGCGCGAGTTGCATGCTCGGGTGCATGCACGGGTGCTAAGTGGGCGCATGATCGGTTCTTGCACGAGTGCATGTGCAGGCATTGCACAGCTTTAAGCTGCTGCACTGCTGCGAGCATGGATGCGTAGGCCCATAGGCCACGGAGCTGTTGGCTTATGCACGCAGGAACAGTTCGGTTGGGCTGCTGCGCACATATGTACAGATGGCACGGTTGGTTCATGATCCGACTGACTGAGGGATTTAACGATTATGGAAAGATATGATCAGTTATTTAGATCTATTTTTATGGGATTTGAATTTAAAGCTTTTCTATCTTTCTGTAACTGATTAGCGGCTAGGATTTCCATGTAATAACCTATCTCCAGCGGTTCACTAAAGGAATACTTACAACTTTGACTCGGTTGAGAATCGAGTCTCGGGGAAACCTTACCACCCAACCGATCACGGACGAAAAGCAATGAAGCCATCCAACCGATGGAACTATTTCTATTAAAATAATCATAATTTTCGTTGGATGTTTTGCTGCTTGGTTTTGTGTTGCTTTTTGTTTTTTGTTGCTTTTGATGATTTGGTTTTAAGAGTTCATTTTCCAAACTTGTGCGTTCATTTTGAATCGTAAAAGAAAGAGATCGAAGGATGCTAACCAAGTGTTGTTGCAATTTTAGGACGCATAACCAATGATTGATCATTGCATAAGGCTTTCCCATTCTCTCGTGGCTTCGGGCCTTCGATGAGTGGCTTTGGCCCTTCGATGAATACTTTAATCTGCACGCTTAATAAAATAATCTCTAATCTATACGAGTTGCATATCCTATGTTAAATGATACCTTACTAAACAAGATAAGCTAAAAGAAATAAATTGCATGCCTGATATATAGAATTGTTGCAAATGCTTGTTTAAATAGGCGTGTATCTGTTTCTTACTTATATGCTGCACAAGCGACATTTAGAAAAATCTTGCATGGTTTACCAAAGAAAAAAGTAAAGAGATATTCTATTATAGTCTAACTACTGTGCAGTACGAGTTTATATGATAGAGAAGCATACCATGCACTGGTCCTTATACAACTTGTGCACAAGGGTAATTCCACGAATGGTTCCTGGGGCACTGAAAATCGTTCGGCTTAGAGGGGATCAGAGGAACACCCTGAGGCAATAAAGTCCTCGCGATAAGAGGGGTGTTCATATCTATATAGCATGGGTTTTCCATGGACCATCATGTAGTTAGGTCGCATGCTAGGTTTACCTTCTATGCACATTTGACACTTGATGACAACATAGATGCATGAGTTATATACATATATATAAATTATTGCTAACTTGTGTGTTTGCTACAGGGATAACCGTTAGGCCGTAGGTAAGATGTATCATATGCGTAGTTCAATCTATTATATATATTTATTTGCAAGAATTGTTAAAAAGAACCTAGGCAAGTAGAAAGATCACTTAATAATCATGTTAGCTTTATATGTTTACTTAGTTTGGATTTTTTAGGTGAGTTCGGTTGCGGTCACTCACCAGTAAAAGTTGAGTACTGACCAATATTTTTGGGCATCTTTAGGTTCTGGGGTCGAGAGTTTGGCGAGCATTCTGAATCTGTAGGAGCGCATCCAACCCAGCAGAGCCATTCTCGTGCACTCCTAGTATTCATTTCCAGTTGCAAGCTTTTGTTTCTAGGTGTTTTATTTTTCATCCTACTAAAAGGATATAATGTATGGATATTGTGGCTAGTTTTAGGTTTGTAAAAAGTGATGTAAGCCAACTATGCATATTTTGTAATCAGCCAAGCAAATGCATTTTAATCCTGTTTCAAGTATTTCAATAAAGATAGTATTTTGTGTTCTTACAAATTTATTCAAACCTTAGGTTTTCTATATTTATAGTTCTGTGCTTATATATGTATATATATTGTCTATCTTATGTTTTTTGCAGGTACTATACCTTGTGCAAGCGCAACTTAGGCTTGCACGACATCACGCAAAAGCGAGGATGATCGATTCCGTATGGACCAAGCGAGGACTATCGTCCCTTACAGGATCGGGGCGTGATAAGATGGTATCAGAGCATGGCTTTACGTCCTTGGCCTCTTCAAATATCATCTTAAAAAATGATATAAGTTTTCAAGCGATTTCAAAAGGCCCAGATTTCAAAAATGTTCGCGAAATTATATAAGTATACAGATGGTTTTATAGGTCCCGATTTCGAAGAGTATGAAAACCTAATGTCCCATACAATAAGTCCATAATACGTGACGAGACTAGTGCAAGCTACCTTCTTTTGTAGTAAGATAATGAAAGCGAGTAATCTAGGGACATCGCATATAACATGCGTGAGCGATGACCAAATTGATAGGCTGATTCGTATGTTTGAAAATTAACAAGAAATGATTCAATGCCCACCCTGACGGATTTAAGGCTCAACAGCAATGGGCTGATGCTCGAGTCGTAGCATAACAAAAACATTTATACTCTTTGACTCAAATAGTAACAGCCTTGGTTTCTGTCACGCCCCAGTCCCAAAATATACGGGACCAGGCCACGTGGCAATGGCCAGCTGAAACGTCTCCGAAGATATCCTAATTTAATGGATCCACGAAGAGTGCTACGCTGTCCTATAATACTATATATCTAATATCAATCAATAACAGGTAATCTAATCTCATCCACAATATAAAGAGCAAGAAAAACTAAATAAACTGCTGGTTGATAAATACCAGTCTCAAGATATCATAGTACAACCAGTGATGTCTGGTGGGAATAAACCCACTACTATGACGAAATAAAGTACTGAAATAAGATATAAAAGATAATGACTAGAGCATCAGCTGAGTAGTAATGATGCCCTCCATCTAGGCTAAAGGCCTACCAACTGGTCACGGAACTTTGACGGTTGCACCTCCAACTCCTCAGCTGTATTTATAAACTTGATGAACAGAGTATTCCATCAATACTTGGACCAGTTCGTGGTAGTCTTCATTGACGACATTTTGGTATATTCGAAGAGCCACGAGGAGCACGAGAAGCACTTGAGACTAGTATTAGAGACACTGAGGAGAGAGAGACTTTATGCCAAGCTTAGCAAGTGTGAGTTTCTCCTAGATCGTGTCGCCTTCCTTGGACACGTTATCTCAGGAGACGGTATCTCAGTAGATCCGGCAAAGATTTCATCTGTAGAGACATGGCCAACCCCTACCAATGTCTCAGAAGTGAGGAGTTTCCTAGGACTGCCGAATATTACCGGAGGTTCGTAGAGAACTTCGCGAAAATTGCAGAGCCAATGACCCGCTTGACCCGTAAGGAGCAGGAGTTCACTTGGACAGAGGAGTGTCAGAAGGCATTCGATGAGCTGAAGAAGCGCTTGACTACAGCACCCATCTTGACCATACCTTCTGGACCCGGAGGATTCGTAATCTACAGCGATGCGTCTGGGAAAAGATTAGGATGCGTCTTGATGCAGGATGGAAAGGTTGTAGCTTATGCTTCTAGACAGTTGAGGACACATGAGAAGAACTATCCCACCCACGACTTGGAGCTTGCAGCGGTGATCTTTGCGTTAAAGCTTTGGAGGCATTACCTATATGGAGAAAGAGTGGAGATATTTACTGATCATAAGAGCCTGAAATACGTCTACACTCAGAAGGATCTAAATCAGAGACAGAGACGTTGGCTCGAGGTAATGACAGACTTTGAAATAGAGCTACAGTACCACCCAGGAAAAGCCAATGTAGTAGCAGACGCATTAAGCAGAAGTCCTATGGCATTCTTCTTGACTACCCAACAACATCTGTTGAAAGATCTAGAGCAGATGGGTATAGAGGTTGTTATACCCGGAGTAGACGGACAGTTGTCGAATTTCCAGTTGCAATCGACACTGGTAGAGAGAATCAAGGCTGCTTTGCCGACAGATGCCAAATTTCAGAGGCTCAGACAGAGGACAGAGGCTGGATTACAGACATGATTGCGGATACATGAAGACAGAACACTGAGATGCGGAGATCGTCTCTATGTCCCAAATGGAGAACTTCGGTAGAAATTATTGACAAAGGCACACAGTTCCACCTACTCCGTTCATCCAGGAGGCACGAAGATGTACAGAGATCTAAGACAGTACTACTGGTGGCACAGAATGAAGAGAGAGATAGCACGCTTCGTGGACAAGTGCCTGGTGTGTCAGCAAGTCAAGGCTGAGCACCAGAGGTCTGCAGGATTGCTTCAACCGCTTCCTATACTGGAGTAGAAATGGGAGCATATCACTATGAACTTTGTTACAGGCTTCCCGAGGAGTCCTAGTGGGCGCAATACAGTATGGGTAATCGTAGATAGACTCACCAAGCCCGCACACTTTTTACCCTTTAGAGTTGGACAATCGACGGAGGCTTTAGCAGATATGTACATGAGAGAGATTGTGCGCCTACATGGAGTGCCAGTTAGCATTGTGTCAGACAGGGATACGAGATTTACGTCTTACTTTTGGCGGAGTATGCAAGAGAGTCTTGGTACTCGCCTAAAGTTTAGCACAGCGTATCACCCACAAACAGATGGCCAGTCAGAGCGCACCATTCAGACGCTAGAAGATATGTTAAGAGCGTGCATGCTGGACTTCGAAGGATAATGGGAGGACCACTTACATTTGGTCGAGTTTTCCTACAACAACAGCTATCAAGCTAGCATTCAAATGGCTCCCTATGAAGCGATGTATGGCAGGAAGTGTCATTCTCTATTATGCTGGAGTGATATAGGCGAACGACAGATTCTCGGACCAGAGTTGGTTGTTCGGACGGTAGAAAGGGTAAAGAAGATCCAAGGACACCTTCGAGCAGCACAAGACCGACAGAAGCATTGGGAGAATGCGCATCGCCGACCCTTAGAGTTTCAGGTTGGAAATCATGTATTCTTAAAGATCTTACCTACTCGAGGGACTATCAGATTCGGAGGCAGAGGGAAGCTGAGTCTGAGGTACATCGGACCATTCGACATATTAGAACGCGTCGGTGTAAACACCCAGATTTTTCAGAATAAATTTTAATATAATTTTCCCCGGAATTTTTGGTATTTTTCTGGACGAAGAAGCAAGGTAATTATGAGTTAAGGATTTTTTTAAATATAGTTTATTGGTGTTAAAATATTATGGAAATAATAATTTATTGTGTAAAATGGAAAATCGGACATGTGGTATTTTTCGGTAAATTTATTGGACTCCGGAGACGCGTTTAAAGCCTTAAAACTTCTTGGGTGTTAAAACCGAACCCAAACCCAAAACCTGAACTGAACCCAGCATAGTGGGTCGGGTCGGGTCGGGTCGGGTCGGATCCGAGCCAAACCCGACCCGGGCCCGAAAACCCGATGGAAACCCTAGCAGCCGTCGGAGTTCCTGTAGCAGCTTATAAAGGGCTGCCTCGACATCCGTGCTTCTCCCTTCTCCATCTATCCGCCGCCGTACCCTAATCTCCGCCGCTTCCCCATCGCCAGCGACCTCACCTTGGCCCTCCACCACGCCGCTGCCGCCAGGCTGCACACGACGACCCTTTCTCCCTCCGCGCGAGCGTCGCCACTCGTCCCCGACTCCTTCGAACCCCAGCCCCTCCGTCGACTCCCAGCCCCCGCCTCACGACGACACGCCGTCGCCGACCCAGGCTGACTTCCCTCAACCCTCGACCCGCCGCCGAGTCCAGTATGACCCCGACTTCCCTCAACCCTCGACCCGCCGCCAGGCCGCCCGACGCCGACTTCCACCGACCACAGCGACTCCACGGGACAGCCACCTGAGCGCCGCCCTCTGACCGAGCCCCGGATGTGGCCAGCCCAGGACGCATCTGTGCCCCGTGACCGGACACAGCAACTCATTTCGGACACGAAGTTGACCCTCGGACACGTGGAATTCAGCGTTCACGAAGTCCTGTTCAGGTACCGATTTCTCTCAACTCGCAACTCCGTTTTAGTTGTCGTCAGTTGCTACGCGTAGGCTGTATAACCCTCTCGGTGCCCGTGCAACCCGCTCGATGCATCGTGTCCTGGGGTGATCGCATACCGCGATCCAAAAATAGGAAAAATAATGCCCTATTTTACCCCGAAACTGAGTGCGCCCCGCCAAACGGGACGACTTGGTCGCACGCGGTCTTTACCGAAATGTGTGCGTCGTTGATACGGATGTGTGGGATTTCACATAAGCCGATTCGGATATGCGAGCACACCGGAGTCAGTACGTATCCGTGGACAACACCCCGTATCCGACTTTTTTGGAATATGCTGTAACTTTGTGTACACACGTCGGATCGAGACGGAACTTGTGCCATTGGACTCGTAGCAATACGCTGGTCCTGTGACGCAAGTTTGGTTCGATTCTGAGAACGTTGACAAAATCGCGTATCGTGGGCCCCACCGGCTCTACTTGACGGGCGATTTTGTGATCGGCTCATCGAAATCCAATTTTGGAAGTTCTGTTGGGTTCGTATCATCGTTCCTGACTTGTAGACACTGAGTTTGAGGATTTTGGAGACCTTTGACCCTGACACGCTTTTTGGTGCAAAGTGGCCCACATGTGGACCCCGCTTTGGCCCGGAAATGACCTTTTTGCCTCTGTGTCCAAATTGGATGTAAGGACAGGCATTTCTAGCTATTTGATATCTTCTAAGACTGTTGGTGATGTTTATTACAGCTTTTGGAGGAGTACACACAGGATCCACTGATACAGGGATGACTGTTGGTATTCGGACATCAGGCAAGTGTACCTTGCCAAACTCTGCAGTATTGTTACATATTTTCCTTGCTTCCTTATATTGCTGTGCATGCTTAACCTAGGACCGTGGTACGTACTTAGCGTCCTATTATCAGTCGGGTGCCGACACCGTACGCGGTGTTGTGTATTGTCATCTAGAGATGGATATTCGTGACACTTTATCTTCTCGTACTTGTCTTACCAAGTACACTTGACCCAGGACACTTGACACTGTTCATGAGACAGGATCTTCCCGAGATATTTGTGGTGATTCTGTATAGGATACAGGACTTGACAGTGATACTACATTCTTAGATACATTATGACTTGTGCATTAGTTATGACCCCGCTTGCCATGGACATGGACATGAGACGTTATGGTCATGATATGCGTGGTTACATTAGATGCGTGGTTACATTGGGTGGGAAGAGACACACAGGCTACAGGCTGATCATATATATACACCCCTACTATTGTGAGGCACAAGACTCTGAAGCCCAAGCTTGGCCCATTACTCATTATTACTGCTGCTACTAGCTCCCCGACACAGAGCTTGTAGTGGCTTCAGCCTGAGTTCTAGTGCTGCTCTCATCTTGCATATCACTTAGCTAGTTATTAAGTATTCCCTTATTATTCCATCTATTGCTGGAGAGACCCACAGGCTACAGGTTGACTATGTTATGCCGGCTACTCAGTCTCCCGCTGAGCTAGACCACCTCATGATATCACTGCTACCGGCTCCCCTACACAGAGCTTGTAGTTGTTTCAGCCTGTGCACTATTGATGTTCTCTTTTGCATTTCACACAGATGTTTACATACTTGCCCTATTTATTCTATTTATTTTCTGCACTGCATTTATTTTGGCTTGAGCTTTCTTGTATCTTGCTATGTCCCCTGAGGACCTGGATCCGGATTATGTCCCCAGGATTGAAGGACGAGATCTATCCCGAGGTATACGGGACCGCAGCAGGAGCTGATCCAGGAGCTGTACCGCCATCCGAGGACGAGGTGTTAGCCGAAGACTTTTCTTGAGCATCCATGTTTCATGCTCAGTATTTATTCATTTATTCCAGTCATTTATTTCTGGTCTGTTGAACCATTGTATTAGATATTTATCGGGTTGTTCCCCGAAGTACTTTGTTGAGACTAGCTGATGATTTACATTCCTTATTTATTCTGTGGATCATATTTTATATCTTGTGTGGATGAGATTAGTCGTGCCATATTGTCGTAGACTTATTTTTACAGCTTAAGTATGCCCTGATGGATACATTAAATTGGATTTGTCCATCGGTGCGTACTGCTGGCTATTGCCACGTAACTGGTCCCACGGTATTTTGGGACTGGAGCGTGACATAGTTTTTGTGGTGGCCCATGCAGGTCTATGACTAAATCGTTCGGTTTCAACTTAGGAACCGAATCAGCCTGCCCTAAGGATAGGATAAGTTCTAGGATCTCATCCATTATTTAACACATTGTTGAACTCTATATCAAACTCAAAATTGTTACTTGATTTGCATCCTGTGTTGATTCCTCTGTGCGTTCTTACAGTTTATCTTTTGGGTTGCAGAGAAATGGATCCCAGGAACGGAGACGAGATTTCATTGGATACGCCACATGACGCTGTGGTTACTTATATAGATGGAGTGACCCCAGGGAATGGAGGACAAGCATCGCAGAGCGATCAAACCGGTCAGCCTAATCCAAGGTTCCGGAGAGATGACATCCCACCTCCACCACAGTTCACTCACCAGATGCTAGTTTTCCTGCCAGGACAAGCTATGGACGGGCAACAGATATTCCAAATGATGTATGCTATGATGCAAGCCCAGCAGCAGATTCAGCAAGAGGCCCATCGGCAGAAGGCCGAGTATCTGAGAACCAGCCTGGTATCCGCATTGGAGCAGGCAAATCCACCAGCGAGGCGATCGATGACGGGATCTATCATCGACTTCCCTCAGCTCAAGCCTCGTACATTTTCTGGTAAAGAGGGGCCAACAGAAGTTCATGAATGGCTCACAAACATACAGCATCAGTTGGAAGCCGCTGAACTTCCGAGAGAGAAGTGGATGACTGCAGTCATAATGCAGTTAACTGAGAATGCACATCACTGGTGGTTAGCAGAGGAGAGGAGGCTTGGGCAGGACCGAGTCACTTGGGAAGAGTTCTCCAGACTCTTCCGAGAGATGTATATTCCAGCAGTAGTACGGTCAGAGCTCAGAGACAAGTTCAACCGCCTTATCCAAGGCAATATGACAGTGGAAGAATATAACACGGAATTTATTTGCCTAAGTCGCTTTGCCCCAACCTTGATCTCGACAGAGGAAGAGAAAGCTGAGAAGTTCTTTGACGGACTGAAGTTCGAGCTTCAGAGATTGATTGGATCGGTCGCACATACATCTTATACCGACGATCTCGCAGTAGCACGACGCATGGAGCACGTCACTAGAAGGGAGTCAAACCTGAAGAGGCCTATCAACTCAGCACCATCCAGGATAGCACATGGGGATTCAGCAAAACGGACCCAGAGGAGTATGCCAGAGAGGACAGCACACAGGGCCATATCTCTCCCTACTTGTCACCACTGCGGCAAGATAGGCCATATTGAGAGAGAATGCAGACGTAAGTTAGGACTCTGCCTGGCTTGCGGGTCCAACCAGCATCAGACCAGAGACTGCACCGAGCGCAGAGAGGGAGCACCGAGATTAGCTTTACCTGCACCACGACCAGCTTATCCAGCAGTAGGAGCACAGCAGCCAGGAGTTGGAGGCGTCAGGCCCCCAGCCCCAGGAGGGAATCAGTAGAGACCACCCATGGCACCACAGATAGATCTATTTTAGCAGGCTCAACAGGAGAGAGGCCAAGCTCAGGGACGAGGCCAGGCATTCACATTAGCTGTTGAGGAGGATGCTACAGCAGGCGAGGTTATCGCAGGTACTATTTTAGTAGCTTCATTACCAGCTGTAGCATTATTTGATTCTGGAGCATCGCATTCATTTATAGCAGCTAGCTTTGTAGCCACCCATAGAGTAGCTACCGCACCCCTTCTGAAGATGAAGAGAATTCTTATGGGAGGTGAAATTATTCCGGTTAGTGACGTCTGTAGATCATGTTCTGTAGTAGTTTGTTGCAGAGAAATACGAGCTCAATTTCTGATCTTTTCCATGTCGGATTATGATGTTGTACTTGGTATGGACTGGTTAAGTCAGTACCATGCGACTCTTGATTGCCGACTTGGACGGGTTATATTTAGACCGCCTGGACATCCAGAATTTGAGTTTCTTCGAGGAGCAGTAGAGCAAGGAGTTCCGCCTACTCTTAGGGTACTATCTGTAGAAGGGGAGACAGGTTACCCGAGAGTCATATCAGAATTTGTGGATGTATTTCCTGATGATCTTCCAGGTTTACCGCCTGATCGGAAAATAGAATTCACAATAGATTTAACTCCAGGAGCAGAGCCTATCACTTCATCAGTATATCGGCTAGCACCTAAGGAGTTAGTGGAGTTGAAGGAACAGGTTGATGATCTTTTGGAGAAGGGTTTCATTCGGCCCAGTATTTCACCTTGGGAAGCACCCATATTATTTGTGTCGAAGAAGGATGGAACAATACGGTTATGCATTGACTACAGGACACTAAATACTGTGACCATCAAGAACAGGTATCCCTTACCACGCATTGATGATCTATTTGATCAATTGAGTGGTGCAAGGGTATTCTCGAAGATTGACCTTCGATCCGGCTATCATCAGATCAAAATAAGGAAGGAAGACATACCAAAGACAGCTTTCAGGACAAAGTATGGACATTATAAGTTCTTGGTAATGCCGTTTGGTTTAACCAACGCGCCAGTAGTGTTTATGAGTTTGATGAACAGAGTCTTCCATCAGTTCTTGGATAAATTCGTGGTGGTGTTCATTGATGACATTCTCATATATTCCAAGAGTCATGAAGAGCACGAGGAGCATCTCAGAATCGTGTTAGAGACCTTGAGACAGGAAAAGTTATACGCCAAACTCAGTAAGTGTGAGTTCTGTATAGACAAAGTACCTTTCTTGGGACATATCATCTCAGGAGAAGGACTTTCAGTGGATCCAGAGAAAGTTGCGGCAATAGAGACTTGGCCTACACCCACATCAGTTGCAGAGGTGAGAAGTTTTCTCGGACTCGCAGGATATTATCGAAGGTTTATAGAAAATTTCTCGAGGATTGCAGAACCCATGACGAAGCTGACACGTAAAGACCAGGAGTTTATATGGACAGAAGACTGCCAGAAGGCCTTCGAAGAATTGAAGAAAAGATTAACAACAGCACCGGTCTTGACTCTTCCTTCAGGGTCAGGAGGTTTTGTTGTTTACAGTGATGCATCAGGTAGTGGATTAGGATGTATTTTGATACAACATGGCAAAGTCATTGCTTATGCGTCGAGACAGTTGAAGGTCCACGAGAAGAACTACCCAACACACGATCTGGAGTTAGCAGCAGTTATATTTGCATTGAAGATTTGGAGGCACTACCTTTTTGGGGAGAAGGTAGACATCTTTACAGATCACAAGAGTTTGAAGTATGTATATACTCAGAAGAAGCTTAACATGAGGCAGAGGCGTTGGCTTGAATTGATGGTAGATTTTGACATAGATCTGCAGTATCATCCGGGAAAGGCGAATGTTGTAGCAGACGCACTGAGCAAGAAGCCTAGGGCTTATTTCTTGACGATGCAGCCCAAGTTATTGAAAGATCTACAGGAGCTTCAGATAGATGTTATTTTACCAGGACAGAAGGGCTTGCCGGCTAATCTTGAAATCAAGTCATCACTTGTGGAAAGAATCAAAGAGGCATTGCCCACTGATGCTAGATTTTGAAGACTAAAGGAGAGGACGGAAGCAGGCATGCAGACAGGACTTCGCATACACGAAGATGGGACATTTAGGTTTGGAAATTGCCTGTATGTTTCAAATGGAGAATTGAGGCATGAGTTAATAACTGAAGCACATAGCTCCATGTACTTTGTTCACCCAGGAGGAACCAAGATGTACCGAGACTTGAGACAGTATTACTGGTGGCATGGAATGAAAAGGGAGATTACGAGATTTGTGGCCAAATGCTTAGTCTGCCAACAAGTAAAGGCCGAGCATCAGAGGACTGCAGGTATGTTACAGCCGCTTCCTATACCAGAATGGAAGTGGGAACATATCACGATGGATTTTGTCACAGGATTTCCAAGGAGCCCCAGCGGCAGAGATGCAGTATGGATTATCGTGGATAGACTCACTAAATCGGCACACTTCTTGCCATTTAGAGTTGGACAGTCCACAGAGGTACTAGCCGACATGTATATGCCACACATCATCAAATTACATGGAGTACCGGTTAGTATTGTATCGGATCGAGATTCGAGATTTACATCTCATTTCTGGAGAAGAATGCAAGAGAGTCTGGGCACTAGACTCAAATTCAGTACGGCTTACCACCCGCAGACAGATGGCCAATCGGAGCGCACCATTCAGATCTTGGAGGACATGTTGCGATCATGTATGTTAGACTTTGGAGGATCTTGAGAAGATCATTTGCACTTAGTGGAGTCCTCCTACAAAAACAGTTATCAGGCCAGCATTCAGATGGCACCATTCGAGGCATTACACGAAAGGAAGTGCAGATCGCCTATATGTTGGAGTGACGTTGGTGAACGACAAATACTGGGTCCAGAATTGGTAACGCAGACAGTGGAGAAGGTAAAACAGATCCAGAATCATCTTCGAGCAGCTCAAGACAGACAGAAGCATTGGGCAGATACACACAGACGTCCCCTAGAGTTCAAAGAAGGAGAGCATGTGTTCTTGAGGATTACGCCCACTCGAGGTACTATTCGATTTGGGAGCAGAGGCAAGTTGAGCCCAAGGTATATTGGGCTATTTGATATTCTAGAGCGTATTGGTGAGGTGGCTTATCGTCTTGTATTACCTCCATCCTTAAAGGGAGTGCATGACGTATTCCACGTCTCACATCTGCGAAGGTACGTGACCGACCCAAGTCACGTAGTCGATCATTCAGAGATCGCAGTGGGCCCAAGCTTGAGATATGAAGAACAACCAGTTGGCATTCTCGACGTCAGTGAGAAGACATTGCGGGGACAGACGATCGGACTGGTTCGTGTAGCTTGGAAACATCATTCTCCTGGCGAATCGACTTAGGAACGAGAAGATAGTATGCGCCAGCGTTACCCCACTTGTTTGAGGAGGCAGTTGTAAACTAAGCAATCTTGTATTTCCATAACTCTTTCTTTAGTAGCTTATTCTTTGATTGCGAGGACACAATCCTTTTAAGGAGGGAAGATTGTAAACACCCGAATTTTTCAGAATAAATTTTAATATAATTTTTCCAGGAATTTTCGGTATTTTTCTAGACGAAGAAGCAAGATAATTATGAGTTAAGGATTTTTATAAATATAGTTTATTGGTGTTAAAATATTACGAAAATAATAATTTATTGTGTAAAATGGAAAATCGGACATATGGTATTTTTCGGTGAATTTATTGGACTCCGGAGACGCGTTTAAAGCCTTAAAACTTCTTGGGTGTTAAAACCGAACCCAAACCCCAAACCTGAACCGAACCCAGCATAGTGGGTCGGGTCGGATCCGAGCCAAACCCGACCCGGACCCGAAAACCCGATGGAAACCCTAGCAGCCGCCGGAGTTCCTGTAGCAGCTTATAAAGGGCTGCCTCGACATCCGTGCTGCTCCCTTCTCCATCTATCCGCCGCCGTACCCTGATCTCCGCCGCTCCCCCATCGCCAGCGACCTCACCTCGGCCCTCCACCACGCCGCTGCCGCCAGGCTGCCCACGACGACCCTTTCCCCCTCCGCATGAGCGCCGCCACTCGTCCCCGACTCCTTAGAACCCCAGCCCCGCCGTCGACTCCAAGCCCCCGCCTCACGACGACACGCCGTCGCCGACCCAGGCCGACTTACCTCAACCCTCGACCCGCCGCCGAGTCCAGCACGACCCCGACTTCCCTCAACCCTCGACCCACCGCCAGGCTGCCCGACGCAGACTTCCACCGATCACAGCGACTCCACGGGACAGCCACCCGAGCGGCGCCCTGTCACGCCCCAGTCCCAAAAATACGTAGGACTAGGACACGTAAGCATGCCAGCCGCATGGATATGGCAACTCCAATATATGAAAACCAAATCCACACGTACGCTGTAATATGAATATCAATCCACAAGTGGTATAAACATATGTCACAAGTCACAAGGTATAATCTAGATCTCATCCACGAAAATTAAATATGAATAAAATAACCAATGTCTATGGAACTAGATCTCAATAAGAAGTATCTAAGGGTGATAGTTGGATGAAAACAAATCCACTACCAACTCAAATAGAAAAGTAAATACAATATGAGTACAACACAATCAAGCCCAATATAAGTATACCAGCTATCGATCACGGCTCGAAGAGAAGACATCCACGAAGCATCTATAACCATCCAAATCTGCGCTCCTGTAAATACTCAAAAACAGGTACATCTGGCTGCGGACCAGGTCCTCAGAGGGACATACCAAGATACTTAAACACATGCCAATAAAGTACTGAAATAAATATCCAATGGTCGCCTAACCATCTATGTGAATGCAGTTTGAGAACAACTTTCTATAAAGTGAGCTATCTGGCTGAGAACTGGGATTGGCATGACTCTCTCGGAGAACCAGGGGCTTCAAAGGCATGTCATCTTTTGAACGGCAGAGGCCCGCCAAATAGTAAAGGGGTCATCACCGTCCGTATCTCCAGCGGAGCTTTCGGGTTACAGAAGGAAAAGTGTAAATGAGCTCAATTGTGATACTTGTTGTTCTCCCTACCCCATGCTCTAAGCATGTCACATCCATGACACGATTTGGTTTATAGCCTATTCTTAGTACCCTAGCCCAAATCCTGCAACCAAACAAGGACAAGGATGGACCACCGTACTACAATAGGCTATGTCCCTAGACCTCTAATAACTGCTAAGTCTACTAGCATGCAAAGTTTCTACCAGCAGTTATTCCTAACGCACGGCCCACACGTACAGGAGGCCAACCTGCACGCAAGTCCGTGATCTACACGAGACTCATAACTCGTGTAACAACTGTGTCATGGCCAATGAGCCTAATGATGCTATATGATAATGGGGTAGTCTCATAAACAAGGTCAATGCAAATACATAAATAAAAATATACTGCGACGACACCGTCGCGCGCATTTTATATAACATTTAAAATATATGAAAAGACAGAAAATAAAGATGCATACCACATATGGAATATAAATAACTGTACAATGGCAAGGTATACTTGCCTGGCAAGAAATCTGTAAAGTGTACGCGCCCAAATGCTAAGGACACGGAACCTGAAACTAAGGACTCCGAACAAACGTCTCCGGATGCTGAAATAAATATCACCAACGTTTCCGTAATTAGCAAAATAGCTAAAAAGCACATCCCTTTCGTCCAATTTGGACACAGGGGCAAAACGGTAATTTTGGGCAAAAGTGGGGTCCATGTGTGGTCCACTTTGCATCGAAAAGCGTACCGATGGTAACAGTCTCTAAATGGGACAAACTATAGGTCAAACAACTCTAGATGTCAATACGAACCCAACGGTATGTCCAAATATGGATTCTGATGAGCCGAACACAATTTTGTCCAAAAAGTCAACTTTGGGTCCGCCAATTGGCGATTTGGTCAACCGTCTCAGAATTGCGTGAAAATTGGGTCACAGGACCAGCTCGTTACCACGAGTCCAGTGGCGCAAGTTTCGTCGCAATCTGACAAGCGTGTACAAAATACGCACGAGTTCCACAAAAGTTGCGACACGGGGTGTGTCCGTGGATACGGCCTGATTCCGGCGCGCACACGCTTCCGAATCAGTCCACACAAATTTTTACATGTCCGGTTACGCTGCGTACACCGTTCGGTACACTTGGTACACGGCGGAGTGGTCCCGTTTGGCAGGGCGCACTCCGTTTTTCAACTTTTGAAAATCTGGAAAAAGTGGGTTCGTACAGTTTTATGACGAATTTAATTATGTCCACAGCAACTAATAACATAGGGTTATTTAACAGAAAATAAACTAGGTCAAGTGTTCTACATGTATCAAAAAGAATCACCGAATTCGGATCTCTGTGGTGGGAGATACGAACTCGGCAATATAGGTGGTCACCGCAGTTTTCTGCGATTCCAGAATTTGGTCTGCTCGCGCCCACTTTGGACGCTATTTTTCGCCTAGGGGTACACGTTTTCCGAGATTGGCTATAATACAGATATGGAAGAGGGTTAAGGGGTGAGCATACCGGTGAAAACGGAACGACGTTTGGTTGAGCGAGTCAACGGAAAACAATTCCGAAGCGAATGTGCCTCGTGTGGGAATCTGCAGTGCGCGAGTTCGGAGTCGTTGGGATGGTTTGGACTGCTTGGCGGGGCTCTCTGGCTGCGGTGACGGCTCTAGATGAGAAGGGGAGGGTCTGGAGATTTAGGTTAGGGTTTTTGAAAGATAAATATATATATATATATTTATATTTAATATAATAGGAAGAGAGAGGGTGAGTTGGCTCGTCCGCGTAAAAAAAAGGAAATAGGCTTGCTGAAGTTGGCTCGGTTTTGCTAAATGCAAAGGGGGCGGGTTCCTGGGAGTTAGGGATTACTAAAGGAAGCGGGTCCTAGGGAGCAAGCAAAAGTTGCTGAAGGATGGTAACTTAGTAGTTGTTATTATTATTATTATTATTATTTTTATTATTTTTATTATATTTATTAGTTAATTTTTATTTAATTATTTCTTTTTCTTTCTTTCCTTTTCCTTTCTAAATATATATATACATATATATATGTGTGTATACATATATATTAGATGGTCCCATAAGTTATCTAAGTGCCCGAACACCTAAAATAAAAATTATTAAAAATCTATTTCTCCTATTTAGACCTAATTACTACAATTTAAATAATAATTAATAAATAAAAGGGGGTATATACGATTTTCTAGGAAGGGGGTTTTACATTCTACCCAACTTGTAAAAATTTCGTCCTCGAAATTAAAATAAGGCATAATTTGTTAAATCCTTCACATTCGTATATAAGGTGCGTCAATCTCAATCTCTTCCAAAAATTTAAATAACAAAATCTATTCAAATCTATCGCGATCATTTCAAAATTAAGATAATCATTGTTCAAATCAAAATTCAACCTATTGTAATCTCTTCTCACTTTTCCAAATCATCAATATCCCAATTTAAATTGAATCCATATAATATCTTCAAGATTTAAATAACCCATATCAAATTTTACCTCACGATCTCCAACTATCATAATCTCCTCTAGAAGTAATTCGAGTCCAATATTATTCCTATTTTCACTTATAAATTTTTTTTTGTATTCTTCAACTTTTTAAATTCCATTCACATCCTCAATATTTTAAATAGGTAGTCCAACTATCAAATTTTAATTCTTAATATAAATCATCAAATTAAAAAAAAAATTTAAATGCAGTTCACCAATGTTCAAGTCTAAAATTTTATATTTATCCTTCAAATTCAAATTGATGATTTTACCTTCAATACTCAAAAATTTAAATTATGTACTTAAGGTATAAATATTGGGTCCTCAATATCATATTTTTAAAATTCATTAATCCTCATCATCTTAGTCATTCTTCTAAAATTCTTAAAATTAAAATGGCTTGAACCTCTCCCAATCTAATCTTACTCGATCACAATCTAAAAGAAATTTCTCTCGAGTTGCCAATGCACTGCTACCCAACTTAGAATTTACCCATCTATCACAGAAGGCTATATACCTTAAGAAAAATATTCCTTAATTTATTTACTCATGTCATTCAATCCTCAAAACTTCAACGCCGATTATATCTTATATGATATGTCCTTAATTACAAAAGAATAATCCTCAAGTATGTAATCGGCCTACGGGGTATATCTAGTACTCTCTGTGTATTAAACTTATACCAAGCATGAGATTTTGTCTTTCCGAAATAAGGGAAGACGGAGACCAATAATAAAGAGTTCAAGGGTGAGGTAATAGAATAGAAGTATCGGGATCAAGGAGTTTAAGGAATTCAAATAGAAATTGTCAAAGCAGTTGTGGATTGAAATCCTATTTTGGTAATTCTTTGTTCGCATGCTCGTATTAGTACAGTTATGTAACCGATACGATATATCAGACATGTCTAGAAGGCAAGTACATTCGTCTACTAATTACTATATATCTCAATCCACGTAAAATAGTTATGTGAAGGGCGAACCGAGCGCACTATGGTTGATCAGACCGTAGTACACTGATTCTGAAATGTATTAGTGTGGTTGATCAGGCCCCAATAACACATATGTCATGAACAAGCTCGATAAAAGAATAAGCTTGCAAAACTAGGCTATAAAATAGCAGCATAAGTCAAGATAGTATATGAAATATAAATGCACTAGATCATGATGAAAGAAGTCACAAAATATTTCAAGTTTACAAGAACAAAAACAAAATAAGCAATAGTAATAAAAAACTCTACAATCTCTACAGTTATCATACAACCTCCTTGTCTAAGTCGCTAGTCGACCAAATAGGGGCATGGACCTCTAAATTCTATCGTCTGAATAACCACTGTCGTCTTATGCTAGCATACAATTAATGTCATTCAATTATACTTCATCAATGGATCACAAGGACTATGTGATACTAGGTTGTGAGGTATACTACCCAACTTAAAATAATTTAACTACTATTGTAATTGACTTAAGGATACCGTAGAAGCTCCTGTTAAGGTCTACGAGAAGGGGTCTTAGTATCTATTAGGGTATCCTCCTATATCACATAGGTCATGGTCGTCTTAAGTCTTAGTCATAGCCCTTATAGAACAAGTGTCAACAGCAAGAATAGAAAGGTTACTAGTCTCAAGGGAAGGGAATATAACTTGTATCGAGGTGAGGGTACAAATTACGTGATTTAACACTAAGGGATAATCATCAGGTCGCAGTCTGTAAGAACAACTCAAACTTATCAAACTTTAACTACCAAGCACAAAGTGTTCAAATTCAAGACTACAACTATAATCCTAGCAAACTATGAGTCCTTAACACAGGGATAAAATTACTTGGCCTACTATCAGAAGTGTCATGTGGCACGAGTTGAGAGATGAAGAAAGGAAGAACATAATTTAGTCGTCGCGCATTAGCGAGCGCTAGAGTTTCAGAGGAACAATATATGAAATTAAAATAACGGGCTCTAGATAGCATCATGGTTTTCTAAAGGGGAGTGGGGTGCTAGTTGCTAGGTTCGAGGCATGATTAGGCAAATATTCTAGGCATTGCTCCTGGCTTTCTAAGGTACTGTCTGCTTATCTCACGACAAGAATCTAAATTTATGGTTCTCCAATACTCATCTAACAGCGTGGGTTAGGTTCAGTCCTAATATTTACTTATTGGTTTTCTATTGGTTTCTCAATGCTAGGGGCAACCATAATGGTAAACTTCTAACTAACTCTAGTAGTGTCTATACTACTCTCAAGTCCTCATAACACATCAGGGGGTAATGGTAAATCAATTCTAGAGATAAGGAATTCTAGGGTTCACTAGACATCCTAAACTTAGTGGTGTGTCAGCACTCTAGTTGTACTCTTAATAGGAAGGTTACCCTACTTATCATCTAACAACAAGAACTTCTATATTCTAGGAGAGACTTTACTAAAGAAACTATTATGGGAGTACAGGAATCAAGCATGATGCAATTATTCAAATAGAACAGATTAGAAAAAAGATGAGTCATAGTCAATTATGGATGAGATCCTATACTCTAGTCCTAGGTGCAGGCTTGTTCGATACAGTAACATAACCGAGACAATATGCTCTCGACCTGCATGGACCACCACAAAAATATGTCACGTCCCAGTCCCAAAAATACGTAGGACTAGGACACGTAAGCATGCCAGCCGCATGGATATGGCAACTCCAATATATGGAAACCAAATCCACACGTACGCTGTAATATGAATATCAATCCACAAGTGGTATAAACATATGTCACAAGTCACAAGGTATAATCTAGATCTCATCCACGAAAATCAAATATGAATAAAATAACCAATGTCTATGGAACTAGATCTCAATAAGAATTATCTAAGGGTGATAGTTGGATGGAAACAAATCCACTACCAACTCAAATGGAAAAGTAAATACAATATGAGTACAACACAATCAAGCCCAATATAAGTATACCAGCTATCGATCACGGCTCGAAGAGAAGACATCCACAAAGCATCTATAACCATCCAAATCTGCGCTCCTGCAAATACTCAAGAACAGGTACACCTGGCAGCGGACCAGGTCCTCAGAGGGACATACCAAGATACTTAAACACATGCTAATAAAGTACTGAAATAAATATCCAATGGTCGCCTAACCATCTATGTGAATGCAGTTTGAGAACAACTTTCTAACAAGTGAGCTATCTGGCTGAGAACTGGGATTGGCATGACTCTCTCGGAGAACCAGGGGCCTCAAAGGCATGTCGTCTTTTGAACGGCAGAGGCCCGCCAAGTAGTAAAGGGGTCATCACCGCCCGTATCTCCAGCGGAGCTTTCGGGTTACAGAAGGAAAAGTGTAAATGAGCTCAAATGTGATACTTGTTGTTCTCCCCACCCCATGCTCTAAGCAGGTCACATCCATGACACGATTTGGTTCATAGCCTATTCTTAGTACCCTAGCCCAAATCCTGCAAACAAACAAGGACAAGGATGGACCACCGTACTACAATAGGCTATGTCCCTAGACCTCTAATAACTGCTAAGTCTACTAGCATGCAAAGTTTCTACCAGCAGTTATTCCTAACGCACGGCCCATACGTACTGGAGGCCAACCTGCACGCAATTCCGTGATCTACATGAGACTCATAACTCGTGTAACAACTGTGTCACGGCCAATGAGCCTAATGATGCTATATGATAATGGGGTAGTCTCATAAACAAGGTCAATGCAAATACATAAATAAAAATATACTGCGACGACACCATCGCGCGCATTTTATATAACATTTAAAATATATGAAAAAACAGAAAATAAAGATGCATGCCACATATGGAATATAAATAACTGTACAATGGCAAGGTATACTTGCCTGGCAAAAAATCTGTAAAGTGTACGCGCCCAAATGCCAAGGACACGGAACCTGGAACTAAGGACTCTGAACAAACGTCTCCGGATGCTGAAATAAACATCACCAACGTTTCCGGAATGAGCAAAATAGCTAAAAAGCACATCCCTTTCGTCCAATTTGGACACAGGAGCAAAACGGTAATTTCGGGCAAAAGTGGGGTCCACGTGTGGCCCACTTTGCATCAAAAAGTGTGCCGAGGATAACAGTCTCTAAATAGGACAAACTATAGGTCAAACAACTCTAGATGTCAATACGAACCCAACGGTATGTCCAAATGTGGATTCCGATGAGCCGAACACAATTTTGTCCAAAAAGTCAATTGTGGGGTCCGCCAATTGGCGATTTGGTCAACCGTCTCAGAATTGCGTGAAAATTGGGTCACAGGACCAGCACGTTACCACGAGTCCAGTGGCGCAAGTTTCGTCGCAATCTGACAAGCGTGTACAAAATACGCGCGAGTTCCACAAAAGTTACGACACGGGGTGTGTCCGCGGATACGGCCTTATTTCGGCGCGCACACGCTTCCGAATCAGTCTCCACAAATTTTTACGTCTCCGGTTACGCTGCGTGCACCATTCGGTACACTTGGTACATGGCGGGGCGGTCCCGTTTGGCGGGGCGCGCTCCGTTTTCCAACTTTTGGAAATCTGAAAAAAGTGGGTTCGTGCAGTTTTGTGACGAATTTAATTATGTCCACAGCAACTAATAACATAGGGTTATTTGACAGAAAATAAACTAGGTCAATTGTTTTACATGTATCAAAAATAATCACCGAATTCGGATCTCTGTGGTGGGAGATACGAACTCGGCAATATAGGTGGTCACCGCAGTTTTCTGCGATTCCAGAATTGGGTCTGCTCGTGCCCACTTTGGACGCTGTTTTTTGCCTAGGGGTACACATTTTCCGAGGTTGGCTATAATACAGATATGGAAGAGGGTTAAGGGGTGAGCATACCGGTGAAAACGGAACGGCGTTTGGTTGAGCGAGTAGACGGGAAACAATTCAGGAGCGAATGTGCCTCGTGTGGGAATCTGCAGTGCGCGAGTTCGGAGTCGTCGGGATGGTTTGGACGGCTTGGCGGGGCTCTCTGGCTGCGGTGACGGCTCTAGATGAGAAGGGGAGGGTCTGGAGATTTAGGTTAGGGTTTTTGAAAGATAAATATATATATATATATATTTAATATAATAGGAAGAGAGAGGGTGAGTTGGCTCGTCCGCGTAAAAAAAAGGAAATAGGCTTGCTGAAGTTGGCTCGGTTTTGCTAAATGCAAAGGGGGCGGGGTTCCTTGGAGTTAGGGATTACTAAAGGAAGCGGGTCCTAGGGAGCAAGCAAAAGTTGCTGAAGGATGGTAACTTAGTAGTTGTTATTATTATTATTATTATTATTATTATTATTATTATATTTATTAGTTAATTTCTATTTAATTATTTCTTTTTCTTTCTTTCCTTTTCCTTTCTAAATATATATATACATATATATATATGTGTGTATACATATATATTATATATATACTCATAAGAAAATTCATGGATTAGAATAATGCACACCATTAGGCTAGCAACTGCTCAAGGGGTCTCCTATATGAAATAAATTCTGAAAAATTCCTGATGGTCCCATAAGTCATCTAAGTGTCCGAACACCTAAAATAAAAATAATTAAAAATCAATTTCTCCTATTTAGACCTAATTACTACAATTTAAATAATAATTAATAAATAAAAGGGGGTATATACGATTTTTTAGGAAGGGGGTTTTACACGCCCTCTAACCGAGCCCAGGACGTGGCCAGCCCAGGACGCATCTGTGCCCCGTGATCGGACACAGCAACTCATTTCGGACACGAAGTTGACCCTCGGACACGTGGAATTCAGCGTTCACGGAGCCCTATTCAGGTACCGATTTCTCTCAACTCGCAACTCCGTTTTAGTTTCAGTCAGTTGCTACGCATAGGCTGTATAACCCTCTCGGTGCCCTTGCAACCCGCTCGGTGCATCGTATCCTGTGGTGATCACGCAACGCGATCCAAAAACAGGAAAAATAATGCCCTATTTTACCCCGGAACTGAGTGCGCCCCGCCAAACGGGATGACTTGGTCGCAAGCGGTCTTTACCGAAATATGCGCGTCATTGATACGGACGTGTGAGATTTCGCAGAAGCCGATTCGGATGTGCGAGCACACCGGAGTCAGTGCGTATCCGTGGACAACACCCCATATCCAACTTTTCTGGAATACACTGTAACTTTGTATACACACGTCAGATCGAGACGGAACTTGCGCATCGGACTCGTAGCAATATGCTGGTCCTGTGACCCAAGTTTGGTTCGATTCTGAGAACGTTGACAAAATCACGTATCGTGGGCCCCACCGGCTCCACTTGATGGGCGATTTTGTGATCGGCTCATCGGAATCCAATTCTGGAAGTTCCGTTGGGTTCGTATCATCGTTCTTGACTTGTAGACACTGAGTTTAAGGATTTTAGAGACCTTTGATCCTGACACGCTTTTCGGTGCAAAGTGGCCCACACGTGGACCCCGCTTTGGCCCAGAAATGACCTTTTTGCCTCTGTGTCCAAATTGGACGTAAGGACAGGCATTTCTAGCTATTTGATATCTTCTGAGACTGTTGGTGATGTTTATTACAGCTTTTGGATGAGTACCCATAGGATCCACTGATACAGGGACGACTGTTGGTATTCGGACATCAGGCAAGTGTACCTTGCCAAACTCTGCAGTATTGTTACATATTTTTCTTGCTTCCTTATATTACTGTGCATGCTTAACCTAGGACCGTGGGACGTACTTAGCGTCCGATTATCAGTCGGGTGCCGACATCGTACGCGGTGTTGTGTATTGTCATCTAGAGATGGATATTCGTGACACTTTATCTTCTCGTACTTGTCTTACCAAGTACACTTTGACCCAGGATACTTGACACTGTTCATGAGACAGGATCTTCCCGAGATATTCGTGGTGATTCTGTATAGGATACAGGACTTGACAGTGATACTACATTCTTAGATACATTATGACTTGTGCATTAGTTATGACCCCGCTTGCCATGGACATGAGACGTTATGGTCATGATATGCATGGTTATATTGGGTGGGGAGAGACACACAGGCTACAGACTGATCATATATATACACCCCTACTATTGTGAGGCACAAGACTCTGAATCCCGAGCTTGGCCCATTACTCATTATTACTGCTGCTACCGGCTCCCCGACACAGAGCTTGTAGTGGCTTCAGCCTGAGTTCTAGTGCTGCTCTCATCTTGCATATCACTTAGATGGTTATTTAGTATTCCCTTATTGTTCCATCTATTGCTGGAGAGACCCACAGGCTACAGGTTGACTATGTTATGCCGGCTACTCAGTCTTCCGCTGAGCTAGACCACCTCATGATATCACTGCTACCGGCTCCCCTACACAGAGCTTGTAGTTGTTTCAGCCTATGCACTATTGATGTTCTCTCTTGTATTTCATACAGATATTTATATACTTGCCCTATTTATTCTATTTATTTTCTGCACTGTATTTATTTTGGCTTGAGCTTTCTTGTACCTTGCTATGTCCCCTGAGGACCTGGATCCAGATTATGTCCCCAGGATTGGAGGACGAGATCTATCCCGAGGTATACGGGACCGCAGCAGGAGCTGATCCAGGAGTTGTACCGCCATCCGAGGACGAGGTGTTAGCCGAAGACTTTTCTTGAGCATCCATGTTTTATGCTCAGTATTTATTCATTTATTCCAGTCATTTATTTCTGGTCTGTTGAACCATTGTATTAGATATTTATCGGGTTGTTCCCCGAAGTACTTTGTTGAGACTAGCTGATGATTTACATTCCTTATTTATTCTGTGGATCATATTTTATATCTTGTGTGGATGAGATTAGTCGTGCTATGTTGTCGTAAACTTGCTTTTACAGCTTAAGTATGCCCTGATGGATCCATTAAATTGGGTTTGTCCATCGGTGCGTACTGCTGGCCATTGCCACATAACTGGTCCCACGGTATTTTGGGACTGGGGGTGACAGTCGGAGAGGTTGCTTACAGATTAGCATTACCGCAGACCTTGGAAGGAGTTCACGATGTCTTCCATAAATCCCAATTAAGGAGGTACATACCGGATCCTAGTCACGTGCTTGACCATTTCGAAATCACAGTCGGCTCGAGCCTATCATATGAAGAGGAGCATGTGGAGATTCTAGACAGAACTGAGAAGGTATTACGAGGGCAGACCATCCCCCTAGTTCGTGTTGCATGGAGGCATCATGCACCAGGCGAGTCGACCTAGGAACGCGAGGAGGATATTCGCCAGCGTTACCCCCACCTCTTCGAAGGCCTAGGTATGTGGTAGTATTTTAAATTTAGTCGTTAGTTCTTACCATACATATGTTTTAATTTCGAGGACGAAATACTCTAAGGAGGGTAGATTGTAAACCCCCTCGTCAAAAATAGGATTTAATTAATTATTTTACTGAGATGAAACCACAACCCAAAATCCTACGTACCCAAGTTAGGGTATCAGTCTACACCAAGCTTGTTATGCCACGACTCCTGTATACCACCCAAAAATCTAGTTCTTTATGTTTTTGACGCATTAGTAATTACCGAGTTGAATTATTAAATTAATTTAAACTTAAAGCCAATTTACCTCTAGCAAAACCAAACCAAGCCACATGCTCTTTCACGTGGACCAGCCCCACCCCACCAAGGCTGGACAGGCCCAAGCCCAAGGCCAGCCATCAAACCTCCCCTATATAAACATACATGCTCCTACATGAAACCCTAATTGTTACTAATCATCAGAAACCCTAGCCGACCCCTCCCCTACTTCCGGCCAGCCCACACAGCAAGCCGCCACCTACTCATCCCTCGACACCGGACTCCAACCCACCCGCCATCACCGCCACTCCAACCCGATCTTCCATCCAACCCCGACCTCCCCGCATCCCGACAGCCACTTCCCCAGCCCCGATTACCACGCTCAGGCGGACCCGACCTCCCCGCATCCCGATAGCCACCCCCCCGTGCCGCCTCGACCAGCAACCCCGCTGCCCAGAGCTACCGCTGCTGCTGCGATCACCCGCAGTCGCTGCTGCGAGCCGCTACCCGCCACTGCCTTGCTTGTCGGTTGCCGACCGGAGCACCGCCACCCCACCGGAAGATGACCACGCTGAGGAACATCGCCAGCCGCTAGGTAAACGCCTATACCCCTTCCCCCTCGTATCGTATTCGTATGTGAGTATCGTGTCGTCGCATCGAGAGTTGGATCCTTGGACACAACTTTATTAACCCTAATCTTTATATAAAATGGCATGACAATTAACCAGAGTTAGAACTCATTGAATAACCATCGATTAACTTAACTTAGACCTGTCATCTAGGTCCAGTATCTCATTCGGACACTGGACATAAACCAAGTATGGTTGAACATGGAAATCAAGGGCATGTGTTTCGTGCAGAGCAGAAATAGTTGTCAACCATCAACCGATAATCATTGTCGCAAGGAACACGTTGACCAAAGACAGAGCACGAGTACACCCTAGCTACGTGCACATGTGACGCTGTATTTGGTCAGCAGTAAACCGACAACAATATCTAGGAGCAACTTCATAATTACTTATTTATTTCTTCATGTCTGATATTAGATTGTTATATTATTTGTGTTTAGGATCTTTGGATCAGCCAGGAGACATTGTTGGAACCAGCTTCTGGCATTCCCAGCTTCAGGACACAGGCAAGATACCTTGCTATATTTACTGTCTAATTTAAATATGCATAAGTTGTATTGTATTCTTGTTGCTCGTAATTTATACAACTGTGCGCGTCCGAGTTGTCTCGGGTGCATTCGACGGGTACGTCGATGTTTAGTATATATATGGACTTAGCTCTTAGCAGACTCAACCCATTGGACGATACTCTGTTACTGTCTGAGACCTGACACCTTACACGGTCATTGAGATATATTCATATTGGGATACGGGTTTGCGCACCCGACTAGCTATCGTTGCGTATCACCTACATCACGGTTAGTATATAGTCAGGATATAGTTTAGAGACTTGGCATATAGATACATGGTATGCACGTCGACTAGTCGACTTGCGTATCTACATTGGGCGGGGAGGACAACTAGTAGGCATATGGGGTACACACATTGGAGCCGTAGTTTCGGAGGAGCCTCGGATCCAATGACCTTCCCTTTATACTGATGCCACGTTCTTCGGAGCGATATGGACGATATACTGTACTGATACCATTCTCTTTGGAGCATGGACGTTATGCCTACACCTACTCATACGCACCAGCGTTGTCCTCACATTGCATTCACTTAGATGGCTAGCACACCCTTATTATATTTATTTTATTCAATATTCATATATGGCATATTGTTTTTTTGTATCTTGTTACGTCCCTCTGAGGACCTGGTACTTTTCCAGATTTAGAAGAGGCTTACTACCCCACCGTATACGGTCCGGGACAGGAGACGAGATTTGCTACAGCTGAGGAGTTGGAGGTACAACCGTCAGAGTTCCGTGACCAGTTGGTAGGCCTTTAGCCTAGATGGAGGGCATCATTATCTACTCAGCTGATGCTCTAGTCATTATCTTTTATATCTCATTTCAGTACTTTATTTCATCATAGTAGTGGGTTTGTTCCCACCAGACATCACTGGTTGTACTATGATATCTTGAGACTGGTATTTATCAACCAGCAGTTTATTTAGTATTTCTTGCTCTTTATATTGTGGATGAGATTAGATTACATGTTATTGATTGATATTGGACATATAGTACTATAGGACAGCATAGCACTCTTCGTGGATCCATTAAATTGGGATATCTTCTGAGACGTGTCAGCTGGCCATTGCCACGTGGCCTGGTCCCGTATATGGTTGCCAATAGCAGTGCATCAGGAATCGTCGCGATACCTGTGGCATCCGCGCCCGTGCCTCAAGAAGTAGGCCTAGCAGAAGATGATGAGACTCCATAGGAGTCCAGGAAGTCTACCTTTAATGTTGTTGCATTTGTGAAGTTGAACCCTCCCGAGTTTGAAGGCAGTATCGCGCCGGATAAGGTGATGGACTAGGTCGCCAAGTTGGAGGACTTGTTCAAATTTGCTGGGATACCTGCGAACAAAAGGGTGGCGTGTGCATTTATGCAACTGTGGTTACGAGCACACGGTTGGTGGCAGATCAAGAAACATGAACTTGCCACAAAGTGCCTAGACGACAAAATCACTTGGGGAATGTTGTAAAACCCACCTAATTTAAATTTGAAATTTAATAATTTTTTTGAGTGTTGGATTTATTTTGGCTATTTCCTTGGTTAGTTGAAGAAAAATATATAATAAAATGCTTTTATTTATTAACTATACAAAAATTTATTTATATTCGAATTAATCAATATATATATATATATATATATATATATATATATATATATATATATATATATATATATATATATATATATATATAGTTAATAAAAAAAATTTAATATAAAATAATTAGAAAGAAAAAGAAAATAAAAGATAAAAGAAAGAAATGAGAGAAAAAAAAAACCTAACTTAGAACCTATCTACCCGACCTAAGTCACCCGCTCCCCCTCACTTCAACTCTATCCCTATATATATAGATACATAACCCTAACCCTAAACTTTCTAAATCACCCAGACCCTAACCCTAACCCTAACCCTAACTCTCCTCCGCCGATCTTGGACCTCCGCCGACTGCTCAGGCCGCCAGAGACATCGTCGGACCGACCTCCATGCCGATATGTGAGCAGAACAACACACCCATGACCCCCCTCTTCTAGGTCCAATTTTTATCTAATCATTTATTCATTTTTTTGAACCGTCTTTTTGAATGTTTTCACAACGTAACCCTTTAGGAATTTCTTTAAGTAGAATGATTTTAGGTGCCCTGGATTGATCAAAAAGTCGATCGAAAGTTGGACGAAAAACTGTTCAAAACAGTTCAGAAAAATTAGTCCAAGTACCCCTGTTCATGCCGAGATTTCTACCAAATCCTGAAATATTTTTAAAATCTATTTGAAGGGACTTATTCACAACATAACCAATATTATTTTTATTCTTTTAGTTTTTTGTAGTTTGCAATATTCGTCAAATTATTCTGGTTCCAAAACAACCAAAAACTATATTTTAAAAACCAAAAACTTGTGATACAGAGTACACCCCACCAAACGGGACCACCTCATCTCCAACTAATTGCAACGAAAGACGTGTATGGTATATCTGGACATGTGGGCTTTCACGAGAGTTAATTTCAATGTGTGTGCGCGCCGAAATTAACCCGTTCCGTAAAAAGTCCCATATTCAGCATTTTGCACTCTTTCATATTAGTCGGTGCACGCTCGTCGGAACGCGATAAAATTTGTGCCATTGTATCCATGGCATTATGCTAGTCTTGTGATCTGATTTTAGTCCAATTCTGAGACCGTGACCGGATTGCCATTTCGCGAGTCCCACGGTTCGACTTAACAATCGTTTTTATCATCGGCTCACCGCAATCCAAAACTTGACATATTATTGAGTTAGTATCATCGATTATGATTTATTTGACATATAATTTATCCTATTTAGAGAACTTTAATCTTGGCATACTTTTCGATACAAGGTTGGCTCACATGTGGACTTCGCTTTGGTCCAAAATTATCGTTTTGTTACTGTGTCTAAATTGGATCAAAGGGTAGTATTTTCTAACTATCTTACTTATTTTGGGATCGTTGGTGATGTCTATTTCAGCATCCGGAGATAATTTTTTTGCTTCCGTATTTCCTGGTTCGTTGCACTTATTGTCTTGTGTCATTTCAGCACCAAACCATTACCAGATAAGTATACATTGCCACGATTACTGCTTATTTATATTCATTTATGCATGTTTTATTTCTGTTATTTATTTTCATATTATTTATATTATTAAACTGTGCGTCCAAGAAGACTTCTTGGGTGCAACGACGAGATGCGTCGTTATTTGTCCATTTATTTATATTATGCATATTGACTTAGTGTTAAGAGAATACTCCATGACTTTGAGGTATCATTATGTTTTATTTGGCCATGGCACAGGTGTTACATGAGTTATGAGTCTCATATAGATCACAGACTTGTGTATTGATTGATCATCAGTACGTATGTGACGTCTAATATGAATAACTGCTATAAGATATGCTAGAAGACTTAGCAGTTACTAAAGGTATTTATGTGTCATGGATATGACACGTTAGTAGCATTAGAAGGGGAGAACAAGACGAGAACATTATCTTGAAGTAGAGTAGAGTGTGAACCACCTGGGGCTCAGTCCATTTAGGCCTGCTCGGACCTACTTGGGGATCTTGGTCATGTCTGTCTCTCCCCCCTCGTCTTTCTGGGGTCCATTATCTCCGGAGGATTGGGCGGTTGCAACTTCTGGGCTTCTGGGGCTAGGACTACTATGTCCAACCCCCGAAACAAGAAAAGCAGGATCGGGTGCCCCGGGGATTCAGATTCTTTCACCGTGATAAGATTTCTGGGAGGGGAGCACCTGACATTCATTTAACCGGGCGGCAGGTCAACCGTTCGAGCTTTTCCTGGGAGTATGGCATAGGTTACTTTAGCACCGTAGCGCCTAGTAGCCATCAGTGAGATACTACTCTGGAAGAGTTAGAATTTGTTTATTTATATTTAATTTGATGGTGAGAGGCGAATTAAAATATAAGTAGCCCTACTCGTCTTTGTCTACCCTGGAAAAAGGTTCGCTCATCCTTATGCATCCATTTCACATATTAAGCGTGAGCTTTTGGGCCTGTATGATTTTCTGTCCTCAACAGTTCAAAACGCTTGACACTGGGAGTCATAAACTAAACCGCTCTATCCCTACATCCAATAAGAGTATGTAGCTCCTTTACACTTTTTCTTATTTTCCTGTAAGCTCCGCCGGAGACACAAGGCGTTATGACCCCGTTATTTACTACAAATCTATAATGATCAAAAGACGTTATGCCAGTGGCCCCTGGATCTCTGAGATAACTATGCCCATCCCATTATATTAGACAGATAGTACATACATGTCATGCCCTAGTACCGGAATACGGAGACGGACATGGCCAACTACCCCGTAAAAGGAACTATACGTCGTACGACGATCACGGCTATAATAAGATAAGGGGGTATATGCTTCGGCTGTAAAGTCAGTTACATAAGTTCTTTCACTCAATACAGGTCGTATGCCTATTTACTAGGTCAGCTCACAAGGTCATAGGTACAAGTTCAAGCACACGATTCATCGTGCAAATTTGTCACACGATGCTCGCCCTAATTCCTAAGGTCAAACCATTGTTCATTTGTACAAGATATTCTACCCAAGCTCGGTTCACTCAGATTTCTAAACATCAAGCACAGATCATCATACTCATAATAACATGTTCGTTCGTATAAGGTTTGAGTCTGTTAAGTCAAATCCATGTCGCATGCCAAGCCTAGCAATTCACATAGTCTATCTCCTCAAGCATGTTTGATAGAAACCATATATCCATTCTAAGTCTAGACCACCAAGCCATAATTCAATTCCAAATCTTCAATCTCAATTATAAACTCTAAGTCGTCCAACCAGATTCATGTATCCGTTCATGAAACAATCAAACGTAACTTACTCCAGGTTTTAGACTAACTCATCCTTGAAATACTTTCGATTCACTTGTATTCTCAAATTTGTTTTATCGTGTCAAACCACAAGTCAAGGTGATCCATCAATTATCATGCTCCGGTCTCCCACAAGTACGATCATCCTCGTTGGACATGAGATCACCACGCCAATGCTCCCACTGGATAATCATCTAATCCGGACGTGATGTATGTAAGAGCATAGAGTTACGCTCGCACAAGACAAGAACGTTGAATGTTGTGGTTATCATCGAAATGATTGAGACACCTTATTATTACACTTTACTCCATCCAAGTTATATATAATCCACCAAGTTATGTTCGTCCATGCCGTGATCATAATTAGTCTCGCCAAATTGTCCAACTTCAATATTACCGTTTGATAAATCCATAATCTTACTTCTAGCATTCCTCAAGCAACTAAGTTCAATACTCAAGCCAAAGTCTTATCCACTTTTGGTATGTTCCATTCATCGAGTTTGTTTGAATAATGATCGAGCATATTCCCGTGAGTTTGATCATCCCCGCCGGACATAAAATTACCTCGCCGACGCTCCCGCAGGATAATCGTTCTCAGCCGGGCCTGATTGTCGAGAGTTATCTTTTTAAACTAGATTCAAGATCGTTCTTCCAAACTTTAGGTCAAATTCGTTATCACTTACTTCTTGCATCGAACCATAATATTCATTCTCGGGCTAACTTCTATTCGAGCAATATCCTACTCAAGTTTAATCCTTTGATTTAATTCGAAATTGCTCGTACGATCCATCAAATTTCTACTAAGTTTTCTTAACCAAGATATCAATTTCATTACCTTAAATTCCTGTTCGATATAAGCCTTATCACTTGTTCAAGACATTCCTAAATCATTCAATCTAACTATCGCACGAGACCTATAAATTCGCTTGAACATTTCCAAAATGATCCATACACCACTCAGGAATCGAGTCATCCAATTAAATCCTCAATCGTGTTCACATCACTCGCTAACATATTCACCAAATCGTTTCTTAGAACTCCTGTACGATACCTAAGCATCGCCTGATAAATCTTAATCTGGTATATATATCCTATTGATAGTCATCTAAGTAAACCATATCTGATTTATATCTGCCGACACAAAATACCGTCCGAACTATTTCCCAAAATCCAAGCACATTCCTCTATATTCACCTTAGCAAGCAAGTTATCAATCTAAGTCTGTCTTATTCTTATCTGAACGATATCCCAATGTCGTTTGCAAACTAGCTCACAACAAAGGGTCTTGGTGCGCGATACTTAACACAACTTAGCCGAAAGGCTGTGTGCATAGCTAACCGTCCGAACAATATTCCATCTTGCATACTAACTAGCTGGGTAATCACGTATAGGTATTCGGGTTCACACATAACTTAGAAATTCTAGTACGAGTCTATTCCCATAAAGTTTAACACAGGTTGGAACAAGGGTATTTGTATAACTATTAAGTTCAAGCAATCATACCAATCACATGCATGTTTAAAAGTATTTAGACTCATTGTATGGAATATCTCAATGAGTCAAAGAGAGAGAGAGAGAGAGTGTATGCACATAATCCACGAACGAGCTATCGAAACTGAAAAAATTGATACAAAGTCCAAAGACGTAAAGCCGATGCTCTAATACCAATATGTCAAGCTCCGATCTCCCGCAGGTAATCGGCCGTCCCTGCTGGGCGCGAATCACCGTGCCAGCGCTCCCGCGGGACGATCTTTCCTATCTAGATATGATATCGCATGAGCACAAGCTGCGCCCGTGCAAGGCAATGATCTGAACACGCGATAAAATGTTTAAGACATAGAGTCGCATAGATAGTCCGAATGCAGTAGAATAAGAAACGAACAGGCGATTGGTAACAAGTTTACAGAGTCGTCAATAGCGAAAGCATTGAATAATACAAGTATGTAAGTAAAATAAGCACTTTATTGATATTGAATCAGTGTTACAAGCGGTGCTAGGCCAAGATTATGAGTCGCTCAAGCTCTCTCTCTCTCAAACAATAAAGGCGTGTCAAGTAGCTACAATTATGGAATGATGCATAGGCGATGTTCCAACATTATGTCTTGTATACGTGCTTCAGCTTCGGATGCAACGCTCCAATGCTCCAGAGCGAATTTTGCGTCTTAGCACGCACGAAGGGTTTTTTTTCACCAAACAAGGTTCTCCCGTACCTGCAAGCAATCTGGTGGGTCTGTACATTAATGCACTGGTGGAGAGGCTTCTCGCCCGCTTGACAAATCCAAATACGTTATATAGGTTCTGTGCACCATCTATTAAGTTATCTTTCATTCTTACCTTAGGATCAGTTTTATGGCATAAAGTACAAAGCCTAACGCGTGTGACAGTATGCCATGCGATATAAGAGTAACACTGCGAGACTTACCAACTTTCTATTTTTCCTTCCCTATCCAATGGCACAACCAAGTTAGCAAAACATGAATATATACTTATATTGAAATCTAAGAGATCGCATAGCGAACACATGTATACTACGAGTGTATCTCTAAATCAGGTACACGAGTTTGCTTAAATAGTGAAACACAAGTTACTTTGTTACTCAGATTCATTCGTGTTACTCCATTTTTCCAATGATTATAAACTCAGGCTCCACCGATTACTTGTTCATTTCTCGGGTTACTCAAATTCAGATTTCTTAGTCGCAATGCAATGATTGTCGCAATCGAGCCTGACTTAATCTATATGAACGAGTCGCTGGCCTACAGGCCATTATGGACATAGTTACAATAAGACATTGGTCCCGATTCCTCGGTGACTGACCGAATTTATCTGTGCTAGCTACAACTAGCACGACTATCGGATTTTACCTAGGATGGATCGGTCCTGGTGCCCCGTACACAGGAAATCAAGCTTGTGCACAAGCGTCCGCAACCAAGCGAGTCTTTTTTATTTGTTCTTTCTTTTTTTCTTTCTTTTTTATATCTTCTTCTTCTGAGTAAACAAAAATGGTTTTAGACGCAGGAAATGAGCCTCTCTAAAAGCCATCCTAGGTCATTCCTGACTCATTGGTTCTTTACATCTTTCTTTATTACAGACTCCTCTAGCCATTCTTTTAGTGCCATTCTCTTATTGCCGTTCTTTAATGTCGTTCATTTTATTCATTCTTTACTTGTATCTTACTTTTATGTTTTCTTATCATCTTTGCAGCTCCTGATATGGGAACTACCCTGGTGAGCCAACGGTCCAGAAGCTGTTCCATATTTTTTATAGTTGGCTTGGAATGACTATTTTGATAGTCTTCCTGCCTCCGGTGAGTGAATCATATTTCATGTTGTGTTCCAGGTCATGGCATGAATCTACGAGACTAGCATTAAAATAAGACAAGCGAGTACTAGTTAGCACATGAAGCAGGCAAGCATCAAAACCATGGAACCATAAACCGCTATGCTAACACGAGTCTAACATGGTTAGTGCGAGGATTGAAACCGTACATGGATATATTGAGCGATATAATCCATAAGACGAGAAGTGTAAACAAGTGAAGCAGTGCGCTACAAAAAGTATATAATGATCTACTCGAGGTAAAGCAGGGTCTACTTGCACGAAGGTAAGGTAGCATACGAGGGTCGATGTTATAAGCCAAATTTTATTTCCATGTTCTAACACAAGCAATACAAGATAGGATATTCTCTTAGCTAGGTGCGTTGTATTCTTTATTAGCATGTAGGGGGTAATTTACCTAGCGACTAGCATACATCGTCTATATTTTAAGTGTGCTGGCTAAGCAAAGATAAGTTTATCGTAGCCACCCACCTTAGCGATGATTTACCTCGGTAGAGCGATACTTCGAGCGAGACTTTGAAAGTCTAAGTCTGAATTCCCGAAGGGCCAAGTATGGAATCCTTTGCCTCAAATGAGTCTTCTCACTGAGCAAAGCGGGTCGGATCATTGCACTTGCGCCATTTGAATTGGCTGTCCGCTTGACCAAAATGGGTTGTTACAAAAGTTACCCATAGGGAACTCGATCAACTTTGCAGGTAATAAATGCCCACATACTATGAATGGACATTCTAGGCATGCCATACTAACTTCTACGATCCCATTGCCAGTGAGTATATTCAGCCTCTCTGGCAATGCCTCAACTTTAATCTAATATGTGTCATATATTGTGTAGATATAAATGAGTATGAAGCTCCAGAATTAATTAAAGCTATGACAGGAAATGTTGTAATAGAAATTTTACCTACCACTACGTCGCCCGACGCCATAGCTTCCTCCAAAGACAAGGTGAGCGCCTGCCCTTGGCCTTGTCGAGCTCCCAGCTGCTGTCTTCTTTGTTGCCATTGTTACGGTACTTGCTGATTCTATTGTTGTTGCTTTCTATAAAGCTAGGCCTACGTCGGCAACGAACGCTGAGCTATAAGGGCCGTACTGGTGCCACTGGTCCTCCTTACTGTATTGCCCTTGGAGCTGGTAATGCAGAAAATTATTGTACTGGCCTTCCTGGCCTCTGTATTAATGGGCATATGGAAACCTTGTGATCAGGGCTCCCACATCTCAAGCATAGTCTGTTATCTTCCTGGCAAACATCTAGGGTATGACCTCCTTTGCCATAATAGGTACAACCTGTCAGCACTCCCTGTCACTGTTGTTGTTGCTGCCTCGGCTGCTGATGCCAAGTTGGTGCCATCACTGTCGAGGTTACTGGCCTCCTCTGTGTCACGTCATGGATGCGAATACCAGGGTATGATGGTGACATTTGCGGTACTGGTCCTCCCTCATTGCTCTGTCCATGAGGTCTCTTTCGATCTACTCTTCTTGATGCCATCCTCTAAGAATTAAGCTCAGCCTTTTTGGATGCTATCAATACCACCACAAAAGCCTGGTAGTCACGTATCTCTACTATGTATAAGATTTTTAAGTAAAGTCCCTACTAGAACCTCATTGCTCTCTCCAACTCTGTTGCCACCATGGTTGGAGTAAACTTGCTTAGTCGGCAAAACTCTGTCGCGTAGCCATCTACTGTCCTTCCAGCCTGCTTGAGGTTAATGAACCTTTGCTGCAACTCATACTGAGCCATAATCCTAAAATACTTTGCCCTGAACCGGGTCCTGAGATTATCCCACGAAATAGGATGCCTCAATCCTACCTCCATCATGGCCCACGAATCCCTTGCTAGATCTTAGAGTTGTAGCCAAACCAGGTCAACCTGTTCCTCGGCCAAAACTTTAGCTGCTGTCAGAATGGTCTTAATATCCTGGAACCAATTATCTGCCATGATTGTGTACTCCGCGCCTTCGAAATATCTGGGATTCAGTCTGTAAAATCTAACAGATGTCCCAGAATCAGTTCTTTCGCCTCATTCTAGGGCCATCTGCAACCCTTGGTTCAACAGGACATTCTATTCCTGTTGTTGAAGCTGTTGTTGCTTATGTTGCTATTGTTGTTTTTGTTGCTGCACCACCATCTGGTCTTGCTGGGCAGCCAACAATACATGGATAATCTCTAGCAAGGCCGGGTATCCAGTATTACCGGCACTGTAAGAGGTACGAGAACACCAGGAGCCTGCTGTTCTGTCCCATTTATCGTGGGCTCAACTCGGATCCTTGGCTGGGGTTCTAGAAGATCTCGTTCCACTAGCAATTATGCCTCTCTTGTTATTGCATCATCGGGGGAAGAAGCAGCCCTAAAGAAGAGCACAAAAAATAATCAAGTACAGGATGAGAATGAACAATGAAGCAATCAATCTAGAAAATTTCAAGCTGAGTATCCAAGATGATGAATTCATAATTTCAAGAAGGATCATGTTTGATTGAGACTCCAATGACCAAGATACACCATAAGTCTGAAGAACAGACCTACATGGCCACCACTAAAACCTTGTCATGCCCCAGTATAGGAATACAGAGACGAACATGGCCAGCTACCCCATACAAGGTATTATATATCGTACGACGATAACAGCTGTAATAAAATAAGGGGGTGCATGCTACTATCAAGTCTCCTATGGTCAAGAACTTCTATGTCTCAATCATTCAAACAAGAAACAGTAAACATAGATCATATATGATAAAGCAATAAGGCTTCCCAAACGCTTTCTCAAAATATTCTAGAGACCAGCTGTGCAAAATAAGAAGCTGTCAGAGTATCAAAAGTATATGACAGTGATCAGCTGCAGTCTGATTTAATACAATTATGTAAGGAGACTAATGTCCAGATGTGCCGGCTAACAGGTGTCGGTGGCTAAATGCCCCAAAGAAGTATATGTACAATGACGAGCAGGGAATAAGAAAACTTACTCGTTATCCTCTACGACCATATTTCTGGTACGCGCCATGAGTTGGGGGATAGTACGCTGGATCCTCGGGTGCTGGCTTGAGACCTGTCCAAGCAAAACTAGTGGGGTTAGATCCCATATATCAAGTACAACAAAGGAAGCACGATATAGAGAAACAAAAACCCAAGAAATAATATATAATAATACATAGGTTCAGTTTCGTAACTTAGGTCCATGACATACCCTAGCGCAAAGGCCTAACCCTACAACCAAACAAGGACAAGGGTTGAACCATCACACTATGATAGTCCATTTTTCTAGGCTACTAACCGAATAATATAATCACAACCAAGTCTATTTTCTTATATCAGCCAATCACTTGTACGGCTTGCTATTTTGTGGAGTCTGAGGGTATCTAAGAAATAATGCATAATAGGCATCCTCAGATCACGGACTACAAGAAAAATGGCTTTTCTTGACGGTTTTTCCCTATCAAGAAATGATTTTCTTGACGGTTTTGGATCCGTCATCTAGGCCACAGTAAAAAAAAGTTCTCATTTTTTCTTGACGATTTCTAAATTTGTTTCTTGACGGTTTTAAACCGTCAAGTAAGAAAACCTACTTGACGGTTTAAAACCGTCAAGAAAATAAAATAAAAAACCTTCAAGGTAGATAAGAACTTTTCTTGACTGTGGCCTAGATGACGGGTAATAACCGTTAAGAAAATCTATTATTGATGAAAAAAAACCATCAAAAAATGCCATTCTTGATGTTTAAAATCCGTCAAAAAATAATATTTTGTAGCAGAATTCAAATATTTGTTGATGTTTTATAACAATCAAGAGAAGCTAATTTTTTTATAAAACAAAATTTGTTTATAATTATATATTATATATCGAACAGACATAATATTAATATAATCCACAAACATCAATGAAATATACCCAAATTTTATATTAACAAATATGCATTCGTACACCACAAAAATCCAACTACATATCCAAAATAACCAAATTACAAGGTTTTTGTTCAATATCTTAAACATCGATCCAAAATCTACTTATACAATTAAACCAAAATAAATATGAACCCGAAGCATATCCCTCCCATCACAGTACAACCTTCATTTTCTATCACCTGAAAAATAGATTTAATCAGTATGTATGTTTGTACAAACTGATGTCAACTTTATTAGAGAACAAGATGTTTAAATTTTTTTTTAGCATATACCAAGTGTATCAAAGAATATATTATTTTTAAAATGGGCATATATTACTAGGAAAATTATATTAACTATCAATTATCAAAGTATATGAAGTGTACCAGTGTCTGGTTATATCAACTATATCAGTGACTTATATCTGATATGAACCCTTCAACTTTAGTGACTTATTCTAGGGCCAGCCTTACTTTTTTTTAGCCTAAGATTGATAGAAGTCTTCAAATACTCATAGAAAGCATACTGGTGTGACATTATAAGAAAAGATGTGAACCGCTTAAATAGATATATATAAGAACCAAATGTGGAAGCCTTTTGCGCTCTATTTATTCATATAAGAACCAAACTAACCAAGATATTGATAAATTGGACATATGTTAATTTAGATAGGAATAATGAAGGTTCATATGTATATATGTCAAACTCTTAGTTCAGATTAGTGTTTAAAAGAAAAGAAAAGAAAAGATGTGTGCAAGTGTTTAAAGGAACCATACTTTCCAAGCATATTGCACTCATCCCAATAAATATAAAGTTAAAGATATTTGACAAACAAATCATACCACAGTTCTGATATCAACAAGAACCTGTGGATGCAAATAATTTCTTTTCCTCGTCTTCGCTCTCCTCCTCTCCCCTGACATGCCTCAAATATAGGAAATTCCATCTTCAGATGTGTGGTGCCCCGTTCCCCCTATTCGGGGAGCGCGACTAAGAAATACAAGTTGGTATCGTTCGATCGGGATAGATTGAATCAAGAACCCATCCTCGTTATGGATTTGCTTCTTCGGAATTGATTCTCATATTCATTGGACTGTGCCCCGAGGATCAACTTAGAGGCAGAGTCAAGAGGGACAGCTCCGCTGCAAGTTTTCTTGCCTAGATTTTGCTGTATCTTTGTTGCTTTCGTGCTTTGATTTGGTTTTTGAATTTATTGTATTTTCTTGAATAGTTTCGATAGATTTTATTATTATTTTTTTGTTGAACTGCACTTTAATTCCGATATTGGAAAGAGTGGAAGAGGTATTGATCAGCTGTTCGTGGCAATGCAGGTGAACGAGTAGTAGTTGATGTACGAGCGAAGTCTTAAACCCCTCTTTCCTTTCCTTCTCCAACCAACTTGTGAGTGGCTTATATTCGATTCAGTTGACCCTCCTTCCAAGTCTTCACACCTAAAAATCTTGCATTCTTGTTTGTACCGATCAAACGATACCATAATAATTAAAAGATGTGAAGATAAAAAGGAATAGACTTGGACTACTTTATGCTTGTCAATCAACTTGTGAATGGTTATCTTATTTTATGCTAGTTCGTTTAGAATGTTCATCATATGCATAAATTTCAAGAAAGAATGTATAATTCTTCTATAAATTGTGCTATGTATAAAATGCATCCTGTCATGCAATAAACTGAACAGGTAGACTATGCAAAAATAGATCTTGCCCTGTTACTTGTCCTGCGCCTGATATTTCCCTGAATTGCCTCAATTGTTAACTTAGTGTACTACGTTTTATCGCGAACAACTTGTGCACAAGGTCTTTGTTCCTACGGATGGTCGCTGGGGTACTGGCACCGATCCTATCCGGATGGAACTCCTGATAGTCGCCTGCTATAGGACGGAATGGCCTGTGACGCCCTGAACTATGCGTTGCATGACATACCGTACTGAGACTAGAACCGTCCATTATGGCAATTTGCCAGTGATCCCCACGTTTATTTAAACTTGTTTCTTCATGGCAGGGAAGGACATGGTAAGTGTTGTGCAGGTGGTTCAGACGGGAAAGTAAAAGTCACCGAACAGTGGCAAATTTATTTCAGTACTTTCAATATATACTGCTTGCTTGTAAAATAAACTAAGGAAAGATAGAAAGACCACAAATAATATGCATGCTTCATATAAATAACGTGTTGATTGGTATAGTTGGGTTAGCTCGCCTTCACCAGTATATTTTGATGTACTGACCCTCGTTGAAACAGGTTTCCCGCACCAAGGAGATCCTGCAAGGAGATGAAGTCACTGCCCAATCCAGTCCAACTGTCAGCGCGTCCTGGTCGTGCCTTACTTGAAGTATTTTGAAGCCAGGAGTTTGCAACCTAAACTCAATACAGCTCCGTAGGAAAGCCATTGTTCTGCCTGGAGGTCCCGTATTTTGAAGTTTTAGTAAAGGATGTAATGTACAGGACAACTATCTCATTTTGTGTCAACTTTTGTAAGCCTGTGCGGCAACCTTCTGACTCGTTCAAGAGTTTATAAAAAGATGTTCATTATCAAAAAAGAGAACTTTTCCATGTTTCAACTTTGTGGTTCAATTATTTGCGTACTCTGAATATGTGCTCGCTATGCAAAATATCTTAGCCTTGTACGATGCGCAACCTAGGCACGCACGGCGTCACGCCCGGGGGACGACTATCGATTCCACGGAATCGGGGCATGACAAGATGTATCAACATAGAAAAACTAAGGATAATGCATGAAGTTCGATTCAGATATCATCAAGTAAGGTCTATCAACAACAAAAAAATATAGTTTGGTCAAGAGGGAACCAAAATCGAACCTGACAGCTATTTCCTAAGAATATACATATTAAAGGAGAACATATCAAATATTGGATAACTAACAATTATTCCCTGTTGTTTCCACCAAATAGCAGTATCTCTCCAGGTCACCACTATCATTATGATCCTGCAGCAGCTCAACCAAGGTCGTTACATATGTACAAATTGTATGGAGAGATAAGTCAAAATATCCTCACCAGATACAGGATAACCCTCTTACAGAAGATAAAATTATACCAACCAAATCTTCAAAGAATGAGCATTCTGTATAACCATGAACTCCAATGATTTCTTACCTAACCCCAAGTACCAAGGGCCTACCTGTAAGAAGAAAAAAAAAATTATTTCTAAGATGAGACCAAAAAGTTTCTCATTCTCCATAATTTTACATTCTTCACTAAGAACCACTTCTTATCGGACAAATACAAAGACAGAAGTATGTTGTTTCGAAAATCTTTGACACTATAATGTATCTGGCCATGACTATTTTATCATATATACTAAAGTTGATCTAGATTGTAACCCTTTCAATATCAATGGAAAGAGGATAGCTATTGAGAATTTGTTCAGCCAAAATTCTCAATGAAGTTCCTAAGCTCAGAAGATTACTCAAGTAACATAAAGCATAACTCTAAAATTGCAAATAAAAAAATGAATTAAAGATTAAACAATGAAAATAAACAAAAAGATAGATTTGAAACCTAATTAGAAGGGATAAAAAAGGACCCTAATTAGGATGGCTTCAACATCTCTTTCGAGTGAGGCGCTCCAATAGAAAGACTATGCTAGCAAAAACAATCTTAGTCTACATGAATCAAATTAAACCTTCTTCCTTCTAGCATGATAATGAATTAAACTACAGTAGATAAAATGAACTGAAGTGATATAAATTATAAGAAAATATCAAAGCATTGATGACAAATGGATGAGTCTTCATAAATTCAAACTAAGACATTACAACAAACCTGGGCATCAACAAATTATCATCAAGATTAGTCACAAGGACATTCTCATCTACGTGTGTGTTTGTAAATATTTTTTATGGTTATCTTAACTTCAAATATTGAGTACCTTTATTCAATTACAACTGCAACTATATATCATAACTATGAATTCCATTTAGATTAGAAATTTAGAATTATGCGTTTGCAACACACACCTAAGTAGCAAAATTTTTGATTGATATCTAAAACAAAAATTCAGTAAAAGATGCTAGTATTGCTAGGATAATATGATATTGGGAGAGGTTTATGACTGAAAGGAACAACTAAAAACCTTTTCAATATCAACAAAATGCCCTACCGGAACACTAAATCAGTTTGCAAGGTTCAAAGGATGAATTTTTTTTAGACATGTTAGATCAAAATAAATCTACTATACCATAATAGTTTGCTAGATAATACTAAAACAACCCATCAGACGAATGAGAGGAAGCAAGTGCCTTATCCTTGTGGGTAGGACATGTTTGATTGACCTGTCTCTGCTTCTCAAACAATACGAAGAAGTAAATGAAGTTTCAATCCAGAATAATTCAAGCATATATACCACAAAATCTCATAGAGTTGTTTCCAACAGTGCAAGAATGCAAGAACTTAGACAACACAACCCAAAATGTTTTCTCCCAGTGTACAAAAATTATAGTAAGATAATCTGGTTACAAATCACAAAGCATTGAACTGACAACATATAATATCATCAATCGTAACAATACATGATTCACTATTCAAATCAAGGGCATAAAGTAGGCAAAGGCAATATACACCATTATGTTCTAATCCACAAAAATTACCAGGTTTGAGATATCGGTGAATGATCCCATGGGAATGCAAGCACTCCATCGCCCTGGCTATATCCAATGTGAACCCGACCGCTACCCAGGGATAGAGGCTAATTGACCTCACGCTGAGCATGTACTTCTGTAGCATCCCTCCCAAAAGGAGCTCAGTAACCACCATTATCATAGGCTCCTTACATGCCCCAATAAACTATACCACATCAACAATGGTAATATCAGACAACTGAACATAAGCCATGACCTAAACAAAAAATAAATCAAACAAGAGCTTATCATTACTACATGTTACTGAAGTAAACTTAATCTGTCACGTCTGGAACAAAAACAAGACCCAAACGACAATAATCTAAACAAAAAATATATAAAAAATATAAGAAGTTCAAAACTTTGTCCCTACATGTCAATAAAAATTAACACTGGAACTTGAATGCTAACTAAAACATTATCACTAGTCTTTAATTCCTAATAAAAAAACTATAGATAGTTTGGATATAGGTATTCTGTCATTATTTGAGCAAGAATAAAAATCAATGGATCTACATACACTTAGTATTTACTCTTTATTTTATAAAGGGAACTTCTTGTTTAACAAATTAGGCTCATATAAAGAAATCAAAATTTAGATTCTTCTAGCCGAAATCCCTCCAAAAAAGCATGTAGCTTCATATTCGATTTAATGAAACAATAAATTTCAAACACCGAAGAGTGATATCCGATTTAGAACTAGGGAAGCTAGAACCTAGAACACATTGTCGGATAAAAAAAGTTGAAGGCCAAAAGGTCAAAATAGAAAACTGATGAACTAAAGAAATTAAACCATAGGCAAGCTAACATATAAACCAAATATCTAGACTATGCAGTCTGAAACATTTCTTCGCTATATTTTTTTATTAAATCAATAAGAATAATAAGGTTAAAAATATGATTCACAGTAATCTCCAATTATCAGCAAAGGAAGACCACATGATGCTCATTTCAAAAGCTGAAAGTTTTTGCACCAACAGTTCACTCCAACCAAGAAAGAAACAGAATAAACAATGTCAAATTAAAAAAAAGCTCATAAGAAGGAACAATTGTCTGAACAATAGGGATTTGCCTCCAATTGATTGCAACTACTTTGATATTGGCACCCGGAACATTGATATCAAGAACACAATTGTTTCATCTAATATAAATTTTGCTTTTGAACAAATTTAAGTGACACAAATTTGGCTTTCGAACAATGGTGCAGATTCCATATGCTAGTAAATTAGGCACAAATAGAAAAGTACATATATGGAGATGTATACCAGAATAAAGAGTCCAGTACATTGGTGCATTTTCCATATGGTAGTAGATTAGGCATAAATAGGAAAGTCTAGGAAAGGAAATGCACATATAATCAAAAAATTTCATCCCATTTTAGGCTCAGAGAAATATATTATTTCAAGGGACTTTCAACCCAATTTTGATCTCATATATAAATTTTTATATTTCCTAAGATACGGTCTGAACCCAACCATTTTATTAAGAGGTAGTCTAGATGAATTGAACTATCCATGATACAGGTGTCAGAATAGATGTCAAGCCTCAGAGTAAACTTCAATCATCAAAAAAAAACTATATATAGAATTTTAATGTTGTTCTAGTGTCAGAAATACATGAAACTCACGAAAATAAGAGAATATAAAACAATCTAAACCATCGACTTCTTAATGTCATCTATGTTTTGCCAAGTACTATTTTGTATAGAAAGAATATCCACAACAAGGGTGATGGAGACAAGATAGGGTTGACTTGGTCAGGTTGTTCATAAGAAAGAAGTGACAAATCCAAATATCAAGTTGACAAAGTTTATTCTTTTACACATTTAAGATAAACACTCTTATACTATTATATTAAGAATATATATAAGAAGCTCATAAAGCAGGCATGCCATTATAAAACTATAAAATGATACTTAAACACAAGACAAAAAAATGGCCTATTATATATTGTATTAGTATACTCATCCAAATATAGTATCAACAACACTAAGGGTATCAAATGAAATATTGTCCTTATAATACTATCTTATTCATATTATATTGTAACAGAGATATGTATTTCATGTCATAAAATACTGACAAAAGAGGTTGTTGTAAACAAACAATTGAAACACAACTTAATATGTTAAGAGGCCATTTTTTGAGCCAGTACATTGTAGACTATGTTCTCATTATAGCATAACAAAAGTCAATATTTTCTTCATACTGAGACTCTGAGAGCATGAGGTGGTTTAAAAATTAAAACAATAATATATAAAACTTCTTTTTATTTAAGCAAGAAAACCAAAATTCAAAATAACTAATCTATCTGATTATTCTACAACACTATGATAAATCGTTCCAAAACTTGGAACAACATCTGTCATGATCAGCTACTAATTTCAAATGGCTCTAAATAACCTAATATGACCTATCAGTAAGAATATGCATATATTATGCATATAATCCGCTCAATTGGCAATAGTAGAAGTTAAAAGAATTATATCTAGAGAGAGAAGTACATCTAGAAAGAAGTCAGTACACTAGAAAATAATTATGCACAAAAGCAACATATACCTTGCTCATTCGTGGTTATAAATATGATAATTCCAGTCCCACCACCAACTAAACATTCAGCAATACGCATTTGGCAAACTTGAGGCCCAGCAGGATGTACTTTATGCAACACCATCTTCAAACTCACAATTTTCACAATTATGATGTGCCCACTCGTGCCAGGTCGAAGCTGATCGACCTTGGTGAACACCGGCTTCCTCAACCCAGATTTTGAATCAACCATTTCGGTTAAACAAAGCTGGATGACAAAAATAACCTATTCTTCATATATGGTGTAGTAGAGGGGTCTTTTGATCAGACCCAAACAAAAAAAGGGTATAAATAAACCTCTAAGTCATAATCATTATAAAGTCAAGTAACTAAAGGTAAAACTAAGACAAACAAGTTAGAAAACCACCATAACTTCATAACATCCATAAATTTATTTTCTGAACACCATAAGGTCCATAATAGAAATAATATAAACAATAGAAAGAATGGTCAATGAAACATTCAAAAGAAAAGAAAATAAAAAACTGATAAAATGGAAATAAAAAAATGGACAAGAACTTTGCATACACCTGTTGTTGTCTAGATGAGAAAGACCACAATATTGCATAGCTCTATTGGATGTTCCTAACAGTAGCTATACGCAGCTTCCTGAGGTCCTTCTCAGGCAACTCTTGAATTTCTACATTACATCAATAACCTAACACATAACCCAGGATTTGATGCGAAGAATCAGAACTAGAGAGAGAAACTAAATTAATATTCATATAGGTACATTTAGCATATTCATATTAAAAAAATAGCTAATATCAAAGCATGCTTAATCATCTTTAGGAACCTATATGGGCGACAAAAAATAAAGTTTTCTCAAGTCATTTCAAAATTTACCTAACTAAAAATTAGTTAACTTTGTTACCAAGGTGGTGGTAACTTATGAGGCGAGTTATGATACCATGAGAAACAATGTTCAACAAGTTTTCTCTAGAATGTGAATATTCCCAAACCTTAAAGTATCATAAGTAATATGAATTTCCAAAATAAACTTTGTATAACAAAGAACATCGAACATCAATAGTCTGTTATTATACTATATTCGTCTACTATCAATTCCATTTAACCCAATCTTATGACAACTATCATCTATCCGACATTAGGACACAAATTTCTATTAGCATCCCTGATTTGGATAATGCATGAAGTTTGATTCAGATATCACTCAAGTAAGGTCTATCGACCATAAAAAAATTTGGTCAATATGGAACAAGAATCGAACCTGACAATTACTTTCCTTGATGTCGCCCCCACAGGCTCGGGCTCCTTGATATCAACCACCACTACGGGTAATCAAAAATTTGGAAAATAAATAAGAATAAGGTGGAACAACGAGCTCGTGAAAGGAGTTGGAGTAGGCGGGCAGAGGGTCCCTCCTCCATGGGTGACTCAGGTATAGGGATGTATCCCTCTACGGCTCGCAGAAGGGGAGGGAGTAAAAGGAGAGGGAGCTCAACCTCGATGGAGATAAGGGAGTTCACCTTGACAAAGATCGGCTTCCCAGAGGAGTACGCATGCATGTAGCTCCCAGTAGGTAGAAGCTATTGCTGGAAGTAATTGAGACTAGGAGGAGAACGAAGAAGAGTAAATTTTTTTTTTTTTCAGATCTAGAATCCTACAAAATTGAGAGCCGAGCTAGGGGATTATTTCGACAAAATTGTATAGATCCGGAGAGAAAATAAAACCTAGATTTAAAATTTGGGGATAAAATGGTACATAGTTGAAGAAATTAGGGAAAAAATTATGGTAGACGATAGTATAGCGGTCAGGATGTGTCTCGGCGGTCTCCGGCGAGAACTTGCGTTCCTCCGGTAGGCAAAAAACTTGCAGCATCAAGATCCGGCACTCCCGATGGACTGCTTTGGATGCTGATGATCCACGCCAGGACGAAGTGCCAAATCTGGGCCTTGTCGACCTTATCGTCGACGTGGATGCTATGGAGGAAGACGACTCTCGCTGTAGTACATGATGGAGAAGTCGGTGGGCGCAACATCAGACAAAGACATTGGCGGAGGAGTCGTGGTCGTCCATACGGCTGTCGCCCTGGTGGCGGTGGGTCTCTTTAGCATGCGTTCGCTCTAGGGAGGTAGGTCAGGCGAAGGTGGCACGAAGTCTGAGACGGGGACTTTATCGTCGTCCTCGTCAAAGTCCGGTACAACGATGAACCGAGCCAGGCACCCCCTCAGTAGCTCGACGACGATGGCAGAGAGGGGTTATAGGGGTCAGCGAGAGGGGGAGGGTTGGTGTTGGTAGGAATGGGGAGGGTTGGTGGTGTTTGGGATTGGGGATCGGGGGAAAAGAAGTCTGTATGCGAAATATATAAGAAACTCTCGATCCCCAAATTTTGTTAAAATCGTCAAGGATTTTTTAAAATTTTTTATGAAAATGGCATCTGAAATATGAGCGATAATTTTTTTGTACATTCATTACTTGATGGTTATCAACAAACTGTCAAGTAATACAATAGGTTTTCTTAACACTTAATATAAAATCATCAAGTAATATGGTCAAATTTTAATACATAATAGAAAAATGGGTATTTTCTTGACGTATGTCTAAAACCGTCAAGGTAACTGCTTTGTTGACTGGTTTGGCCATACGTCAAGAAATTGACTGTCAAGAAAGATTATTTTTCTTGTAGTGATGCCAGTACCGAACATGATCTAACTGAGCCAAATAAAGAATATATAGGCACTTGTATGATTCACCACTTCTCCATAGGGCCACTACGCTAAAATATGGTATTAGTGGTTCCAGTGCTCCTATAAGGAGACAATGGCTCGGCGTTATTTATAATAGGTTAGATACTGTACTCGACTAAGGCGGATGATATACAGTATCTATGGTGGCCATCCCACAATGCACTTAGAATGAATCTCTGTGGAAAGGTTCGTTGGCATGATCTTGGGATACCGTTTTCTCCAAATATTACTACCACTTTTAGTTACCTAATTAGCCATATATTGTGTTCAAAATCTCAAGCGTGATCACATGAGAATTTTCCTTAAGATGTCGTACAAATTAAGGGCATGCTAGATATGAATCCATGGAAGTTCGGTCTAGATTCACCCGAGCGTATATGCAACATTCAGCCAATCAATATCCTAGACACAATTTGGTAGTTGACTCAGATATCATGCCCGTGCTGGAGAAATAATATATATTTATAATATCACGCGTTCAGGTATTTGGAGGCATTCTCGATGCATAACCCAAATATAAATTACTTAACACGTGACACGGTATGTCGTACCTCAGCGCACATCCGATCATATACACTTCTAAGCAATAATTTATATCATCACGGATACAATATTCGAGTCCAATTACCAATTATATATTGGGTCACATGAATCAAGATCATATTGTAACACGAATCTTATATCATGCACATAACCGGTTAGTCACTATCTACTTAGTCTGGTTCATATTGAAATCTCAGTTCAACTCATGCCATATTCATAACCAATCTTAGCTCATGGTCATGTCTGACACGAGGTCTAGTTACTAAATTCATTCTTCCTTAGAATCATAACACTAGCATTAACCCAATATAAATCATAAAAGAATAAAAAAATATTCAATCAAACAATCAAGGCCACATAGGTCTCTAGGCCGCATAAAGTCTCGGTCGCATATGTCTCTATGCCGCATATGAAGTCCTGGCCGCATACGAAGTCAAGGTCACATGAACCACTTGGCCACATATGGAGTCAGGGTCGCATGAACCACTTGGCCGCATATGGAGTCAAGGCCATATGCTCAGGGTTAAAGTCTACTCCTTGGGACAAGTGTTGAAGTGACGGCCAATAAATGAATTGTCAGTGATGCGATATAAAGTGATTGATGTGACTGATGTGACAATTCAATAAAGTGTGTCAAAGAAAAATGACAAATCATAGAAATATGTGACAACGGTTCAGAGTAATGAGTCCAAGGAAGGTGGCCGCATGCTCTGCTTGCCGCATAAGTCACTCGGTCGCATAATGCTTTTTGGACTTAGAGAATTTCTCATTCGTTCAGTGAGTGAACACACAAGGAGTTCAAGGATTTGCTCTAGAATACTTGTGTGATCGCAGTTATGCATCCAACAAGATGGACGCATGCTAGTTAGTATGCGGCAAAGAGCTCAGGCCGCATAGCACTCTTAAAGCCGTATAACTCGCTGGCCGTATGAAGACTTCGTCTTCTCTAACAGCAGGTCCGACCATAGCGAAAACTCCAGCAACCAAAAATTTGTTTTGACCATAAAATTTTTATTTTAAGTCCAAATTACGTGAACCAAAAGCCAAAACGCTTGAAATTGAAATCTCTATCATGTAAAAAAAATTGGTTTTTAAAAATACATGTTAAATAGATCAAAACAAAAAAAACTCATGAAACCTATAAACGTATCTTAGAAATGTAGATCTGCACTAATCCATCCACCTAATCCAAAAACTTCAAGTTCTAAAAGTGTTTAAAATTATGCAAAGAACATAATAATCAATTAATATGGAGGGTTTTTCTATTTCTTATGCAATGTGTACTTGTCTATGGAAAAGGGGGAGAAAACTAAAGAGAGAGGAAGAAATAAAGAAGTGAAGAGAGAGAGAGAGAGAGAGAGAGAGAGAGGGTTGGGTTATATATGGTAGGATCGAGTATTGAACTAAGGGTTATCATGACTTAAACAAACCCACAACATGAACCATGAACTAAGTTAAACCAAAGAATGGGTCTAGTCTACATGCACATGCAACCATGCTAAAATAAAATACGTTCCAAATATGTATATCGGGAATGGGGAGTGACATCAGGAACGGGGAGTGACAATATGCGGGAAACTTGTTCTTAAACTGCATATCACTTAGAATGGTTAGGATAGAATGGTTAGGAACCATGTTGGATGTTTATTGTAGTTTATTATGGCCTACTTTTATGTATCTTGTTACGTCTCTCTGAGGACCTGGTCCCTTTCTAGGTATAGATGATCATGACTACTTGTAGGAGCACGGATCAGGACTTACTATTTCTTTCTCTTTCTAGGAGGTCTTTCCTTCGGGCCTCTCTGATCATTAGATGATGTACTTATTATATTTTCTTTTATATTCGAGTTTGGTAGTGAATTTGTCTTCACCCAATTATTAGTTCTTCTCGACTATTTCATATTTAGTTCATTGTCATATTTGGTTATTTATTTCTTTTTGGTTTTGTGGATGCGATTAGTATTGCCTGTGACTTGTAAAATTATATATAATACTTGTGAATTATTATTCATAATATAGTGTGCCTACGTTTTATGGTTTCCATATATTAGAGTTTCTATATACATACGGCTAGCATGCTTACGTATTCCTAGTCCTACATATTTTGGGACTGGAGCGTGACATATTTTTGTGGTGGCCCATGCAGGTCGAGAGTATATTGCCTCGGTTATGCTTCTGTACTGAGCAAGCCTGCATTTAGTATTAGTGTATAGGATCTCACCCATATATTTGAATTTCTTCCTTGATTATATTCCAAATTCTTTGAACCTAATTATTTCCTCTTACCTTTAAAATTATATTTACTTCTTTCCCCTAACCTCAATATCATTGTTCCTCGCCTCTCTCTATCCCGGAGGGATGAACATATTTTCTTGATTATTTTGAGCATATAATTTTCTATGTTGTTAGAAGGTCTCATAAGTTGACTAGGATAACATACCTCTTAAGAAAAAAATCTTAAGCATTCAGCACCTTTAAGTTGATTGACCCTTACCCTTGCAATATTTAGGTATGACTTGAGAGTAGTATGGATACTACTAGGTTTAGATAGAAATTTGACCAGATTGTTTGACTCTAGTATTGGGGAACCAATAGAAATTCGAGGTTTGATATTAGGATTAAACCTAACTTCCGTAGTGAGATATTATAAGGGAATTGTAAATTTAGATTCTTGTCTTGGTATTAGCAAAGCATTATCTTAGGAAACGAAGATGAAGGAACCAATACCCTAATATGATAGGAATACCCTCTTTTCATCCTAACAAATTACCTAGAACATGTGATCCTCTGTGTATTCATATTCGAGTACTCATAAGTTATCGAACAAGGCATAACTTTCCACATTAAGTACTTATCCTTCCTTTATCATCACTTGGAATTGTTGTAATTATTTAACATTACAAATCTGAATCTCTCTCTTAATCGTACCAATCTTGAAAACTACCATGCCTTAGTGAAATATCTCCTCTTAGGAAACTATGTGATCATCTGACTATTAATAAGTTACTTACCATTTCCTCAAACGTAGCCCTATTATCATTTTTCTATAATCAATGGAACCTAGCAATTGAATAGATTCTTTTCCTCGATCATCCTCTGACTTTGATACTAGCATACTACCTCCTCTTATAAAACCATATTATCATTAAGAGTCTCTATTTACTTTTACATCTTCTTTTTCTGTAACCTTAAATTTTGATGCTCACTATTTTATGCGATAAAAAAACTTTCCTTAGTTCTCAAATTGTGTTACGTTCGTTGAATCCAATATTATTTTAATCTATTTTTCTTCCAAATTATTTTGTTTCCCTCCTTGAGGTTTACTCATTATTCTCGTACGTAAATCTCGTAATCTCGCTCCATAACCGTTGACTTTAAACGTTGATTGAAAATTAGATCGTGCCACCTTACCTTCTAATTGTTGGACAAGTAATTCCTTTATTACTTCATGATTATAGCTTGTCAGTTTTAAATTCTGATTTGTGGTTAGTTGTTAGAACTTGATAGGTTGAGTTGTTCATTTAGTTTAGATTATGATTTGGTAATTATCCTTTAGTTTCAAATTATGTAATCCTTATTCCTATATCTCAATACAGATTATATTCTCTCTCACGTTGAGAGCCAAAAACTTCTTTATTCTTAATATTAACACATTTTGTTTTATAAGCACTATGATTAAGACTTTAGGGATGACCATTATCTAGGAAATTTTATAGTGCACTAGGATACCCTAATAGTACTAAGATCATTTTCTTGTATACCTTAACAAAAGTTTCTATTTTATTTACAAGAACAAGGCTATTTCGTAGAATCACAATAAGGCAGTTACCATATTAGTTGAATTCTTGTAAGTTGGGTAGCATGTCTTACAATATCCAATTTCGGTAGTCATTAAGATACACAAATAAGGTATAATGGAATGGCACTAAATATATACTAGTGTGAGAAGATAGGGGTTACCTAGACTATAGGGTTTTGAAGGTCCATAACCTTAATTGGTCAACCAAAGACTTAGACAAGTAGTTAGTATGGCAACTGTAGAGACACAAACACCTGACGAGTCCTAGATTCTTGATGAACTTGAACTATTTGTACCTTCATTCATCATAATCCTACGTACTTATATTTTTTGAACTACCTTGACTTATGCTGCTATTATAGCCTAGTTTTGCAAGCTTATTCTTTTATCAAGCTTGTTCTTGACATATGTGTTAGTGGACGGCCCACACTAATACATTGTCTAATTAAGAAACCATGTCTATATAGCATGGGTTTTCCATGGACCATCATGTAGTTAAGTCGCATGCTAGGTTTACCTTCTATTCACACTTGACACTTAATGACAACACAAATGCATGAGTTATATACATATATGTAAATTGTTGCTAACTTGTGTGTCTGCTACAGGGATAACCGTTCGGCCGTGGGTAAGATACATCATATGCGTAGTTCAATCTATTGTTTATGTTTCTTTGTATGAATTGTTAAAAAGAACTTAGACAACTAGAAAGATTACTTAATAATTATGCTAGTTTAATATGTTTACTTAATATGGAATTTTTAGGTGAGTTTGGTTGTGGTCGCTCACCAATACAAGTTGGGTACTGACCCACATTTGTTGGCATCTCCAGGTTCTAGGAGCAAGAGTTTAGCGAGCATTCTGAATCTATAGTAACGCGTCCAACCCAGTGGAGCCGTTTTCGTGCACTCCTAGTGTTCCTTTCTAATTGCAAGCTTTTTTTCTAGGTATTTTATTTTTTGTCCTACTAAAAAGATATGATATATGGACATTGTGGCTAATTTTGGGTTTGTAAAAAGAGATGTAAGCCAACTATGGCATATTTTATAATCAGCCAAGAAAATGCATAGTAATCATGTTTCAAGTATTTCAATAAAGATAGTATTTTGTGTCCCTATTAAATGTGTTCAAATCTTTAGCTTTCTGTATTTTATAGTTTTGTGATTATATATGTATATATATTTTTTATCTTGTGTTTTGTACAGGTATTATGCCTTTTGCAAGTGCAACTTAGGCTTGCACGGCATCACGCCCAAGCGAGGATGATCGGTTCCATAAGAACCAAGCGAGGACGATAGGCCCTTACGGGATCGGAGCATGACAATGTGGTATCAGAGCACGACTTTACGTCATTGGCCTCTTCAAATATCATCTTCAATAATGATATAAGTTTTCAAGCGATTTTAAAAGGCCCACATTTCGAAAATATTTGCGAAACTATATAAGTATACATATGGTTTTTTAGGTCCCGATTTTAAAGAGTATAAAAATCCAACGTCCCATACAATGTCCATAATACGTGATGAGACTAATGTAAGCTACCTTCTTTTGTAGTAAGATGCCGAAAGTGATGACCAAATTGATTGGCTGATTAGCATATTTTAAAATCAACAAGAACAATTCAATGCCCAATAGGAACGATTTGAGGCTTAGCAGCAAAGGACTGATGCTCGAGTCATAGCACAACAAAAACAGTTAGACTCTTTGACTCAGATAGTAACAACCTTGGTCGCCAATAGCAGTACATCGAGAACCACCGCGACACCTGTGGCAGCCTCTCTCGCTCCTCGAGAAGCAGGCCTAGCAGAAGCTGATGAGCCTCCACAGTCATCAAGGAAGTCTAATTTTAAGGGTGCTGAGTTTCTGAAGTTGAACCCTCCTGAGTTCGAAGGTAGGACCGAATAAGGTGGTGGATTGAGTCACCAAGTTGGTGGACTTGTTCGAATTTGCTGGGATACTTGCGAACAAGAAGGTGGCATGTGCAATCATGCAGTTGTGGTACGAGCATACGATTGGTGGAAGATCAAGAAGCGTGATCTTTCCACAAAGTACCCAGACAGCAAAATAACTTAGGGAATGTTTAAGGAAGCATTCCAGGAAATATACCTTCCACTTGTCGTTAGACATAGAAAGGAATATAAGTTTTTTGAACTTAAGAAAGAGAGAATGTCCGTCGAAGTCTATGAGTCAGAATTCTCCAAGCTTGCTAAGTTCGCTAGCTCGTTGATTCCTAACGAGAGGGCGCATACACACAGATTTATTAAGGGTTTGAATAACGGAATCAAAAAAGATGTTATGAACTGTGAATGTACATCCTATATAAAAGCTTTTGAGGCAGCAGTTCAAAATGAGCAATATGCACCATGAAGTGCTTCCAAGAAGGCACCAGCTGCTCGAAACCCTCCTGTCAAAAGATACCAAGATGGGGAGAAGAAGATAGAAGGTGAACAGAGCACTGGTCAAGAGTTCACCTTCTGTGGCCTACAGGGCCATACGTTTAAAAACTGTCGCACTAAAAACAGATAGTGCTTCAACTGTGGTCAGAGGGGACATAGCTTAAGAGATTTCTAGAACAAGATAAGGGATCCAGAGTACCAAAAGGAAAATGTAGAGAGTTGGCAAAATCAGAATTCCGCGCCAGCTCCCGCCAATAGATAGACTGATCAGACGGGAATGCCTACAGTTTATCAGCTGAATATTGAATGCGATGCGAGCGAACACGATATTGGTGAGTCTGATTCCTTTGACCTCTTAATGCATTATTTCTCTTCTTCTTGATTCCTTAAGTTTCGAGGACAAAATTTCTTCTAGGTGGCGTATTATATAATGCCTCGCCTCCAACAGTTCACTAAAGGAACACTTACAACTTTGACTCGGTTGAGAATCAAGTCTCGGACAAACTTACCACCCAATCGATCATGAACGAAATGCAATGAATCCTTCCAAATGATGGAACGGCTTCTATTGAAATGAGTCCAATAATTTTCGTTGGATATTTTGTTGCTTGATTTTGTGTTGCTTTGATTTTTGTGTTGCTTTTGATGATTTTGTTTTCAGAGTTCATTTTCCTCGCTTGCGCATTCATTTGGAATCGTAGGAGAAATATATCGAAGGATGCTAACCAAGTGTTGTTACAATTTCAGGACGCAAAGACAATGAGTGATAGTTGCGTGAGACTTCTCCATTTTCTCGTGTTAATTCAATCGGTGAGTGGCTTCGGCCCTTTGATGAATCATTTAGTCTGCACGCTTAATAAAATGATCTCTAGTCTACACGAGTAGTATGTCCCTATGTTAAATGATACCTCACTAAATAATATAAGTTAAAAAAATGAATTACATGCTCGATATATAGAATTATTGTAAATACTTGTTTAAATAGGCGTATATTTGTTACTTACTCATATGCTGCACAATAGATGTTTAGAGAAACCTCGCATGGTTTACCAGAGAAAAGATTAAAGAGATAGATATAATCTATTATAGTCTAACTACTGCATAATAAGAGTTTATATGATAGAGCTGCATACCACGCATCGGTCTTTAGACAACTTATGCATAACGGTAATCCCACAAACGGTTCCTAGGGCACTGAAAATCGTTCGTCCTAGGAGGGATCAGAGGAACACCCTAAGCCAATGAAGTCCTTGCGATCAGAGTGGTGTTCATGTCTATATAGCATGGGTTTCCCATAGACTGTCATGTAGTTAGGTCGCATGCTAGGTTTACCTTCTATGCACACTTGACACTTGATGACAACACAGATGAATGAGTTATATATATATATGTAAAATGTTGCTAACTTGTGTATGTGCTACAGGGATAACCGTTCGGCCGTGGGTAATATATATCATATGTATAGTTCAAGCTATTGTCTATGTTTCGTAGCATGAATTGTTAAAAAGAACCTAGACAAATAGAAAGATCACTTAATAATTATGCTAGCTTCATATGTTTACTTATTATGAATTTTTTAGGTGAGTTCGACTACGATCGCTCGCGAGTACAAGTTGAGTACTGACCTACGTTTGTAGGCATCTCCAGGTTCTGGGAGCAAGAGGTTGGCGAGCATTTTGAATCTGTAGGAGCGCCTCCAACCCAGCGGAGCCGTTCTCGTGCACTCCTAGTCTTCCTTTCCAGTTGCAAGCTTTTGTTTCTAGGAGTTTTATTTTTTGTCCTGCTAAAAGGATATGATGTATGAGCATTGTGGCTAATTTTGGGTTTGTAAAAAGGGATGTAAGACAACTATGGCATATTCTATAATCATCCAAGAGAATGCATTGTAATCCGGTTTCAAGTATTTCAATAAAGGTAGTTTTTTGGGTTCCTATCAAATGTGTTCAAATCTTTAATTTTCTGCATTGTATATATATATATATATATATATATATATATATATATATATTGTCTATCTTGTGTTTTGTGCAGGTACTATGCCTTGTGCAAGCACAAGTTAGGCTTGCACGACATTATGTCCAAGTGAGGACGATCGGTTCCTTAAAGACCAAGCGAGGACGATCGGCCCTTACGGGACCGGGGCGTGACATTCCACCCTCTCTCTATAAATACTCTCTTCGTAGCCTTTTTTAGAATTTACTTCAAAAATAAAGAGACGAAGAGAGGTTCTGTTGCTGCCGCCATTGGAATCTAAAGTGTCGTGGTAGTCCAGGAAAGATGTGACAACGAGCATTCCAGAAGTTCTACGTGAATTTGCTGGTTCCTGGGAGCAGACCGTGTGAGGCTAATATGCTTTGATCAATGGTGATCTTCATCACCCCAGCTACTACTAGAATAAGCGGGATTAACGATATTTTTTAGCGACTCCAGGTAAAAACATCGCTAATTTAGCGACTCCATGTAAAACGTCGCTAGAGGTCGCTAATTGGCAATATTTAACGACGTTTAGCAACTTTTATTCAGTTTTTATAAGATTAGTCGCTATAAGTTCAATTTTGGTCGCTAAACGTCGCTAATATATCTAAGTTAGCGACGTAAATAGCGATGTTTATATTAAAAATATTTAGCAACGTGTTTAGCGACGTCCTTAACGTCGCTATAATTTAATTTAGCGACGTCTTTCTTTGACGTCGCTAAACGTCGCTAAAATTTGGTTAATTAGGGCTCGGTTTCGTTTTTCTCCATCTGTCGAAATTTTGAAACGAAAAAAATTTCTCCCGCCCCCCTCCCCCCCCCGCTCCTTCGACCGCCTCTCCCCCGCGGCTACTCTAGCATCCCTCTCCTCTTCCTCGAGCTCTAGGTAAACCCTAACTCTCTCTCTCTCTCTCTCTCAGAACATATGTGACACTGACACAGACACGACACACACACACAGATAAGAACCTAGGGTTAGGATTATGTTTTTTGACATGGGGTTAGGGTTAGGGTTAGGGTTAGGGTTAGGGTTAGGGTTAGGTTTTTTGACATGGGGTTAGAGTTAGGGTTAGGGTTAGGTTTTTCGACATGGGGTTAGGGTTAGGTGATACATATTCAACCCAAATGTCAAAATCCATAATTCTCATATATATATATATATATATATATATATATATATATATATATATATATATATATATGCATAAACTGTCATCTATGTATAAGTGAGTTTTGTATTGGTATTAGATGTGGTGGATGCTCGAGTGACAGTGAAGAGAGAAATTCACAGTTCATGTCATGGGCAGTTCACATTAAGGGCATGTAAGAATAACATGTAGCATCAGCTAGGTAACATGGTAGCAGTAGAGTGATACACTTAGATGTATCACACATGATGGCAATAGATGACTGTGTGGTTGATGGGGGTATGCAGGCAACTACAACTTGGTATAGTACCAGTTGTTGTACACTAGTGATGGTTTGATTTATGTGTGTTATGAGTGTTGTGGATGTATGAGCTCGAGATGTGAGGGATTGTGACAGTTGTAGTAGGGTTCTTACCTACAAGTGATACACTTTAGAAGTGTTAGTATGTGGAGTCATCAGTTAGTATATTATCTGTTGTTAGTATTGGTACATGGAGGAGACCAAATGAAGTTTGGTTACAGACTTGGGGCTCTGGCATGGGGCACTGCAGCAGTGCACCCAAATGGTGCCTGTCAGTTAGGCTTAGGGGCAGTCCCTTTGCACTACAGAGGCATGCCTTAGTGCATCTCAGTTTTAGTTTGGTATCAGTCATCAGTTATACACTGATACGTATCAGGGACTGTATGAGGTATCAGCACAGGCAATTGTAGGAGTTGATGTAGGCAAGGTATAAAGTCAAGTGTCAATAGGGTATATATAGATATGTAGGTTAGTGATGTTTAGAGATGTTAGATAGGAGTGTACGAAGATGGTATCTAGAGGGCAACAAGTGGGTTAGAATTAATAGGCTCTCACAACTTTTTCAAAATTTTCATGAATTTTGTGTGACTGTGATACTATTATTTTGTGACTGTGGGTTAGAATTGATAGGGCAACAAGTGGGTTAGAATTGATAGGGCAACAAGTGGGTTAGTATATTATGCCCATTTTGTGACTGTGATACTTATATATTATGCATTTTGTGTGACTGTGATACTATTATTTTGTGCGTATTGTGTGATTGTGATATTTTATATATTTTGTGTGCATTAATTGTATGACTGTGATACTTTTATTCATATTTAATGATATTAATATACCGGTGTTGAGTGTTCCACCGAAGGGGTCGGCGAACCCAGAGAATTCAACGGAGGGTTGCTCCGGGTCTATTTTTAATTAGAAATTTATAAATTGCAGGAATAATAGTTTGGAACAATTCAGTATTTTTTTTTATTTTTTGGTAAAATTAGCGACGTTTAGCGACGTTTTTTACGTCGCTAAATAAGTCGCTAATTAGCGACGTTAATAGCCGTCGCTAATGATGTCGCTAAACGTCGATAAAATACGTCGCTGTACGTCGCAAACTGATGACATGGCAGTACTGCCAGGTCATTAAAGACGTCGCTGTTACGTCGCTATATTAGTCGCTAATTAGCGACGTTTAGCGACGTGTTATTACGTCGCTAATTAGCGACTCAGAGTCGGTAAACGTCGCTAAATTAGCGACACGTATAAGTCGCTAAAAAATATCGGTATAGCGACGTTTAGCGACGTTTTTCCTTTCAGCGACGTGATCATTACCGACTTCTGTAAAACGTCGCTAATTACGTCGCTAAATGTGATTGGCGACATTTTTTTGTCTTTTAGCGACGTTTTTGGGCGTCGCTAATTTTACTTTTTCTGGTAGTGAGCAAGTAGATATCATTCTTCGTCTTACTCTTCTCTTCTTGTAATCTGTTATGTCCGTCTGCAACTGCGATTGGAAGGAAGAACAGAGATAGTTTTCTGATTATTGTTTTTGTAGCAGCAAGTTGTAATCAAAATATTGTTATATAGTTGTTCGTTGGATCGAGGTATATCAGTGAAATTTTTGTGTGTGAACTCCTGATCTCGACTTCAACTTTCCATTCTTCCATTTTTTTATTAAGCCTCGGAACTAATATATATATACCAAAGAATCATGTTCACCCAGAAAGCTGATGCAGTTGTTGAGGGGGGAGGAGGTTTGAAAATCCTTCCTAACCGGATTTTTTGTTGTTGAAGAATTATGCCCATGATCCTTGTTCTTCTTGAGGTGGTGGTTGGATGGAATACTTGAAGTTGAAGTTGAGTAGAATATCACATTATATTATAAGCATATAAATCACACAAAAGGTTGGTACAGGTGAAAGGCCATCACATGTCCTTCAAAGAGAAGGATCTTCTCAAGAAGAGACCCATGCAGCAAATAAAACAAGTTTCCTGATATAGTAGTAAAGTTTTGAGGGAAAAGAAAGAGAAGAGAATGAGAAGACATAATATGAAAAAAGAGTGTAAGAACTTTGCATCTCATGTCAACTCAGTATATTTATATTAATATACATGACAATTGCTTTATTGTATTTATATAAGAAAAATCATAATAAAAACTGTAACAACAATATTATAAGATAAAGTTGTCAAGAAATTAAACCAATCGAGCATATACATGACAAAAAGGTTTCCGATAGGTAAATGATGGAACAATTAGCAAAACAACATCTAAAAAAAAAAAATCCATTTAGAATGTAATATTGACCAGATTGTTAGATGGGAAAAAAAAATGGCATTTTGACTGAAAAAGGTAAAAAAGAAAAGGCATCATGACATTTATTCACATGAGCCAAAAAGAAAAGGTTATTTTGACTGAATAAAATGGAAGAACAAAGGAAAGAAAGAAAAAGCTATTAATTAATTAGAAAATTTTCTCCATAAACCAAAACTATATATGAGATGAACAAGCTGTAGTTTCATTAGAACTAAGTATGCAAGAACAAATTATATATCCCTCCCAGAAATATAATGCAAGTAGGAGATAGAATTGTGGCCATGATCCTTGTTCTTCTGCTGGTAATTGGAATGGAGGACTTGAAGTTGAGTAGTACATTATATTATAAGTACATAATTAATGACCAAATGAATTCATATGTCCTTCAAGAGAGTATCAAAACTCTCAAGATGAATCAAGCACCTCTTTAGTTACAATGACTAGAGTGAAAAGCAATAAGGGGCCAAAATTAAGATTAAAAAACATTATTTAAGGCATTTGGACTGAAAAAGGGTGAAAAAGCCATCATGATATATTTGTCCACATCAGACAAAAAGAAAAGGGTATTTTGATAAAGAATAAGATGGAAGAAAAAGAAGAAGTTATTAACTAGATGTCTTCTGTCTATAAAGAAAAACCATTAGTTAGAAATAATTACAATTAGAACAATGTATGTACCTCCTAGAAATATATTGCAAAAGTAGGAGATGGAGCAATATTGTCAAAGTTTCATACTTGCATGTTGCAAACGTTTCTTACATCATGCACTAGCCATTGACTAATACTCCACCCTAATTCTTCTATGCATCTCTTACCAATGTTTCCCTAAACAACACATTTCATTTACAAGAGATTTACTTAATTTCTATATCCTCTTGCTCTACTACTACTACTACTACTACTACTACTACTATTTACTTAGGAAGAACAAAAAACAAAGATCATAAGAAATTAAAGAAAGAAAAGAAACCCCACCTCCGCTGAGCACTTACTTAGTTCCTCCTCTCACTGAGAATAGATGCATGATCACATGAGTGCTGCTCGATCTCCGACGAGGGTTCGTCCTCCTCGAAGCAGACGTCGATACCATACGCGGCGTGGCCCTGCCCGAAGGCCCTGATGTGGTCCTTGAGCGACCTCTTGTGCTTGAAGTCGGATCCGCAGGTGCAGTACCAGAGCTTGCCGCAGTTCTTCTCGTGCGTCCTCCAGTCCCCTCTCACCGCGAACGCCTTGCCGCACTTCCGGCACATGAAGGGCTTGATCCCGTGCTTCCTCTTGTAGTGGGTCTGCAGGGTCCTGAAGTCCTTGAGCGGCCTCGCCCTCGGGTGGTCGATGTTGTTACGGCACCCGGGGGCGCAGCAGTAGCAAGGGAGCCGGAGCATCGCTGTGGGCTGGATTCCCCGGAGGGACTCGGGACCTTTCCTGTACTGTGATCCATGTCCCCACATGTGCATCTGTAATTGATATATACACATAAAATTAAGCTAGCACCATTATATATACAAACTCATACAACCTAAATTATGGAAATTATGAATCAAAGGTTATTTCACATTATATATATATATATATATATATATATATATATATATATATATATATATATATATGGCTAGAGGTACTGAATGCCAATTAGGGTTACATCCCTGTGTGCAGCAATCGGAGATGAAATTGGGAGGCAATAGCTTTGGCGTTTAAGTACGTATATTAAGAAAATATTATCATCGTCACCACTACTAAAATACTGCTTATCGACGACCAATTTTTTTATTATCTCGGATATTAAATGTATGGACATGCCAATCCGTCGGCTACTTGTCACTACTTTGTGTGGTTAACCGCAGATACATTATACGACGATCTAGATCTATGATTAGATCTTCTTATAAATTTTCTTGATCTAGCGCCTCTACATGATCTGTAGTAATTGGTAGCAAAGAAGAGGAATTGGGCAGAAGCAGAGACCCACATGGAAGACTAGTTCATGTGGAGTACTGGTGTTCAAGTGTCAGGGTTTGCAGTGATGAGCGCAGAAGATTTTAGAGTCTTGTCCTTCTTTACAGAACTTGGCCAGAAAAATACTTTTTCAGTATATCTCCACAGCAGAAGCCAATGCAATATATGGCTCATATATAATAAGAACCCCAAACTCTGAGAGAGAGAGAGAGAGAGAGAGTAGCAAAAAGCACAAGGAACATTGGCCATGTCTACCTAGTTCAATCACACATAAAAAGAAGAGGCATGCAGTACTACTAATCCTGATCACTCCTCAGTTTGGATCAGAGACCCATCAATATATCCATCTTTTCTTAAGCTCACTGACTCAGTCACCATGCAAAAGCCAGATCAAAATAAAATATTCGTCCTTCCTGTCCATGGTTTAATTCAAGACATATCAGGTTAATTTTCAAGCAACAACATCTAGGGAATATAGTTGGGATGTTATTGCATATTTGGATCAATTTTCTAGTTGAAGATTTTCATGAACAAAATCTCCAGCTAAAGGCTAATAATGCCAACATATATAGGTGGACTAATCAAATTAGTGTCACTCGATCACCTGCATGTTGTTGTATCGGTTGAAGGTCTTGCAGCAGACGGGGCAGGAGAACTGGGTGGGGCCGATGAGGATCTGGGAAGGGGTAGGGATCCAGTAGTGGCCCTTGTTCAGCCTCCCTATGGCGGTCGTAGGGCACCCCACAGGCCCTAGGGCAGCAGCAGCAGCATCGTGCAGTTCGTCGACGTCCTTCTCTCCGACCTGGCCTCCCGCCACCTCTGTAGCGTCAACTCTGGAGATGAGATCAACTGCACTAGGGTTTGGAAGGCTCATGTGGAGAGCAACTGTCACGGCCTCGACATCATCATCTCCAGCGCCACTGCCACCGGCGTTTAGGCATAGGCCTGCAGTACTACTGCTCCCTTCATCGGAACCGCCTTCTCGGTGCCTCGACGGGCTAGAGCCGAGGAGGGGGAGGGCCTCCCTAAGAGGAGGAGAGGGTGGTGTTGGTTCAAATTGGTGGTTCTTGGTGTAGCTATAGTTGTTGTAGGAGTAGTAGGAGTAGGAGGGGATGGCAAGGGGTGGTGGGTTGGAAGTGAATTTTGGGTAGTGACTGAACAAACCCTCGAAGAAATTTGTGTATTGATCTGCCATGGCTACACAGAAACTAAAGGCAACCCAAAAGGTGTAGAGGAAAGTGGAGTAAAGATTTCACCAATATATATGAAAAGAATATCAGAGGAGGAGAGAGAGAGAGGGTGGAGGAAAAGTTGTGAAGAGAAAATGGAGAGTTTGGACAAGAATGAATAAACCTTGCTAACTTAAGCTATATATTAACAACCACACCAACCAACCTCTAGGGGGAATAGAGGAGTTTGGGAAGAAGAAGAAAAATAACCCAAAGACAAGGCAGAGACTAGGGTTGGATGTTGTCTCCCACTCATTGGTTGAGTGAGAATGATGTTTATTTTTGTGGTGTACTCATGAACATTACTGTCTATTGTTGTTTTTACTATAAGATATTTCTTCCTGTTCTTGTTTTTATGGTCACCCCATACCCAATTTTGCTTTTGCTTCTTCTCCTCCTCTTTGCTTCCTTCTCTTCACTTTGCCTTTGCCTTCTTCTTCTTTTAGTAGTTTTGTAGCATGCCGATATCTTCTTCTACTGTTCATGACACTATCACGGCCTCTTGTAGAAATATATATGTTCTGTGAAATGTGGGGGAGCTCAAGAATGAATTACTCCTAAAGTACCCTCCACCCTAAAGAATGTGATTGAAGGAATAAATTTAGAGGTGTGTTCCGTGCTAGAGGAGGCTAAACATTCATCTAGCGCCGTAACAAACCACAAGTAAAGTTGTTTTATAATATTACTATGGTAAATGCAACACTGGACATAAATTAAAAAAACAAAAAATTGTACATAGAGCATAGAAGTTTCATTTTATTGCATCCAAAGCAATAAAGTTTCGAATTTTTAGAGGAGAGCAATGAAACGTCTTTAAAAAGGACATTTTTGAACAATTGTCCAAAAACGTCCATTTAAAGAATATTTTAATACAAATATTATTATTAATTACTTTCGCACTATTACAGACGAATTAAAGATGGATTTTATAATACACAATTTCTTCCAAAACGTCATTAAAAATAATTTTTTGTGGCTTTTGTTCAAAAATGTTATTTTTAAGAACATTTCTATGCTCTCTATACAATTTTGAAACTTCTATATTCTGGACGTAATTTTCTGAAATTTTTGTGCTCTATAAGCAATTTTTAGTTAAAAAAATAAAAATTTTAAGGCTGCAACTAATTAAAGCTACTATCTTAAATAACAAAATGGATTTTAGCTAAGTGATGTTTTGTAGAAGATTAGGCTACTTAAAATAATCCAGATACCATTGAACTTTTTTCTTTAGTCATTTCAATCTCTGTAAGTTTTTAGTTGGTTCACATTAATGGACTACCATATGATCATGCACTTTGACCTTTTTATTAGCCTACACTGAGGCTTAACAACCTTATGCTTTGCATGTTATTAGATTATAACTATTTATAATTACTTGAAAGCAAATTGACAATTTCTTATTCCTTTTCCATTATTTTTGTTGAAGAGCAGTGTCGATCCTAGGCAGTGTCGGACCTAGGCATTGGCGAACTGGAGGACCGTCCAAAAACCAACGCTAATAGGAGCCCGAAAAAAAAAATATATATATATATATTCTAAGTCCAGACCCGTGGCACTGCCACCTAGCCAGTCCGGGGTGTGTGTGTGTACGCGTGCGCGCATACCCAGACAACCCCAACGGGTGTCGCCTATCATACCATTAGACTAAGGCCTTAGGAACGGACACACACACACAAACACACACACACACATATATATATATATATATATATATATATATATATATATATATATATATACACACCCACATGATTTCACCACGTGTAGTTAGCGAAATTAACACGCTTGCAAGGTTGTGGGACGACAGAAGATTGACGATCTTCATCGTCGCTTTTGGTATCGGGACGACACCATCTTGGATCTCCAGCACCGGAAAGTCATCAAATTGTAAAGACACCATGTTGGCAGTGACATTCTTACGATCACACTACTAGAATTCGACCAGATACCGACGTTCGTAGCGAAAACAAAATCAAACGTCGCTAAATTATTAGAATTTAGCGACGTTACTATAAAACGTCGTAATACATCGCTGTGAGCGACGTTTGGCGACATTCAGCGACTACCATTAGTAATATGGAAACAAACGCCGCTAGGCCTCGCTGGACGTCGCTAATTTTTTAATTACAATGTCACGCCCCAATACCAAAATGCGGAGACAGACATGGCCAGCTACCCCATACAAAGTACTATACGTCGTACGACGATCACAACTGTAACTAGACAAGGGGGTGCATGCTACAATCAAGTCGCCTAGGGTTAAGAACTTCTATGTCTCAATCATTCAAACAAGAAGCAATAATATAGAACACTTCAGAATAAGCAGCAAGGCATCCCAAATGCAACATCAAAATGTTCTTTAGAGATCTGGAGATACAGAATGATGTGCCAGATGCAAAATCAAGATATACATGACAGTAAGTCAGCTGCAGTCTGAATATATATACAGACATGTAAGGAACTAGTGTCCAGATTTGTCGGCTAACAGGTGACGATTGGCTAAACACCCGAAAGAATATAGTTTACAAAAGACGAGCAGTGAATAAAGGAACCCACTCGTTATCCTCGACGGTCATGTTCCTGGTACACGCCATTAGTCGGGGAAATGTACACTGGGTCCTCGGGTGCTAGCTCAAAACCTAGCCATGCAAGACTAGTGGGGTTGGACACCAAATAGCAAGTACCACAAAAAACATGAAAAGAAGGACAAAATCCAAGCAATAAAAATATAATATATAATAGTTCTGCGTCGTAGCATAGTTCCATGGCATATCCTAGCACAAGGCCCAACCCTACAACCAAATAAGGACAATGGTTGAATCCATCACACTATGATAGTCCATTTCACTAGGCTACTAACATAATAATATAAACACAACCAAGTCCAATTAATAAAATTGACCAAACACTTGTACGACTTGCTATTTGTGGAGTGTGAGGTTATCTCAGAATAATCCATAATAGATATCCTCAGATCACGCCTTTTGCCGAAAATGAGCTAACATTGCCAATAGATGAATATACTTGTATTTCACGAGACGCACCAATTTTTCGTAGGGCTACTGCGCTAGCAATATGGTATTAGAGGTTCCAATATTCCTATAGTGGAATAGTGACTCCGCATGCACTACTAGAATAAGTCAAATTAGCAACGTCTGTAAACGTCGCTAAATGGCCAAAAAACGTTGCTAAAAAATTTAGCAACTTAATTAGCGATGTTTCAATGAAGTCGCGATTAAGCTAGTCATTGACAGGAAAAACGTCGTAAAACGTTGCTATAGCGACGTTTTCTAGCGACGTATTTGCGTCGCTAATATTTTTCATATTAACGACGTTTAGCGACGCAACGTCGCTAAATTAGTGACGTTTTGTGTTGCTGAACGTCGCTAAATTTTTTCTGTTTAGCGACGTTTTGTAACACATTTAGCGACGTTTTATTGACATGACAATTACTGTCATGTCAGCAATTTAGTAACATTTAGCGACATATTTAGCGACGTATTCAGCAATGAATTTAGCGATGATTTAGTAACATAATTAGAGACGTATACAAACGTCACTAAATGTTGCTAAACGTCATTAAACGTAGCTAAATTTTCAATAAAAAATATAAAATTATTTCCAAATCAATCTTCCTACAGTTTATGAATTCATAATTTATATAAATAGACCCGGAGCAACCCTCCGTTGAATTCGTTGGATTCGCCGACCCCTTCGGTGGAACAATCAATACCGATAAATTAACATACATTTAATATAAATAATATAGTAAAATTTGAAGAAAATAAAATATTGGGATTACAAACCGAGTCAGGAGAAAATCTCATCGTAAAGAATACAATTAATATCCACACAACTGAGTGCAAAAAATAAAGTCTGAAAGCCTCAAAAATAAAGAATATTCATAAATGACCAAATATCATAGGTCAAAACACAAACAATCTGTAAACTATCCTAACTAGGAGTACTGCGGATCTATAGGAGGCTGACTACCGTCGCGCATCAGAGATAAGAACAAATCATACTACTATCGTGAAATCGACACCGATGTCGATGGAGAAAGCAGTACGTCGGTGGAGTCTGTGTCGATGAAGGTGCACCAGGAGGACATATCTGCTCCGACGTTGCTAGTCGATGGTTGTATGAATCCATGGTAGATAACAGCCTTGTACTGCTATGAACCATTGAATCCTGCATCATCATCAGCCTCTCGCCTATGGACAGCTGTGATGCCTGCAGATCTGTCACGTTGCGCTCTGTCGACGCTCTAAGATCAGCTGTCATATCCCTGAGCTCCATGATGTTGTGCTCGAGCGTATCAAATCGTGCGATGAATGTCGCATCGTCCGCCTGTGGCTGGGACAGTGGTTGCTCCTACATCCTTCGCAGCAACTCGTCACGGAGAGACGCAATCTGATGGTCAACGGTCTCCTGGACTCGGGCCGATGCCTGCGAGGGCTGTAGGGAATGCACACTTGCAGTGGAGGCCCTAGAGGACTGCGTCGCAATAAGGGCGCCATAGGATCCTGTACCGTAGTACGTATCCCTCTGGATACCACCAGCGACGGTCACCCACAGCTCGTCTGTTGACGGAGCTGGAGAGGGCTGCGAGGAAGTACCAGCCTCTTCCGTTGTAGGTGCACTAGTAGTCGCTCGCTCACGCCGCCTAAGATACTCGGCCTAAAAAAGTTTGGATACTCGATAATTGCTAATGTGTCTAAGGTACTTATTACTAACTACATGGATATTTATTTGCATATTTCCTAAGTTATATTAAAATTAATACAAAGTAAAGTAATACTTACATAGGTCTGCGAGGCCCTCTCATCAATGAGATTCTCGCCCTTTCGATGGGTGGCCAGGAAGACGGTCACCATGTTGGCATCCTCACCCCTCTATACTTGTTAAAAATATATTATTTAGTACTAAAATTAAAATTTTATCCTACTACCATTTTATCGTACTTGCATTAAAATAATTTATCTGAAATAAAAAAATACCAAACGACGAAAATATTCTGTCATCGGAATCGAGCCACCACACCACTTTGCTGCCTTCTTCCTAGCCGACTTGGCCTTCTCAGACCTTTTCTTGTACCTCAGATCGTCGAATCTATCCCTCATCGCAGTCTACTACTCAGGCATGATCCAACTTTGGATCGGTTTTCCTTCGCGATCACGAGCCTTCTAGTCATCCAGAGCATCACGGATCAGCTTGGCGGCATCGACAGAAAATATCTGCTCGATCAACTCGGCCCGGTGCGGTGGAGAGAAATACGTTTGCTACAAGAAGTAATTTAGTAAGTTATATAATATACATAAATTAGATGATTGATATAATATATTTTTACCTTGAAGTGTGCAAACTAGAACGCCTTCCTCTCATCCGGAGCATCAGAGTAGTTAATCCAAGAGCCACCATAGTTGTACCTCAGAAAGTGACACAGGCATCTCTGTATCAATGAGGGACGATATTTATACAGAGATAATTATTTTTATCGAAAAAGTAAATATATGATGAATAAAAAATACACGATATATATGATGATAAACCAACTAATTGACTTACTTTGTATCGTCGGCCCAAATCTCCATCCTCGTCTCGTCCGAAGGTGCGCATAGAGGATCTCGCTAATACTGAGAAACGTCGGCTCAACCTTCGCCATATGTTCATCTGTCTCTATAGTTCCGTCAGCAGGAGTATCTGAGTAGTTGATCCATGCCCCACCATACTTCTGCCTCAGAAATATCCCCAGTGCTTTCTGTACAGCCGACGGATAATATCTTTACAATGATAATTAAATTCATTAATATAAAGATATAATCATTTGGCCCGTCGATCCAAAATGTTAACTAATTAAATTACTTATGAGGGCCGTCGGTCCAAATCTCTATCCTCGTTTCATCCGGAGGCGGCATGGAGGATCGCTTTGATCATGAGCAGACGGAGTCGACTCGACCTCCTCCATCTACTACGAGAATCCGAAACTAGTAGCCTGTACCAGAGGAGCACTCCGTCTAGAGGATCGACCTCTGAACGATCCGCGTCGTCCAGCCATACCCGATAATAACATGTGATAATAAAAAAAATACACAAACTTATAATAGTTTATAAAAATAGACAGACCCGGATCAACCCTCCGTTGAATTTTCTGGGTACGAAATATCACAAAAGTATATGAAATATCACAGTCACACAATAAACACAAAATAAAAGTATCATAGTCACACAAAAAGCATAATATAAAATTATCACTGTCACACAATAAAAGTATCATAGTCTACCATAAGTCTTATCCAATTTCTCAATCTCTCAAGAAAATCCAATACACTGGGACAGGACCCAGTCCCTCAGATACTTCGAATAAGCAGCGTCTAGATGATTAATCTCCGCTATAGGTGTTGGGTGACTGGAACTCCCCCTCTGAGCTAGTGCTTGCCCAATAGTAGGAGGTACCACTTCCTCCTTAACAGTAGGAGTTGCCACTTTCTCCTTAACAAATGCTTCCAATTTAACAGTAGGAGGTTCTACTTCCTCCTTAACAATCACTTCCTCCTTAACAGTAGAAGGTACCACTTTTCCCTTAACACCAGTAGGTACCACTCTCAAGCGACGTGCACGTGCTCGGGTCATGGGTGCCATCTGGTAAGATAGATAAAAACAAAGAATATAATTGATAATATATATAAATATATATATCCATATAGTTAAATAGATGTTACATTCCATATTAAAATTACAGTACATGGCTAGAGTTCTAAATCCATGTGTCCTACAATTTTACCATACGTATCATGAGATGACATGATAGAAACATGTGTGTGTGTGTGTTCGTGTCCGTGTTAGGGTTGGTGTATGCATGTTAGTGTGTCTGCGTGTCGGAGTTTGGGTTAGTGTTAGTGTTCGCGTATGTGTGTGTCCGAGTTAGAATTAGGATAGGGTTAGTGTCCACAGTACCAAGATATCCATACACACATACCCTCACTGCAATGTGCACAAGTGTGCACTGTACAATACCTCACTTGATACCCAAGATGCGTCTAATTAACTCAGATAGGGTTAGGGTCTATGTCATGTCTCGGCTTTGGGTCAGGGTCTGTTTTATATCCTGTGTCGTGTCATAACCAAATTGCCACTCTTCCACACTACATGCAATACTTCTCATATAATCCAACATCCCGACCACATTATATATATATATATATATATATATATAATATCAAAGGAACCCCCCAAATCAACAGCTATGAAGTATAAAGGTACAATCCAATATCCCGTGGGCAATGCACTTCTCATATAATCGAACATCCAGTCGCTAATTGGACAAAATTTAGTAGTGACTTGACATGCACACACACACACACACACACACACACACACACACACACACACACACACACACGCACGCACACACACATGAACAAACACACACAATTCTATACTCAGAAGCCAATTATATGATACTCAACAACATATGATACTAAATTCATAATAAAATTCTATCAAACAACTATATAGCATATTTGTGGGTGTTGTATTATGTGTGTCCATGTGTGTGATACACTAGTGCAACCATATTTTCTAATTATGCAACCAAACTTCCATACTAACTAGGGTGTGTCTCCATGTATGTCCAGGTGTGTCTCCATGTATGTCCGTGTCCACGTGTGTCCATATGTACCCGTATGTGTTCATGTTCATGTGTGCCTACATGTGTGTCCGTGTTAGTACGAATCGTGTCATATAGGGTTGTGTCCTGTGTGTGTGTCCATGTGTTCGGGTCCATGTGTCTGGGTTAGGGTTGTGTCCTGTGTGTGTGTCTATGTGTTCGGGTCCATGTGTCAGGGTTAGGATTATATCCTGTGTGTGTCCATGTGTCCTGATTGTGTCCAGTATGTGTGTGTGTGTCCTAATTGTGTCTGGGTTTGGGTTAGGGTTTACCGAGCCAGGAGGAAGGGGGAGGAACGCCTGAGGAGAACCACGCTGGAGGGGAGGAGCCGTACTAGAGGGGGAGGTACCGCGTCTAGGGTCGCCTGTGCCGGGGTTGGGGGGCAAACACGGCAGCATCGGGGTAGGGGAGAGGGAGGCGGTAGACAGGGTGGGTGGGTCTTCGAAGCCGCGGAGGGTCGCCGGGGGAGGGTGGATCACCGGTGAGGGCGCGCGGGAAACAAAAAGTTGGAGAAAGTTTGCGGGAAAATAAATAAAAAATTAAATAGACGAGGGAACCCTATATTCAGTAATTTAGCGATGTCCACTCGGGATGTCGCTAAACGTCACTACATTTTAAATATTTTGCGACATATAATTGTTGGAGTCGCTAAACGTCGCTATTTTTAAAAATATGGCGACGTTTAGCGACTTGTAGGCGACATAATCTTTCATTATACTAAAAATTATCGCTAACCGTCGCATACAGTCTCTGATAGCGACGTATTATAACGTTTCTAAAGAACGTCGCTAATTTTAATAGTATTAGCGATGTGGTTGTCCAGAGTCTCTAAATTCATCGTTGATTTGAATCATTTTGTTAGTGAGCGTCGTCATCAATATACGTCACTAAACGTCGCTAATTAAAAATTTTGCGACGTTAGTGATGTCGCTAAAAACGTTGCTACAAATCGAAAAAAACAACGTCGGTAAATACGTCGCTATATCAAAAAGCTCGACGACGTTTAGCGACGTTAAAGAAGCTTATAGCAACTATTATTTAAAAAACCGAAGTACCATCACTAAACGTTGCTATGTGTTGCCAACAACGACGTATAGCGACGTTTATTTTTGGAGTTGCTCAAGTCTTTAATATTAGCGACATTTTCTTATGACTTTGCCAAAAATGTCGCTATTTCATCATATTTTGGTAGTGATATTATAATAGGTCAGATACTGTACTCCACTAAGAAAGATGATATACAGTATCTGTGGTGGCCAACCCACAGTAGACTAGATGTGGAAAAGTTCGTTGGCTTGATCTCGAGATACCGTTTCCTCCCCATATTGCTAGTACTTTTAAATTTCTTAATTAACCCTATGTTGTGTTCAAAAATCTCAAGACATGGCCACATGAAAATTTTCCTTAAGATATCGTATATAGTACATGCACGCTAGATACGAATCCATGGAAGTTTAATCTCTATTTACCCGAGCGTGTATGCAACATTCAATAAATCAATATCCTAGTCACGCTTTGGTATTTGATTGAATATCATATTCGTGTTGGGAAAAATAATATATTTATAGTATCACGCATTCAGGAATATACACAACCCAAATATAATTACTTTAACACGTAACACGATATGTCGTACCTCAGTGCACATTAGACCAGGAATTATATCAGGAAATAATCGTATCATCACGGATACAGTAGTCGATTCCAATTACCATTATCATTACGTGACATCAATCTTGATCATATTATAACACGAAGCTTATGTCATGCACATAGCTGGTTAGTCTCTATTCACTTAGTCAAGTTCACGTAGAAAATATCAAGTCCAACACATATTCATGCCATGTGTGAAGCCAATCTTAGCATATGGTCATGTCTAGCATGAGGTCTGGTTTCTAAGTTCATTCACCCTTAGAATCATAACACAAGCAATACCAGGATCAACCTGCACTTAGAGGATGATAAGAACATTCCAAAAAGGATAAGTGAACACGTAATAAAAATACTACGTGCGCACAAAGTTTCATGAACCACAAAAGGGGTGGCGCACAAACTCACTGAAACAAGGTTAGCACACAAACTCACTGAAATAAGGTTCGTGCACTTTGCCAAGTTAACCAACACGGCACACTTGACAAAAGTGTACGGGCAAGAAATAAGGTATTTTTTTCAAAGAAAGTGCTCGAGCAACAAACTAAAAAATAAATGACACAATCTGAGGTCAAAGCTCAACAAGCGAGAAACTCGTCAGTCAAGGAGCATACAAATTAAAAATAAATAAATCGATAAACCAACCAAAAGTTTCGTCCCTAAGGAAATATAGAGGGAAGAAAGTGCGCTAGCAGATCAATGTAAGAAAAGTGCGCTGGCTGACGAAACATAGAAAAAGTGCACCATATTGCCAAATGCGAAGAAAGTGCGCTGACTGACTGTGGCGCACTTTCTCTATGTTTTTCAGGGAGAATTTTGATTAAATACGCACAAAGTGCGCCAACTGAATTTTTCTCTCGAAAGTGCGCCACTGACTCAAGGAGTGTGACTGGCGCACTTTTGCTAGGAGACTTAGTGCAGTATGATTAGTACGCACGAAGAATTGGGATAGCACACTAATGCACCCAAAGTGAAACATACGTATTTTTATGCCAAATTAGTCATCTTGCATACTCTTCACAGAGCATTGTTCTTCTTCTCTAGTCAGCCATTTTTGTATACGTATTGAATCAAGTTTTAACACTGAATTAACTGGACTCGAAATCAAGCACAGCCAAAACCAAAATTATATAAAAAAATGGTGCTCTACACTATGACCTAATTAGTTTTGTAAAGCACAAAGTTTAGGGAGATTAATCCTAGGAAAATAAAAGTGAATCCATAGACCCAAACTCAGGTCCATGCAATTCCATCCAAGAAAATCAAGAACAACAAGTATTAAAGATAAAGGAGGGTTCAGTCCCAACGATATAGCTAGAACTAAACTGGAATCATAGGAACTAAAAGTATACAAAAATCCATGGTTCTTCTTCTTTTACAAGATGTACTTTCCTACAAAGGGAGAGGAAACCTAAGGGAAAGAAATGGAAAGGAAAGATAACGAGAAGAGAGAAAAATAGGAATATATAGGTTTGAGATGTGGACCGTTGGATCATTTAAACACATCTAAGACACACATGCCACCAACCCAACCAAACCCACTCTCTCTCCATAACTCTCGGGTTCGGTGTAAATAAATGGTCGGACTAGTAAATATTGTGCGCCAAAGTGCGCCAAGGAGGAATGTACCAATGTGCTCTGGAAAAGGGGGCTGACATCTCTACCCACCTTAGAAAAATTATGTCCTAGGAATTCAAAATCAAGGCTAGCTAGAGATATCAAGACAAGCAACAAACTAACTACAAGCAATCTACTCAAGCAAGCAATAACATCACAACACATAGGTGATCGCCTGATCACAAAATCTAAGATGCGAAGGCATAAGGTAGAATATACCTTCCCAATCGAATATGTACGGGTACCAAGATCGTATATCATCATCGCTCACCTATGTTGATTCTCCAAGAGTGTGATGTCCCCATGCAACTCGGACAAGAAAAATAGTCCGGTTCTTAAGTACCTTCTCCCTTCGGTCCAGAATGGATACGGGTTGCTCCTCATAAGATAAGTCGGTACTAACGACTAATTCAGAGTGATCGAGGATATGAATCGGATATGGGATATACATACGCAACTAAGATACCTGAAATACATCGTGCACCTCATGTAGCAAAGGTGGAAGGGCAAAATGATAAGCTATATCGCCAACCCGATCAAGAATGTCAAATGGCCCAACGTACCGCAGACTAAGATTCCCGTGGACCCCAAATCTAATAACTCCATAGGTTGGCAAAATCTACAAGAATATGTGTTCAGTGACACAAACCTCTAAAGGTCAACGATGATGGTCTATCCAGTAACTATGTCGATCCTGCCCAACCCGAAGTCGCTCTCTGATCTGCCTGACAAATTTTACTGTCTGCATGATCATTTCGGGGCATAACATCTTCCTCTCACCAATGTCCTCCAATTCCAATGGTGATATATACTTCCTGCCATATAGTATCTCAAAGGGTGCCATCTGAATACTGGTCTGATAACTATTGTTATACGAGAATTTCACTAAGTGAAGGTGATTCTTCCAAGATCAACTAAAGTCTATAGTATAGGCTCGTAACATATCCTCCAGAGTCTGGATGGTCCTCTCTGATTGCCCTTCTATCTGGGGGTGGTATATTATGCTAAATCTTAACCTGGTATCCAATCTCTCGTACAAGCTTCTCCAGAAATGAGAAATGAATCTTGTATCTCGTTCGGACACAATACTTACCGGCAGGCCATGTTGCCTCACAATCTGTCGTATATATAAATCTGCCAACTGCTCTGTAGACTGTCCCACTCTAAATGGGAGAAAATATGCCCCAGACTTTGGAAGGAGTCCATGACGTCTTCTATGTATCTCAGCTGAGAAGGTACATGCCAGATCTGAGTCATGTGCTTGACCACTCAAAAATCACAGTCGACCCAAGTTTATCATACCAAGAGGAGCCTGTTGAGATTCTGGACAGGAGTGACAAGGTACTGCGAGGTCAAACTATCCCCCTAGTTTGTGTCGCATGGAGGCATCATGCACCAGGCAAGTCGACTTGGGAATGCGAGCAGGATATTCGACAGCGTTACCCCCATCTCTTCGAAGGCCTAGATATGTTGTAGTATATTTTCTTATTTTTATTACAGTCAGTAGTTCTTACCATGCGTATGTTTTAATTTCGAGGACGAAATGCTCTAAGGAGGTAGATTGTAAACCCCCTCGACCAATTTAGGATTTATTTAATTTAAATTAAGAGACTAGGATTAAATTTGATACAATTAGATTTAATGTACAACAATTATGTGACTTATTACACCACAACGTTGCTTCGATGTTTGGAGCGCTATGCTAGTAGGTACCCCCAAACTAATTAAATACTCATCTCCTAGACATGCCAGACTACCCATCTGACCCTTGTGTAACTTTTAGATCCTCAATATTGTGCTTCAATTTAGCTGCACAATATTCGTTGCAAACGTCTATGTATTATTTCAATAAATCCAATTTCCATTAATCGTCCATTCCTACTTGAAATTGAGGCACAACCACAACCTAACTCCGTATAACGCAAATTGGGGTATTAGCCTACTCTGAGCCTACTACGCCCATGACTCTTGTGTTCCACTCGAATTTAGTTCCATGTGTCTTCAATGCATTAGAGAACACCATGCGCATTATTTTTAATTAAATTAATTTAAGGCCAATTTTACCTCGAATAGAACCTAACCAAGCCCACATGCACTCTTGCACGTTAACCAGCCCCACCCCAACAAGGTCGGACAGGCCCAAGTCCCGAGACCAGCCCGTAAATCCCCTCCCATATAAATACACGTACTCCCTAACTTAAAACCCTAAAAACCAATTTCTTCACCACCTAGCAAACCCTAGCCGAGCCATCCCTTCACCCGAGCACCCATTCCCCCACCCCGGCCGGACGACTCCACCGCCACCTCAGTCTGCCACCTCCACAGCATCTCAGTCTACCACTCCTCGATGCCGGACCACCACCCAACCGCCTGCACCGTCGGACCTTCACCATTAGCACCATCCCCATCATAGCCAACCGACAACCAATCCCGACTGCTCCCAACCGCCTCTAGCACCGCCAACCGCCACTACCCGGTGGAGAACCACCTCCCCCACGACCTGACATTCACCCATGCGTCGTTCCCCCATCGGCCAGGCCGCTGCCACCGCTGCAAGACTGTTACTGCAGTTGCTGTTACAGCCGCTGACGTTGCTATCGTGCTCGACGGGCGACGCCGAAGCGCCACCCCTCACCGGAGGACGTCCAGATTTTGAACACAGACCCCCACGATCAACCTCGAATAGGTAAACCTCGTTTGATCTCTTTCTCCATGGTATCATGTATAGTTTTATCGTCGTGTCATCGAGTTTATGTCGCGTATCGTACGTAGACACAAGCAAATTCATGTATAACCCTATGTGTGGGTTTGAATGTTAATTAGATTTAAACAGTAATTAATAGAGGGTAATTATCCCAATCATAAGACTGGTGTAAGGAACTTATAATTCACCTGGAAACGTAGACATAGACCTAGTGCAATTAACATGGGAATTAAATGACGTATAATTTAATAAGACGTAATGTAGTGGCATAAAACTATAATTTAGTAAATTATTGTCGTAAGGTACACGGTGACTGATGATAAGGAATGCGTGCATCTTAGCTACATGTACATACGCCACTGTAGTCGACCAGCCGTTATCTTACGACAGTACCTAAGAGCAGTGTCGTAGTATCTCTGTGTGTTACTTAGTGTCTAACGTTAGATTGCTATATTATATTGTGTGTTTAGGATCATTGGACCAGACGGAAGATACTACAGGAGTAGGCTATTGGCATTCACAGCTTAAGGACCCAGGCAAGATACCTTGCCATATTTACTGTCTAATTTAAATTATGCATATGTTGTATGATTCTTGTTGCTTTATTTTATATGACTGTGCGCATCCGAGATTGACTCGGGTGTAGTCGACGGTTGCGTCGATGATTAGTGTACTTGACCTAGTCATTAGCAGACTCACCCCATGGGAGGATACTCTGATATCTTCCGAGACCTGACACTCTTATACGTTTTACTGAGACATATTCATATTGGGATGCGGGTTCGCGTACTCGACTAGCTATCGGTGCGTGTGACATACATCACGGTTAGTACATAATTCAAGATTTTATATTAGTAGAGAATTGGCATATAGATACGTGGTATGCACATCGAGTATTCGACTTGTGTATCTATATTGGGCGGAGAGGACATTAGTAGGCGTATGGGATACACCCATTGGAATCCGTAGTATCCAGAGGAGCCACGGATTCAATGACTCCCTTTACACTGCTGCCACGTTCTTCGGAGCGATATGGACGATATACTGTACTACTACCACGTTCTTCAGAGCGATATGGATGATATTCTGCACTGCTGCCACGCTCTTCGGGGTGTTGGACGTTAGGCCTACGCCTACCCATACGTACCAAGGTTGTTCTCACATTGCATTCACTTAGATGGCTAGCACACCTTTTATTGTATTTATTTTATTCAGTATTTATATATGGCATGCTTCTATGTATCTAGTTACGGCACTGTGAGGACCTGGTACCTTTCCAGATTTGGACGAGGCATATTACCCCACAGTGTACGGCCCAGGACAGGAGACGAGGTACGCTACCGAGGAGGAGTTAGAGGTGTTATCATTAGAGTTTTCGTGATCAGTTGGTAGACTTTCTGCCTAGGATTGGGAGCATCATTATCTAGTCAGCCGATGCCCTAGTTATTATCTTTTATTCTATTATTTTAGTATTTTATTTCGTCATAGTAGTGGGTTTGTCCCCTCCAGACATTCTTGGTTGTACTATAATATTTTTGAGACTGGCGTTTTATCTTCCAGCATTTATTATTAGTTAATTCTTGCTGTTTATATTGTGGATGAGATTAGATTACCTGTTATTGATTTATATGGGACATATTAGTATTTAGGACAGCGTAGCACTCTTCGTTAGGATCCATTAAATTAGGAAATCCTCGGAAACGTGACAGCTGACTATTGCCACGTGGCCTGGTCCCGTGTATTTTTTGGACTGGGACGTGACATGGAGTCTCCATATTCATACGGCTGGGATGCTTACATATTCCTAGTCCTACATATTTTGGAACTGGGGCGTGACAAATAAACACAAAAACCCTAAATTACCTCTTTGTATCATGAAGTATCACAACGTATCATGATACATCCTACTCGTATCCACTTATGGACACGTAGCTAGCCTCATTCTACCAATATAAGTCTAATTAGACCTAATTAACTCAATGACACACACTTGGTGCATCAATCTCGAATTTTCCCTAATTTGAGCATAAAACTCAATGTTGAAATCATAATATGGTTATATGAACCAAGTTCTTCTTCCTATGGATAGCCCTAATGCTTGAGTAGGTTTATTATGCTCAAATATAATAATTACTAATTATAGAAGGATTTTAAAATTTTACCTATTGGGAGATAGATTCCCAATAAAAACTCAATAAAACACGATTTAGACACAAGCTCCTAGCTAAACTCCTTCTTCTCCAATGATCTTAGCAATCCAACCTCTTAGTGCTCCTTAGATAATGATTAAGGAAGGGATTAAGAGTGTTTTGGTAGAATTTGGTGGAAGAATGAGTCAATTTGGGGAAGAACACTAATTAGTAAATAATTTAGATGAATAAATAAGAGGAGAGAGATAATCCCTCTCTAATAAATAAAATCCATGGTCATATGCTCCCACTTCCACTCTGGGATGGCTAAAGGTTTAAATAATCCACCTAGCCTCTACCTATCTACCTTTAACTGATGGCACACTAAATATTTGGATACGAAATGCGCCATCTTCTACTTCATACCATACCATCATACGTGCTCTCTCAGGTGCCTATACATCTTGTTGGAACCTAGATTAATAGAGTACTGGGAGCGATACGCCTCCGGTAGAACCTTCTCGCACAACTCCCCATTTGACACACATAATCTAGTACCGTGCCACAACGATCCATCATCACCAATAATGAAGTCCTATGATAATCGCATTCGAACATGTGCCCTGATACTCCTTAGAGCCCCATCATCATACTACATAGACCTAATCCTGTCCTTTAGCTCAGACTGTATCTGCAATCCCCACATCTATATATCGATACTAGGAGCTAGCACCTTTATACCCAAGATCTCAAGATCGTCCAACAAATGTATGTCCGTCGTCAAGTACATAGCCACCAGATACCTTCTCAAGACATCAACGACTACTTTGGCCTTGCTTGGATGGTACTGCAATAAAATATTGAAGTCCTTCATCAGCTCCAACCACCGCCTCTATCCCATGTTCAACTCCTTCTGTGTGAACACGTACTTCAAGCTCTCGTGGTCTGTAAAGATATCCATACGCTCTCCATACAGATAATGTTTCCACAGCTTCAGAGCAAAGATGACTACTGTAAACTCTAAATCATTGGTGGGGTAGTTCTTCTCATGAGGACGTAATTGCCTAGAAGCATAGGCAATCACCTTCCCGTGCTATTGAAGAATGCAACCCAAACCCTTCCGTGAAGCATCACTATAGATAGTGAATCCACCTGTCCCTGATAGAAATATAAACATCGGAGTTGTCGTCAATCTTTTCTTCAGCTCATCAAAAGCGGCCTGACAATCCTCTGTCCAGACAAAATCCACATCCTTCCTGGTCAGCCTAGTCATCGGCTCTTCGATCCTGGAGAAATCCTGTACAAATCTCTTATAATACCCAGCCAATCCTAGAAAACTTTTAATTTCTGCCACTGAACTTGGTGTAGCCCAAAACTCCACTACCACGATCATCTTTGGGTCAACTGAGATCCCGTCACCTGTCACCACATGACCAAGTAATTCAACCTTGTCAAGGAAGAACTCGTACTACAAAATCTTTCTACAAAGCTCCTCCTTCCTAAAAGTCTCCAAAACTATCCTCAGGTGCTCCTCATGCTCCTCTGGTGTCTTTGAATACACAAGAATGTAATCAATGAACACCAGAAAGAACTTGTCAAGGTACTGGTGGAATACCTTGTTCATCAGGTTCATGAATATCGTCGGGGCATTGGTCAACCCAAACGACATTACCATGAACTCAAACTGGTCATACCGAGTCTGAAAAGTTGTCTTTAAAATATTCTCCTTCTTCTCTTTCATCTAGTTGTAGCCTGACCTCAAGTCTATCTTCGAGAATACCTTTGCTCCGCTCTACTGATCGAAAAGATCATCTATACTTAGTAGCGAGTATTTATTCTTGATAGTGATATTGTTCAGAGCCCTATAGTCGATACATATGCATACCAACCTATCCTTTTTCGGTATAAACAATACCGGCGCACCCTATGGTGATGAACTGATCTGATGAAGCCCTTATCTTGCAACTCATCTACCTTATTCTTTAACTCTGTTATTTTGCTATTGTTGATCCTTAGACGTGCTGTGATATCGGCTCAGTGCCTGGAACAAAGTCAATAGTAAACTCAATATCTCGGTCTGGCGGCAATCTTGGCAACTCCTCCAGGAAAACATCCATAAACACCGCTATCAAAGGATGTGACAGCTTCTCTTCCACCATGGCTCTATTTATGATACTCTCACTTTGCTCTACTGCTCCTCTAGCAATCTCAAACTTTAGCTCTCCTTGCGGTTAAAACAATACCATGCCTGCACGATAATCTATACTAGCATGGTGCCTACTCAACCAATCTATCCCGACTATAATATCGTAGCTCGAAAGTGGCATTACGAGTAAGCATGTGCTCAACTTCCGGCCTTCCAATATAACTCTCTAATCCTTACAAATATTACTGACCAAGATAATGCTACCCCCGGTCGTGATCATGCAAGTCCTAACTAAGGGTTCAGCCTCTAAATGATGCTTAAAAGCAAAAGATACAGATACAAAACTATGAGAAGCACCGGAATCAAATAAAGCTATTGCTGAAAAGGAATCAAGAATGATTGAACCTGAAATCACATCTTTTTCTGGCTCGGTCTCCTCGACCGTCATAGAGAATGCTCGCCTCGGTGGTGCACCTCTCTACTATTGTTGTTGCTAGACGAATCTCTACTGCTATGGCGGAAGTTGAGGTCCCCTCTACTGAACTAAGGTGGCCTCGCTGGTTCTCCATGAAGTGGTGCTCTAACTGGTCCTCCCTGAGCTGGTGCTCTAGCTGGTCCTCCCTGAGCTGGATGAGCTAGACAATCACTCAAATAGTGGCCTGGTGACTCACAGAAAAGGCACACTCCTAACCTCTTTTGGCAGACCTCCCTGGTGTGTCCTAGATTTCCACAGAATATACAATGAATGGCCTGTTGTGTCTGCCTCTATGGCTGTTGCTGAATATGTCCATGAACTAGTGCTTGGTGCTCCTGGTGATGGTGCTGGAATAGTACTTGCTTCTGCTAAAAATGAAGACGCTTGGCCAATCCTACGGTACCACTCACACCGCCCAAAATATCGTGATCCCTCTTGGGCCTAAGATCCAAATAAACCTCAGCAATCTGTGCATCTATCAAGATACCCTCAAAGGTAGCGGTACGACGACCAGAAGTGTACGACTTGATCTCTCTCATCAGCCCCTACTTGAACTTCTGGGCTCGATCGCTTGGGTCTCAAATCATGGATGGTGCAAAACGGATCAAACACCAGAACTCTATGGCGTACTCATTAACTGACATGTTCCCCTGGACTAAGTCATGAAACTGACTCTCCAAAGCTCCCAGAGCCACATCGAGGAAGAACTTTTCCCTTAAAATCTCTTTGAAAGCCTCCCAAGTAAGTCCTCGTGCGGTAAGCCTGGGCTCCGTATAATACCAAGTGAGTGCAATATCAAACAACTGGCTGTCGGCCGCCTTGATCTGTATACTCTCTCGAATCTGAGCCAAATGTAGGATCCTCTCTATATCCTCCAACAAGTCGTCAGCGTAGAGTATCCCCTGGGTACCCTTGTACTCTCGAGGCAACATCCTCTTGAAGTCTACAATAGTGTACGGACTCTGCTATTGCGGCTAACCAAGATATTGTTAGGTAACTCTCTCTACAGACTGTAGGGCCACCTGGTGAGCATTATTCATGCTCTCTCTCATCAGCTTCGTTTGCGCTTGGTGCGCCTCTATATTTACCCTCTGCCTCAGTCTGAACATGCTGAGCCTCTGCTGACACCATCTAGGCATCTACCATGCCCAAGATCAAAGCAAACATATGTGCCCCATTAGCAGGCATACCTTCAGGAAAAGAAAACTGTGGCGGTAGAGGCAAGTCCTCCGTAACAGCTGTGGCGGCCCTTTGAAAAGGTGGGGGAGGAGGACCCCTGAAAGCTCCCAAAACTCCTATGTGAACAGGGAAACAAAAGAAGCAACTCGAGCTGCCCGGATGGCTGGTCGAGAGGTGGCAGACCTCTCACGACATGCACCCAGAATAGGGGCACGAATAGTGAACAACGCCCAACCTACGCAGCAGAATCGGTGGTAGAACACTGTCTAGGTCAACCAAATTATCTAAACATCACATAAAATATATACAAGGTACTTGTTAATGTCATCTCAACTCCAATTGGAGGAACAAATATAATGACATGATAAAGATATCCATACTCAATCATAAAATTAAACTAAGGAGGATAAAGCACGATATGGAATAAAAAATATGGAAAAGGAATCACAATACAAACACAAGTCCACAATACTAGTCTAGACACAATATATCTCTAAAATAATACATAAAAATCTATGTAGAATTCTCTATACACAACCAATTGGCCTAAAACTTGTTTCTATAGGTAGTCCTATGCCATTGAGTAGTTTCTAATGGTTAATGCATGATTTAGAAGCTAGGGAGAAGATGAATTCAAAATTTTACCTATTGGGAGATGGATTCCCAATGAAAGAGCTCTACGATATGATCCGGACATGATCTTTCTACCAAATCACCTTCTCCTTGTGCTCCCTGTGCTCCTTGCTTTTTCAAGCTCTAAAGATCCTTGAGGAAAGAAAATGACAGGAAAATATGAATGGATTGAGAGAGGTTGATGGAAGGATGAAGGAATTGGAGATCTAGAAATTGAGGATCTAGAAATGAGAGTGTAAAATAAAGTGGAGAGAGAGAGAATAGCCCTTCTAATGTGGCCAGCCCCTTTCCCCCTCTTCAAGCTACTAACAAATGTCCAGTTAGCCCTCCACTAGTATCATGTAGATTCTAATTAGGGAGGGATAATTTAGGAATGCTTCTAACTAATACAAATTAACTCTAATCCTCCTAATTAGCTAAAGGAAATGGGTTTCAATGGGCCTAGTCCATGTTGGGCTCATAAGTTGTCATAAAAAGTCTAATTGGGTTCATATGTGTCAAGTCTAACTAATAGGCTAGTCCACTAACTATAATAAATAATACAAATTATAAATAATTATTTATAACACTCTAATTAATATTATGATCTATAAAGATAAAATAACTAGGCCAAATTACTAAATTATCCCTATTTTAAAAAGTGAGGATGACAAACCTACCCTCCTTAGAAAAATTTCGTCTTCCAAATTTAAGGAAGAAACTATTTACAAAAGCGATCACAACAAGCAAGAAAGAATTATACCTCATGGCTCAAATAGATAAGGATATCGCTCGCGCATCTCGACTTCTCGCTCCCAGGTAGACTCTCCTAGAGAGTGATGCCTCTATACGACGCGTACCAAATGAATCATCTAGTTTCGTAATACCTTCTCCCTGCAATCAAGAATCTCCATATGCTGCTCTGGATAACTGAGAGTCGGACCCACCCCGATCTCCGAGTGATCCAATACATGGCTAGGGTCTGCCACATACCGTCTCAGCTGTGACATGTGGAACATATTGTGTCCCTCTATTACAGGCTGTAATTCTAGTATGTAGGCCACTGCACCGACCCTCTCAAGAATACAGAAGGGTCCGATGTACCGTGGACTAAGCTTTCTGCCTCCACCAAAGCGAATTGTGTTCCGTGTCGGAGAAATCCTCAAGAATACCAGATCGCTCACATAGCACAAAATACAGCCATAACACTCTATCTAATACAAGCAATCATAAATAATGCAAACAAAACATATACCTCAAACTCCAAGAATCTTCGATTGCTATCGGACCAATGCCGATGTCTGTCCTGCGCCACCCGAAGCCTATCCCTGATAAGTTTTACCCTCTCAGATGCATCCACGACCATCTCCCGTCCTAATAAGACTCTCTCACCAATATCATCCCATGATAACGGAGTACGACATCTTCATCCATACAATGCCTCAAATGGTAATATCTTGATACTGGCCTAGTAGCTGTTGTTGTAAGCAAACTCTACCAAGTGAAGATGATCCTTCCAAGAGCCTCTAAAATCCAAAACACAAGTGCGAATCATATCCTCAAGAGTTTAGATAGTCCTTTTTGACTGTCCATCTGCCTGAGGGTGATATGCGGTACTAAACTTGAGTAGGGTGCCCAAGCTAGCCTATAAAGTCCTCCAGAAGTGGGATATAAAGCGACTATCCCGATCCGAGACTATGCTCATAGGAACTTCATGCAATCTGACTATCTGCTGCACATATATCTCCGCGAGCTTCTCTGAAGACGTACCCACTTTGAATGGAAAGAAATAGGCCGATTTGCTCAACCTGTCTACGATGACCCAAATTGCGTCTTTTCCACCTAGAGAACATGGAAGCCCTGTTACAAAATCTATAGTCACATACTTCAATTTCCACTCTAGAATGGGTAAAGGCTGAAGTAATCCACCTCGCCTCTGCCTCTCCGTCTTTACCTGCTGACATACCAAGTATCTGGATACGAAGCTCGCTACCTCCTGGTTCATACCATACCACCAAACAAGCTCCCTCATGTCTCTATACATCTTGTTGGAACATGGATGCATAGAGTACTGAGATTGATGCGCCTCCTGAAGAACCTCCTCGTGCAGTGCTCTACTCGGCATACACAATCTAGTACCATACCGTAATGATCCATCCTCTGCAATACTGAAGTCCTCAGCCAATCTTATCTGCACTTACGCTTTGATGCTCCACAGAGACTAATCCTCGAACTGTGCGGCTCTAATCTGGTCCATCAACTCTGACTGTACCTGAAGTCTCCATATATGTGCCACAACTTCAGGAACTAATACCTCAATCCCTAAGTTATCAAGATTGACCAATAAATGTCTGTCCCTCATCAAGTACATAGTCACTGGATACCTACTCAAGGCATCTACGACTATGTTGTCCTTTCCTGGATGGTACTACAAAGAGATGTCAAAGTCCTTCATCAACTCCAACCATTGTTGCTGCCTCATGTTGAGCTTTTTCTGTGTAAACATATACTTCAAGCTCTTGTGGTCTATAAATATCTCCACGCGCTCTCCGTACAAGTAGTGTTTCCACAGCTTTAGAGCAAAAATAACTGCTGCCAACTCCAAATCATGGGTAGGATAATTCTTCTCATGAGGGTGTAATTGTCTGGAAGCATAGGCAATCACCTTCCCGTTCTGCTGCAACACACATCCCAAACCCTTACCCAAATTATTACTATATATGGAAAATTCTCTTGTCCCTGATGGCAATGTCAACATTGGAGCCGTAGTCAACCTCTTTTTCAGCTCCTCAAATGTGGCCTGACACTCCTCTATCCATACGGACTCTACGTCCTTCCTGGTCAGCCTAGTCATTGGCTCTGCAATCCTGGAAAAATCTTGAACAAACCTGTCATGCCCCAATCTCTCGCAAGCTCAATAGTCCCCATTAAACGTGAATCACTACGTTGCAGTTCGCCCGTAGGACAATCGTTCTTATCGGGACGTGATGTCGTACGAGCCTGAAATTGCGCTCGCACAAGGCGATGTTGTCAAACATCAAAGTTATCATCAAAACGACCAAGTTGCAGCGAAAGTCAAGTATTGTGTACCAAGCACACATCAGAGTATACGCAACAAAGCTCTCGATAGGGTCCAAATAAAAATGCCACAAAGGCAAAGCAATACTCGTGCTCTTTCTCTAGCCCACAAAGGTACTTACCGTTCATACATTATGTCCCGTATATCCAACTCAAAAGAAAACTAGCATGCAAACCGTCCTACTCAAACCCAAGCAATGTGTGAACCTATCGAATATTATCATCCAAGCCTCAATATCCATCCTCAATCCAAGCCTTATAATCCAATCTTTGATATGCACACTCTTGCCGAGGCAAGGTGGCCGCCGCCTACACGAAAAGCACAAACCAAACCAAATCAAAGCAAACCAACTCTTATCTATATGAAGTCACTTGCCAAGCCATAAAGGACTGATCAACCGCAGTTCTACTCGAAACAGCGCTGAGTAAATAGCCCGCCCGAATCGTATTGAACCGTCGGCACCGCGCCCAAGGCACGTTACCAATTTTACTTCCTCCATGGCCAAACGGTCCCGGTGCCCCGGAGCCTTCCGGTTCGAGAAAACCAAACCCTGTGCAACACAGGTTGTCCGTGACCGATGCAGAAACCAAGTAGGTATGATGAGAGGATCGAACATTCTTGCCCCACCAAACGATCCTAGGCTCAACCAACCAAATATCCATAACCATTCTCCAACTATAGCCCAAAGCACCATCTCAAGTTATCCCTATAGGCACTATGCCGCTTCTCGATACAATATTCTAATTGGTGCAACACCCCTTGCCCAGAACAATTTTGTGGCCCAATGCACCAACAGTGGCACAATGCCCCCACCGATGTAGTTGTCCGATTTTCAACCACAAGTGCACGCTTTGCATGACAAAGCGCCCAACTGATGCTTGTGCACGGAAGCACGCTCGCTCGCTCGCCCACCCGAATTGTCCGATGTTCCAACCAGGATGTATAATTCCAATTATTTCTCCAACCGCCCCAAATATAATCCGACTCTAGCTTCAACTGCCCAACGCAAAACCAACTCAAGCCATAAATCTATCCAAGCAAACAACGTACACTCTATGCACGCCACAGTATAGTAATTTTCAAGTTCTAGTCCAAGTGTTCAAGCCTTTACATGTGTTCCATATTATTAGGCATGAAGGAGTAGAGGAGAAGGGACAGAGCCTACTCACCGATTCTGATTCCGTTAAGCACCTTGTATGCCGATACGACCGATCCCTTGAACCCCTGGTCTGATACAAAGCACGATCGACTTAATTGGTATGACCGTACGAGTAGGTCGTGCTCTCCAAATCATCCGACCGATCGGACTAAGGAAGACGGCATTATTGCTCTAATCCAGCTATCCTAGTACTGCTCTGAACTAACATCTGATTTCATCGAACTCCGTTTGGGATTTGCACATAAAACCAACTCAATCAATACTTGTTTCCAAATCTAACAAATTAAAATATAACCAGCTATTGCCTTATTCAATCCGACTCAACGTAATGTACCGTTCGGTTACGGGACGTTACATAATATACCACTTAGAACCAGGTTCGTCCTCGAACCATACTAGTATCAATTCTTTACTAGCATGCCTCTTGTCCAATTTATAACTCTGCTCCATGTAACTCATATTCTCTTGATCCATACTCAGCATCTCGCTAAAGCTGAATGCTCGCACAAATTCCATATTCCCACATCCTCCTTGCAGCTCAATATGAATTCCTCATATCGCTTAGTTTTGGATCATACACATATTTAAGGCATCCCTGAAATACATATATTTCAGCCAAGCTTAGCAATAGCAAATTTGGATAAGTTACAAGGATATCTGTATGTCCGAGGCATGCATTATCTTTACTCCCAATTGAACCAATCCTGACTTTCATTCCAACATATTCGCACAAGCGCTATCCTCAAGTATGATAATTTTCCACCGACGATCTTTCCACCTGACACAAATTAGTTCATGTTCCAACTCAATCCATCCAACTATTTCTGAATCCACACTAGCACCATGTTCTACATGCACTATCTCCAAATATTATCTCTTGTACCGAATGATCATCACAACTGATACTACCCTAACTAAGCGACTTACCCAAATATTAAACTTTGCTCTTAGATCAGCTCAGCCCAATACCTCTTCCTCAATCTCAATACCTCACTAGGTGAACATCTATATTGAGGTTCATGTGATCCACGAAGATTTTGCCACCACGCCAAAGGAATAGTGTCGTCATAATTTCAACGTGGACACACTTGCTACAATTCCTAGGTTGCGCAAGGAATAGTTTTTCCCACTGCTTCTACGGCCTAGAAGCACAGGATATCACCTTTGCCTTCTGTACGAACACGCATCCCAGACTAAGTTCTGATGTATCTTGTAGATCTGAGGCACATCTGTCCCTTCCAATATTATAATAATTTGATCTGAATGACCCGCTGCTTTAACTTCACAAGCTAGTTTCACAGTCGTCAATTCATATAATTTTTATTCCCTTTCGGGGTACGACGAGTCAAGGCGATGCCATCTTCAAAAATCTGCGACTCTGAATCTCATCAGTTAACTTAGGCAATTTTTACCATCGCTTTGATCTTCCGGCTGCATCTTCGGCTGAAGGTGTAATGCCCCACAACCGTACGGTACATTACGCTGAGTCGAATTGAATGATACAATAGCTGGTTACATTTTAATTTGTTGGATTTGGGAACAAGTATTGATTTGAGTTGGTTTCATGTGCAGATTGCTAGCGGAGTTCGATGGAAATCAGGTATTCGTTCAGAGCAGTACTGGGATAGCTGGATTAGAGCGATAATGCCATCTTCCTTAGTCCGATCGGTCGGATGATTTAGAGAGCACGACCTACTCGTACGGTCATACCAGTTGAGTAGATCGTGCTTTGCATCAGACCACGGGTTCAAGGGATCGACAGTATCGGCATGACAGGATGCTTAACGAAATCAAACTTGGTGAGTGGGCTCTGTCCCTTCTCCTCTACTCCTTCATGCCTAATAATATGGAAAATACGTAAAGGCTTGAACACTTGGACTGAAACTTGGAAATAACTACACTGAGGCGTGCATAGAGTGTACGTCGTTTGCTTGGATAGGTTTGTAGCTTGATTGGTTTTTGCATTGGATAGTTGGAGCTAGAGTTGGATTATATATTTAGGACGGTTGGAGAAGCAGTTGGAATATCTTGGTTGGAACATCCAGAATTTGGGCGAGCGAGCGTGCATCCGTGCACGAGTATCATTTAGGCGCTTTGTCAAGCAAAGCGTGCAGTTGTGGTTCAAAACCAAACAACTGCATTGGTGAGGGCATTGTGCCACTGTTGGGGCATTGTGCCATAGGATTGTTTTGAGCGTGGGGTGTTGTACCAATTGGAAATACTGTGTCGAGAAGCGACATTGTGCCTATGGAAATAACTTGAGATTTGTGCCTTGGGGTATATGTTGGAAGAATGGTTATGGATATTTGGTTAGATTTTGAGTTGGATGAGTCTAGGATCGCTTGGTGGGGCAAGAATGTTCGATCCTCTCGTCATACCTATTTGGTGTCTGCATGTCATGAACAACCTGTGTTGCACAGGATTTCGTCTCCTCGAACGGGATAGGCTCCGGAGCACCGGGACCGTTCGACCATGTAGGAGACAATGGTAACATGCCTTGGGCGCGGTGCCGGTAGTTCGATACGACCAGGCGGGCTAGCTACCCGGTCTGGATCGGGTAGAACTGCACTTGATCTGTCCAATTAAAGTCCTTTATGGCTTGGCCAGTTACTTCATATAGATAAGAGTTTGTTTGTTTGCTTTGCTTTGCTTTGGTTTGGTTTGTGCTTTTCGTGTAGGCAGCGGCCACCTTGCCTCGGCAAGAGTGTACATATCAAGATTGGATTATGGTTTAGATTGAGGATGGATATTGAGGCTTGGAAATGGTTCGATAGGTTCTCGTGTTGCTTGGGTTTGAGTAGGATAGTTTGCATGCTATCTTCCTTCGAGTTGGTTATATATATTGCTTGACGATTAGCTTGAGTTGAATGTTTGTATGCTTAACTTGATTTACAGTTTTCTTTAACATGTCATACCCTATGCCATAAAACGAATCTAGGATTCAACTAGAAAGATCACCATATAACTGTTTGCATTCACTATTTTACTTAGTGTCGGCTTAGACGAGTGGGTTACCCCACTCACCAGTACGGCTGTGTACTGACCCACGTTTGTGGGCATTATTTTAGGTACGCAGTTGTAGTGGCGCTGCTTGGATATACGGGACATAATGTATGAACGGTAAGTACCTTTGTGGGCTAGAGAAAAGAGCAAGAGTATTACCTCGTCTTTGTGGCATCGTCTTTATGGCACCCTATCGAGAGCTTCACTGCGTATACTCTGATGTGTGCTTGGTATACAATACTTGACTTTCGCCTCAACTTAGTCGTTTCAATGATAACTTTGGTGTTTGACAACATCGTCTTGTACGAGCGCAACTCCAGGCTCGTACGGCATCACATCCCGATGAGAACGATTGTCCTGCGGGAGCACTGCAATGTGGTGATTCACGTTCAGCCGGGACTATTGAGCTTGCGGGAGATTGGGACGTGACAGAAGGCTATTCCAAGGATCTCTCAAATCTAACACTCAGTCACTTAGGCCAATCTCCAACACACACTACTCACATCCACCCTCGACGCATTCCCAAATACGTCGCTGCAAGGGTCATTCTATGGGTCTATATTATTTATCTCTGATTTGGCGGTCAAGTCGCTAGGGTCAGCTGTCCTGAAGCTACGCTCGATAATTGTGAGTCATCATGATGAACAGTTACTACGAACCATGCTATATCTCATCTACAAATCTGAGCCATAATCCAACCATTCCATCCTAATAAACTTCCAAATCTGAGCACTTCATGCACTATCTCTGACGATCTGTCAACCAAATGCCGCTTAACCACCTAGAGTCTTACTATCTATCCAAGCCAGAAATCGAGAACTGCGCTCGTTGAAATCGTCTTCCATCAATCCGTCGTTCTGCCCTGAATCTATCAAATTTTCTGAACTACCATGTTCGACTTCTCGCACTATCACTTGCAATAATTCCCGAACCCAAAGACTTGTTCCAAATTCTTATCCATATACCATGTTCCACAATGCATGTCCAACATGCTCGGCAGTATAGTGATTTGCTCCAATGTTGCTCTCTCGTTTAGCTATCTTCAAAAGTCTATCCACCACAATCCTTGCTCTCGTTTCATTCCTTAGCCCGTCTTAATTTCTCTATGTTCCGATTAGTTCGCACACTCTCAATGACTCATGCATCAGTTCCAACATAAATCTTAAATCCATATTGCCTTTACGTGTTGCCTCAATCTGCCTCAGTACTGCTAGTGTTAACTTCCAATTTGACTTAACATCAATTAGACTTGCCTTATTCCCGTTCACATCTTCCGAAGAATCTGTCTACCATTGTTGTACCATTTTGAAAAAATTTTACTTTCGCTAAACCTGAGTCAAACTTCCCGAGCACCAATATCCAAAATACTTGAAGTTTGTATGAATCCATCGCATTGCCCCTCCAAACCAGATCGTATTTTATTGCTCAACCAACAGTTCCAATGTGTTTCCATAATTTCGTAGTCCATCTTCTATCCTTTGATTCACCCATCGCTTGCTCAAGCGTATTCCAACTGTTTGTTTCTCATGCTCAACTCTCTCTTTGCATTCATGAATGCTCCACCGAACTTCCAAATCGTGTAAGCGAACTCTGATATTCGGCTTTATATTTGATCGATCTTAACTATTTCCAATACTTTGTCCACCTGAATCCTTCAACTTTTTAAACACTCTTTTTATTGTTTATTCCGATCTCGTCCATCACTCAAGTCCAACGATACTTCCATTTGCACAAGTCCGTTTTTGATTGCTCAACTCAATATTCGCTTGTCCCATTTTTTTATTCTTCCTAACTCAGCCGATGTGCACCAACCAACTTGTATTCCTGTTACCCAAGTCCGTTGAGGCAATTTCCTTTTATGTCTATCCAAAATATTCTAATGATTTTTCTCACTATGTGATATACCATATACCACTCTGAATCAAGTCACTCCTCATTGCACTGATCTAAGATCAATTCGAACCATTCCTTATGCGTGATCCTGCCATCCCCAACTCAAGTCTGACACTAAACTCAGCCAACGTATGAACCATGTAACTCTTTTATCAATCTCGCTATACAACTTGTGCCATTTTCCATTCTCAATACTTTTATCTATTTCTTAAACCGTCTGATACTTTCGCTACACGAGCAACCCGTGCAATGATCTCTTTCAAGTAATCCAACCCAATAAACAACTGTTCCTTACATTTGTTGTAAGAAAAACTCGTGCAACGCTATCCTGATATCCCCCAAGCCAACTCAAACCAGCTAAGCCAATGCTCTATGTGATATACCCATCCAAAAATCTAACTTTCATCCAACACATTCGCTACACGAGCAACTCGTGCAATAATCTATTCTTATTCGATGCTTCTACTCACAACATGCCACATAACCAATCTCGTCTGCCAACCAACCGATCCACTAATGCAACCAGAAACTCTCCGTATGACAAGACAAGCCAACACAACGACACCTCTCAACTTGATGCACAAATGCAACAACGCCACATAACTTGCTGCACGAATACAACAACGCCCAACGACGCTAAGCGATCTACCGAAAACCAACGAAAGCAACACAATAAAAAATAACATACAGCCACAACCAACAATATATAGACTTATTGCATGAAACATCCAATGTGGCACCGAGTAGAGCCAAGAGCTAAACGACACGCGAAAGCTATTTAGAGTTTGTGATGAAGCGAAGGACCAAGTCCGAGAAAATGAACCGGGAGCTCTGATACCAATATGTCATGCCCCAATCTCCCGCAAGCTCAATAGTCCCCGCTGAACGTGAATCACCACGTTGCAACGCTTCCGTAGGACAATCGTTCTCATCGGGACGTGATGTCGTACGAGCCTGGAGTTGCACTCGCACAAGGCGATGTTGTCAAATATCAAAGTTATCATCGAAACAACCAAGTTGTAACGAAAGTCAAGTATTGTGTACCACGCACACATCAGAGTATACACAGCGAACCTCTCGATAGGGTCCAAATAAAAATGCCACAAAGAGAATGCCACAAAGGAAAAGCAATACTCTTGCTCTTTCTCTAGCCCACAAAGGTACTAACCATTTATACATTATGTCCCGTATATCCAACTCAAAAGAAAACTAGCATGCAAACCGTCCTACTCAAACCTAAGCAACGCGTGAACCTATCAAATATCATCATCCAAGCCTCAATATCCGTCCTCAATCCAAGCCTTATAATCAAATCTTCGATATGCACACTCTTGCCAAGGCAAGGTGGCCGCTGCCTACACGAAAAGCACAAACCAAACCAAACCAAAGAAAATCAACTCTTATCTATATGAAGTCACTGGTCAAGTAATAAAGGACTGATCAACTGCAGTCCTACTCAAAACAGCGCTGAGTAGCTATCCCGCCTGAATCGTATTGAACCGCCGACATCGCGCCTAAGGCATGTTACCAATTTTGCTTCCTCCATGGCCGAACGGTCCCGGTGCTCCGGAGCCTTCCCGTTCGAGGAAACCAAACCATGTGCAACACAGGTTGTCCGTGAGCGATGCAGACACCAAGTAGGTTTGACGAGAGGATCGAACATTCTCGCCCCACCAAACGATCCTAGACTCATCCAACCAAATATCCATAACCATTCTCCAACTATAGCCCAAAGCACCATCTCAAGTTATCCTTATAGGCACTATGTCGCTTCTCAACACAATGTTCCAATTGGTGCAACACCCCTCGCTCAGAACAATCCCGTGGCACAATGCCCTCACCGATGCAGTTGTCTGATTTTGAACCAGAACTGCACGCTTTGCATGACAAAGCACCCAACTGATGCTCATGCACGGATGCATGCTCGCTCGCCCGCCCGAATTGCCCGATGTTCCAACTAGGATGTATAATTCTAATTGTTTCTTCAACTGCCCCAAATATAATCCGACTCTAGCTCCAACTGCCCAACATGAAACCATCTCAAGCCACAAATATATTCAAGCAAACGACGTACACTCTATACACGCCACAGTATAGTGATTTCTAAGTTCCAGTCCAAGTGTTCAAGCCTTTATGTGTGTTCCATATTATTAGGTATGAAGGAGTAAAGAAGAAGGGAAAGAGCCCACTCACCGATTCTGATTTCGTTAAGCACCTTGCCTGTCGATACGGCCGATCCCTTGAACCCGTGGTCCGATGTAAAGCACGATCTACTCATTTGGTATGACCATGCGAGCAGGTCGTGCTCTCCAAATCATCCGACCGATCGGACTAAGGAAGACGACATTATCGGTCTAATCCAGTTATCCCAGTACTGCTCTGAACGAACATCTGATTCCATCGAACCTCGTTTGGGATCTGCACATGAAACCAACTCAATCAATACTTGTTTCCAAATCCAACAAATTAAAATGTAACCAACTATTGCCTCATTCAATCCGACTCAGCATAATACACAGTGCGGTTGTGGGGCGTTACAAAACCTACGATAATAGCCAGCCAATCCAAGAAAGCTCATGATCTCTGCCACTGAACTCGGGGTAGACCATGACTCAACTGTTGATATCTTCTTCGGGTCTAATGAGATTCCGTCTCCTGTAATCATATGCCTGAGGAATTCAACCTTATCAAGGAAGAACTCATACTTCAAAAGCTTGTCATACAGCTTCTCCTTCCCGAGGGTCTCCAGAACTATCTTCAGGTGCTGCTCATGCTCTTCCAGGGTCTTCGAATATATCAATATATCATTAATAAATACCACAACAAACTGATCCAGGTACTGATAAAATACTTATTCATCAGGTTCATGAATACCGACGGGGCATTGGTCAACCCAAACGGCATCACCAAGAACTCGAACTACCCATACCGAGTCCTTAAAGCTTTCTTCGGAATGTCTTTCTTCTTCACTTTCACCTGGTGGTACCCCGACCTCAAGTCTATTTTTGAGAATACCTTTGCTCCACTCAACTGATCAAACAAATCGTCAATCTGCGGCAACGGATATTTATTTTTTATATTGATATTGTTAAAATATATATAATCGATATACATGTGTACCGACCCATCCTTCTTCGGTACAAACAATACCGGAGTACCCCATGGTGATGAACTAGAGCAAATAAAGCCCTTGTCCTGCAACTCATCCACCTGCTTCTTCAACTCTACCAGTTCGCTGTTGTTAACCCTATAGACGAGTTATGCTATCGGCTCTACGCTTGGCACTAATTCTATAGAGAACTCCACATCTATGTCTGGTGGCAACCCCGACAACTCCTCTGGAAAGAGATGCATATACTTTGTAATCAATGGATGTGGCGGCCCCTGCTATTCCACCATAGGTCCACAGAAGCCTCCCTCGCTCAGCTCTTTTTCTCGTCTGACGAACTCAAACTCTGGCTTTCTTGGCGTCTGAAACAAAACTCTGCCTCTACGATAATCGATACTAATATGGTGCCTACTCAACCAATCCATCCCGAGTACTATATCGTAGCTCGAAAGTGGCATTATGAGTAGACACGCGCTTAACTCTCAGCTTCCAAGAGAAAATCTTTGATCCTTGCAAACATCACTGAACAGAATAATGCCACCCCCAATTGTGATCTTGAAAGTCCTCGCCAACGGTTCAGTCTCAAGATGATGCTTCAAAGCAAAAGATACAGATACAAAACTATGTGAAGCACCAGAATCAAATAAAATATGAGTTAGAAAAGAATCAAGATAGACTGAACCTGAAATGACAACTCCAACTGGCTCCTCCTCCTTGACGGTCAAGGTGAAAGCTCGCCCTTGCTGCGCACCTCTTTGCTGCTGCTGCTACTGCTGCTATACGAACCTCAGTTTTTGTATCGGTAACAAAGTTCCTCTCTGTTGTCTCGTTTGTGGTCTCGTAGGTTCTCACTATGCCTGGGCCCCATCCTGTGCTGGACGATATGGAGCCCTAAGACAAGCCATCAACTGGTGGTCTCCTGATCCGCAGAACAAACACTAGCCCAAACTTATCCTGCAGGCATCCCATCCATCTTCCAGCTTCTTGCATAATGGACAAGGAATAGCTGGATGAGCTGGCCTCTGAATCTTATGCGCCTATAGTACTGGCACTCTAGTTGGTGCGGGGAACTGCTGCCTCAGCCGCTGGAAGTATCTCTGATGCTGCTGCTGAAAATAAGACTGCTTTTCTAGGCCCGCACTACTGCTAGCTCCTAAAGGATTCCTCATCCTCTTGGAGCTAAGCTCCAAATCATCCACCGCATATTATGCCTGCACCAGGATCTCATCAAATGTAGTGGTGTGATTTCCACTAGTATGGGATTTGATCTCCCTGTTCAGACCTGAACTTTCGGACGTTCCCAGGGGATTCTGTCCCTCCACAAGGAGACCCAATCTATAGTACTCTGATGCATACTCGTCCACCGTCATGCTGCCCTGGACGAGGTACTGAAACTGGCTCTTTAGAGAAGTCAGAGCCAGATCCGAAAAAAAAATTCTTGAAAAGATCCTTGAAAGCTTCCCAAGTAAGTCCAGGTGCTGAGATCCTCGGGTCGGTCCTGAACCATGTCAAAGCAATGTCATACATTATGCTCCCTGCTGTCTCTACCTGTAGTCTCTCTGGAATCTGCGCTAGCCTCAGGTTCCTCTCTATGTCTTCAATCCAGTCATCTGCATAAATAATTCCCTCAATTCTCTTAATGTTCTTGGGCTCCATCCTCTTAAAGTCAATGATAGTCCCCGGCCTCGGCTGTTGCGGGACCTGCGGAGGTGGAGCTACCTGTGGCTGGGCCAAGGAAACTCTCTCGACGGCGGCGAGTGCAAGCTGGTGGGCATTCTCATTGCCCTGCCTCATGACCTCAGACTGGCGTTGCTGGGCCTCCTCCTGGGCCCTTTATTCCTCCATTATCTGTTGAAAGAGTGGAAACACCTCTACCGGATCAACTGATGCTTGTAACTACCATATTTTTATAAGGGTATTTTTATAATTTTGCATATTGTAAAATTTTTATATATTAGTGGTTGCCTAAAATTATATTAGCGGTTAGTGGTTAACTTATTGGTTAGATTTAGTGCTAGTGAACCTAAGTGGACCTAACTAGTCTTGGCATGACCATTGGTTTAATTAATTTATTGGTTTGATTGACTCATAATTAGGGAGAATGAATTAGTAATCCATTTCTAATTAAATTAGAATATTCCCTTAGTTAAACCCTCTTTAGAAAAATTCTTCATGACTAATTAGGAAGGGCAAGCTTGTAAATAAGTCAATCCCATCATGACAAAACCCTTTCCTCAAGTCTTCTTTATTCTATTTTATTTCATTTCTCCACCACTCCTTCTTCTCCACTTCATCTTCTCCATCTCCTCAAGAATGAAGAAACCCTAATTTTCCAATCTACTACAAATCCAAAATTCCTCCCTTAACATTCCTCCCTTAACACATTTTTTTACCTCCAAAACTTCTTCATATGGAGAGCTAGTGCTTGGAGCTCATGGAGGAAACCAAGGAAAAGCATTAGCAAGAGGATTTGAGTCACTTCTTCTTCCATTCTTCCCAAAATTTATGGAGATTCATTGGGATCCAACTCCCAATAGGTAAATAACTATTTTCCCCTAATTTTCATGGTAGGAACTCAAATGGAGCCAATTAGAACCCTCCCCTAGGTGGGAATGACCTTCTAATGGTAGATCTAAGTGTTAGAGGACTTGAATCCACTAGATCTAGGCTTTTGAATGTTGTATTGGTGTTCTCTAGAGTTCACTTGGTAGAACTATGAATTTTGTACACCAAGTGTTTGTAGGATGGTCTCAATAGGATGTTTGGCTTAATCTAGTGTTGTGTTAGTGTCCATTTTGTCCATTTCCCTATATTTCTCTAGAGCTACTTATTTTTTTATATGTTTATATCATACTTCATATATTGTGGGTTGAGGTGTATTGGGTATCATATAGTATTGATAGTGTGTGGTGTAGTATAGTTTAGAGGGTATGAGTTCTGATACTTGGTACCAGTGACATGTGAAGGTAGGGATGAGGGATTGCTATTGGTATATTAGGGGAAATGTGAGAGGTTGGAGAGGTCTGTAGTCGGGCCCTGTGCAGTAGTGGAGGAGAGGCTTGGTGTAGTGCCATCCATAATGTGAGGGTGCATGAGTATTAGAGTTGGGAACCTGGCAGGGGATGTATATTGTAACTACAAGAGGGGGAGAAGGCATGGTTAGTGTAGCAGTGTACTGTATGCACTGCCATAGGAGTTAGCAGAAGTAACAGCAATATTGCAGTCTTGGACAGCAACTGGTGTTGCATTACTAAGGGGTGCAGCAACAGCAGCACATAATTGGGGTTAGGGTAAGTGATTGAAGACATGCTTAATTAAGAGAGTACATCATGGAGCAACCTATAGTATCAGCAGTGCATTTGGGAGTCAGGTTAGGAGGCCATTAGGTTGAGGTTTCCATCTGCAACAGACCTTAAGACTGGTCAGACTTGGAGTTAAAATGCCATATAACAGCAACCTAGAGTCACCTTAGAGCTATGATAAGATGGGTGTATCAATAACTAAGAAGGGGAGTTATGGACAAGGCAGATGTTGGGTTCAGAATAGGGTAACTGATATTTGGTATCAGTTGTGTGTTGAATTGATATTGATATATGTATGCATTGGTTATAAGAGGGTGGTATCAGTGACTTTGATTTGTGTTAAGAGTTGGGGACTGCTCTCGAGCAATGGACTGCAAATGCAGGGAGTGTATATCACTGTGCAAGTGTACCAGGAATTGGGTGTTTCTTTTCCAGCAAGTATAAGTGGTGTGTGTCTAAGGGTGATTAGTGTTTGAATGTTAGAAGGAAGGGTGGCTCGGGTTAGAGCTTTGTTCTTAGATTTTTGCCTTAATATTCAGATACTCTGTGAGGTAGCAGTTAAGATATGAGTTCAAATGATGTGTTGCATCAGGTAAGGGTATTTTGTTGAATAGAACTTGGGTCTATGTGACTGACTGGTGAGTAATATAGTGATCAAAGTGGATTTGTGTAGCAACTAGGAAGGTTAGTTTGGACCACTGATACTTAGTATCAGTGGCAAGTCAGGCACTGACAATGCACTGCCAAGGCAGTATATTTCAACTGAAGGTTGTAGATTAGAAGCAGTGGTTAGTTTCCAAATTTAAGGAGTTTGAGGTGTATCAGTCTTGTCCTATGAGGTATCAGGCAGTAAAGGGGTGTCCCAATCTGAGATAAGAGAGGTTCTCAGACTATCAGTAGAACTGAGACCTATTATTAGTTAGATAGGTTAGTACAAATTGATTAGTATAGGTTAGTTATTGTATCAATTGGTGTATTAGTTTATGTCAGTTATTAAAGGTTAGTTAGTATATTAAAGATGATGACTGTTAGTATCCATTAGAAGTTAAAGGAGTTAAGAATATTAGTTAGGAGTATAACAGTTAGTTGGTAAATTAGTATAGTTAGAAGATTATGTCAATTAGTACATATATGTAAGTATTAGTTAGCTTTAGTGTTGATATAAGTTAGTTGTCAGTTAGAGTACTAGGTTAGTGTTATGTTAGTATTAGTGTTATAGACTATATAGTGTACCAGTTAGTTGGAGTGGAAGGAGAATAATTTAATGCCAGTTAGTATTAGAGTATCAGTCTAAATATTAGTGTATCAGTTAAGTATTAGTTAATGTTAGTCTATTTAGGTAAGCAGTTAGTTAGTGTTAGAATGCTAGAGGTCAGTAACTATATTAGTTACAGGAAATACCAGTTAGTGTTATGATTAAAAAATGATTAGAAATAAGTTAGTTGTATATATATTATCTAGTAACTGTTAGTGTTAGTAATTAGTTAACATGTCACTAAAGAACAGTTAGTAGTATATATAAATTAAGATATGGTAGTATAAGTAGGTTAGTTCATAGAGTACTAGTTAGCAGTTAGTTGAATGAGAGGTCAACTAGTAAAGTATATATCAGTTAGTTGTTGGTAAATAGTATATACTAAATTGTTAACTATTAGTTACTAGTTGGTATAATTAAGATATTAGTATACTCTATTTAGCTAGTTTAGCTAATTAATTATCTAGTTTAGCTAGTTTTACTTAATCAGTGATCAATTTAGACTTGTAACCTTAGTATAGACCTAGAAATTGGTATTTGACCTAGTATTGGCTAGTAGATCATCCTTGTTGCATTTTAGCTCATTATACACTATTTTGTCTTACCATTCATGTCTAGGTCTATATGACACCAGTTCGGACACCGTTTTGCATCCTTTGCTCAGGACCACAGGCGAGTATATTCTCTAATAGTTTCCATTATTTGATAATTCCTATGATTTTGGTCTATAGTATTATTTTACCTGATTTCTCGACACTATGGATACATGGATTAGTATTATATGGATTCACTCTCTTGCGACACGTGCACCATACTTGTTTGGCCTCTACTTCAGGACTCTTTACTGGCATCATCTCAGGACTCACTTACTGGCATCACTTACTTTATCTAGCTGGCCTCGTACTTGATTTGCGTGTCGGGACTTGGATTCATTTATACTAGTCGGACGGGAAAATACTTGAGTTGACATGTAAATATTCCCAAAATTCTGGAATAATCCCCTTCTTGTCTAATCTAGAATGATAGCAGTCGTACACCTCACGTGTAATGAGCCGTATTATCTCCTAGACATTTACATGTTGAAAGTGGTATTTTTAAACATACTAGTATAGTTACATTCTTGCTGGTTTCACATTATATACTTGAAGGACACACCATATATGTCTCAGATTAGTTCTCATTTATTATCATCTTTATTTACCATACTTTTTTGATTAACCATGCTTATCTTTCTTGCTTCTTAAATTAACTGTGACTGTATTTTATTCCCCGATTTATTTCTTTTCCTTGCTCATCATGTCTTACTTACTATAGCAATTTTATTGTCTTTGTCAATTAATTGGAACTGCTATTGGGTTGTACTTCGCTCCAATCCTGACTGGATAATATTTTTTAGATGACTTCCTAGAGGACTTGTGTCCAACATATTACGGGCCACATGATGACGAGGCCATTGAGATTGTACCATAGAGCCTCTTCATATAGTAGCACCGGTTGGAGAGTTTTAGATCATTCATTATAATATTATTTTTGATCTTAGCTTGACTTTAGGGCATGTACTATATTTGAGATCTTGGTGTTGTATTTAGACTATTGGACTTGGACTTGTCTTGTGTTGTGACTCTGTATTTCTTTCCTCTATTATATATCATGCATTTATCTTTCTTTAGTTTTATATTGTGATTGAGTATTGATTATCATATATCATATTGTCCTCTATTTGGAGTTGAGATGGTATGACAGGTACCTTATATATATTGTGTAAAATAGTTAGATAGCCATGTTGTCCTAGACAATGTTCTACCGTCGATGCTGCGGTGTAGGCTGGACGTACCTCCGAAAGCTGGTGACACTGTCGGTGGTGGTGAAAGCTCCTCTAGAGATATAAGCACCATCCTCTGTGAAGTTGTGGGTACTATCCTCTGGACTGGAGGTGGAGCACCCCCGAAAGCTGCTTCAGAAATTCTTACCTGGACCGGTAAGTGGCCTCTAAGCTAGAGCTGATGGATTAGGGTCTGCTGCTGCCCTCCTCGGAGGTGAAAAAGTGACCAACCTCTCTGACACTTTGCATGAGCGCTGGGATCGCATCTTCGGTGACATCCTTAAGATAGATTGAGACAAAGGAATCAATATTGATTAAGATACGATATCATCAAAGAAGAACAGAATTATTCAAGTACAACAAATATTTACATTGATAAAGATAGCAAAAAAGATATTTTAAAATTGTTTCCTAGTCGTGATTAAGTATACTCTCAGCCTATATCTGATATCCTAAATTAGGCTCATAGCAGTACTCTAAGTCTGAGCACCGCTACGAAATTATACTACTTGCGATCTCTAGACCTGCATGGGCCACCACTAAAAACGTATCATGACCCACACTAAGAATAGGGGCACGAGTAGTGAACAACGCCCAACCTACACCGCATCATCGACAGTAGAACGTCGTCTAGGTCAACCATATTATCTAAGCATCTCACACAATATATATAAGGGACAAGTCAATGTCATCTCAACTCCAACCAGAGGAATAAATATAATGACATGATAATGATATCCATACTCAATCACAAAATTAAACTAAGGAGGATAAAGCATGATACAGAATAAGAAATATAGAAAAGGAATCACAATACAAACACAAGTTCACAATACTAGTCTAGGCACAATACATCTCCAAAATAATATACAAAAAACTATATAGAATTCTCTATACACAACCAATTGGCCTAGAACTTGTTCATATAGGTAGCCCTATGCCATGGGGTGGTTCCTAATGGTCAATGCATGATTTAGAAGCTAGGGAGAAGATGAATTCAAAATTTTGTCTATTGGGAGATGGATTCCCAATGAAAGAGCTCTACGACACGATCTGGACACGATCTTTTCACCAAAGCTCCTTCTTCTTGTGCTCCTTGCTTTCCCAAGCTCCAAAGCTCCTTGAGGGATGAAAATAAGAGAGAAATGTGAATGAATTGAGAGAGGTTGATGGAGGGATGAAGGAATTGGGGATCTATGAATTGGGGATCTATGAATTGTGGATCTAGAAATGAGAGTGTAAAATAAACTGGAGCGAGAGAATAGCCCCTCCAATATGGCCGGTGTAAACCCCCTCGATTAATTCTATAGATAATCAGGTTTAGATTTGGAAAATTTTGGATTTAGCAGTAGATGTTGAGGTTTAGAATGGAGATAGGTTTGTCTGTTATTTTAATTTATTTAATTAAAACCCTTGGCGCGCCCTATCATCGCTAAATCATTCGGAGCCCAATATCAGCCCGTAAATTCCATCGGACTATTGTACTTCGGACTTGACTCGCCAAATTAGGCACTGGACTTTTCTGTCACTTAAAATCAGATTTTCGTTGTGCTCTAAATTAATTGCACAAATTTTTGAAACCGTAATCCGTATTTAATTTCGTGTTGGACACCTGTGTCGTTACCCTTAAATTTTGAGATACCAACTTAACCCATTGAGCCGGACCAACTAAAGGGTCCAAGACTGACTCCAAGCCCCCATTATTTTTGATCTTTGCGTCATTTCCAGATTTTGATCCCAAGTGCCCCCATTTAATTTAAAAGCGCAGGACACTTTAATTCTATATAAATCGGGGATACCAATTTTGCCTAATCCTATTTTAATCCTTAATTAATCCCGATGGCCACTAAATTAAACCCGTGCCAAACCCCCAACACCCCCTCGCCATGCAAATCATTAACCATAACTTTTTTCACAATTTTTGCGTCATTTTATGTGTTCGTGCAATTTCCCGAATTTAGGGGGTTAATTTGCAAATAGGGTAACATGTTTCAAACCTCATTGATTTAAACCTTAATGAAGAAACCCCCTCAACCCTTGACCGGTTCAACACAACCCCACTCTTCCCTTGGAATGAATAAATTTTGTTCATAAGAAATCCTGGCCATTCATTCAAATAGGGAGCATCTCCACCACACACTCCACATCACAACTCCCTATAAAGTGTCTCTTCACTACACATTTTCCAATCAGCCCTAATCCCCATGTCTTAAAAACCCCCCCTACTTTCTCTCTCCTCCCTCCTCACAAAATCCACAGCCAACATCCCTTTCCTCTTTCCTTTCTTCTTCCTCTTCTTCTTCTTCTTTTATTTTTTTTTGTTTCTTCTTCTTCCTTCATCTCCCTGAAGGAGAACTCCGGCCGGCCGACTTCGACCCCGGCGGCCCGGCCCACTTCCAGCCCGCCCGACGGAGTAGCTCCGGTCCAACCCGCTCGAAGTGCAGCTCCGGCCGGCTGACCTGTGCACTCCGGTCCCGACCCCGCTGTGCACTGTACAGCTCCCCGCACCGCCTTCTGCCGACAGCGCCGCTGCTCTCCGATGGCGGCCGTGCACCAGAAGTCCCCCCAACGACGGCTCCAGCAGCTCCCGTCCGGCTGACCTCCACTGCCTGGCGTTCCCTCCCCCGACTTCGCTGCTCACCGCCGACTCCTCCACTCAGTCCGACCGACCACCACACATTAACGTCTCCGCCGCTCGAAACATTTCCCACGAGCGCACCACCCTCTCGAGCTTTTCCCCGCCGGCTCCCTCCACTCCGGTCGAGCTGCAGCGCCGGCCTGCTACAGTTTCTCGCGGCCACGAACTCCGGCCGGCATTCGAACGTGGCTCCGGCCTGCTGTCCCCGAAGACCCCGGTAGCCACCGCCTCCAGTACATTACTCCCACCTCCTTCCGGCCATCGACGAGCCACCCACTACTCCGCCACTACAGCCATAGCTCCGACTTCACGGCGTCGAGTTACCCCCAACTCCCCGCAGCTCCAGCACAGCGCAGTCCGCCACTCCGACGAGCTTCCAGTCTCAACCACCATTGCACCATAGCTGACCTCCTCACCACCGTTGTATCATCGTTACTTCCACCACCTCAGCGACTCTGACCTATTCCCCCTGGTCTGGCTGCACTCCACCACCGGCCGTACTCCGGCATCCACACCCTCGTCGAGGTATCGACTATCACCCCCTCTCTATGTTTGTATCTCAAATGAGTTTTTAACTAGGATTTTTGTAAATCTTGTTGGTGATGTTTCACCTTGACCTCCATATTGTTCCCTAGTTTAGTAAGAGAGAAGAGTGTAGTTATGAGAAGAATAAACTGTGGTGCATGGGTGGGTTCCATATTTGAGTATAGAATATGTTATGATAGGAAGAACAGAGAACGGATAACATATATAAGTTCTACTAACGTATGCTTACCAAATCATTCAAGAGTGCAAGTAGTGGTTAAGGATTCTAACCGTAGTTATGTTGATGTTGCTGTAGAAAGTATGGTAGGGATGAAAGTCATATGAACAAGGAGGAGTAATGCATTGTACCTATATTGTAAGGATTACCTGTGAACAATTGAAGAAGGGTGGTCTCATGAGAGCTTGCCTTTACTTTTGTATAAGGGAAGAAATCAATTATACCTGTGGAAGATTTAGATTTAGTTAGGGTTTATATATGCCATGTGGAGTTTAAGGGTTGTAGACATTGAGATTAGGGTTTATCGTATTGATTTATATACATGTGATTATTATTGATGAGCAGTAATTTTTGGTGAAATGATGATGATGGGTGTATAAAGGAAGACCAAATATTTAATAAGTAATTACTTTTGAGGAAGACATACTTAAACATGCATGATAACATTTGCGAAGACCAAGGGGAATAAGGAATGAGCATACCTTAACTACTGAACCACGTGATGAATATAGTAAGAATGAGGATTGGTTGATGATAGTATATTGATGAATAGATGATTTGACGTACCGTACCGATAGTCAACTGTGGTCAACCCCCCTAGTGTCTTGTCCCTATGAGTCGTAGCAGAGACTGAGTTTAGATGTAGATGTGTGTAGCATCCCTGTCTGACGTGGAGCAGATTATTGATTATTGGTATGTATCTCATCTCTAGGTACTGCGGGACCTGAGGACTTGGACGCGGTACCGGGACCCCGTCATCAGCAGCCTCGCGCAGGCAAGTGTACCTTGCCACACTGTATTTCAGTTACAGATATTTATTGTTTTGTTATGTACATTATGCACGTATTTATGTTGACGTTCGGTACTTCGCGTTCAGTTCACAACCGGATGAAGACGTACGTCGTAACGTCATAGGAAGATCGTTGGATGATTCGTAGCATCTCGATATGCGTACCTGAGTTTATCGACACCCCAGGACACACTCATACACTGTGATCGTGCCAGATTCCTGTATCCTGATACTGACATCATGGCCAGAGACTAGGACGACCTTAGGGTCGTGTCTGTTGAGTTATTTCCGTGTGTCGAGACTGTTAGGTAGAGGTTCAGGTTCAGCGCACCATCGTTGACCGCTTGGGAAGGGGAAGACAGTTACTAGACATTTGGGCTACTCTGCACGCGCTTATATATGTATATGTAGTGATCCTGTATTATAGTGTAGTGGTATCACCCGTGTGTCTCTGTGCTCGGAGCTACGGTACGACCCGTGTGTCTCTGTGTTCGGAGCTACGATTTTATTTTAAAAAGCCCACGCGTCGAACGTTGTCTTTAAACTGTGTCACACTTGTTTGGTTATGATAGAGTACCCTGTTGTTGCACTTGTACTTTTTATTTATCTGGCATGTTGTATTTCTGTACCTTGTTACGTCCCTCTGAGGACATGGTTCCTTGCCAGTTTTGCAGCATAGATGATTACGGAGCATTTGGTGTTGCTGTTGGAGTTACATGTCTTGCAGGCATGGTACCAGGTACTCACATTATATCTACCGGCATTATGGTTATTTTAAATTGTTTATTTCATCTGATGTTGTAGCCTAGTTTTTATAGACTCATACTTCTTCTCGAGTCTATTCGAGTTAGTGTGTTATTGGACGGCCGACTTTAGCACACATAGTTTTTTCTTGTATACTGATGTACATTATGGATTGAGACATAGAGGTTTACATTTATCAGGATATCTAGATTTTGCCCTCTATATTACAGCTTATACGTATTCGAGTCAGACCAGAGTCTGGTCGAATGCGTAGCTGGCGTGTCACGTATTCCTGGTCCTACATTTTTGGGACTGGGGCATGACAGCCGGCCCCTTTCCCCTCTATAAGCTACTAACAAATATCCAATTAGCCCTACACTAGGGTCATGTAGGTTGTAATTAGGGAGAGATAATTTAGGAAGGCTTCTAACTAATACAAATTAACTCTAATCCTCCTAATTAGCTAAAGGGAATGGTTTCAATGGGCCTAGTCCATGTTGGGCTCACAAGTTGTCATGATAAATCTAATTGGGTTCACATGTGTCAAGTCTAACTAATAGGCTAGCCCACTAACTATAATAAATAATACAAATCATAAATAATTATTTACAACACTCTAATTAATATTATGATCTATAAAATTAAATAACTAGGCCAAATTACTAAATTATCCCTATTTAGAAAAGTAAGGGTGGCATGACTTCTCTGAAGCTGCGGGTCCTGATCTTTGTGATATAGACTTCGGCGGCATCTTGAAGACAGAACGAAACAAAAAAAAATTAAATAAGGCTCAAGATACGATATCATCAAAGAAGGATAGTAATATTCAAAGAAAGTAAATATTCAGAATGATAAGGATAGCAAAATCAAAAGTTAGAAGTTTCTGTGATTGAGTATACTCTCATCATATATCATAAATCCTATAGCAGGCTAGTAATAGTACTCTAAGTCTGAGCGCTACTACGATATCGCACTAGTTGTCATCTCGATCTGCAAGGGCCACCATAAAAATGTGTCATGATCCGTACCCAAAATAACGGCACGAGTACGTGGGTACGTCCATCCTACATTGCTGCATCGACGGTAGAATGCTGTCTAGGTCACAATATTATCTATCACATATCACAATAATATATAACATATCAATGAACTCAACTCCATAAGGAGGACAAGGTGAATATAAATATAATGTCATACCAATACTCAATCATAATATAATCTATAGGAAGATTAATGGCACGATAAAGATAAGAAACGATATAAAAGATGTTCCAACACATAACTCTAGAAATAACATACATCTCAAACAATAGCAATAAAACTAAGAGTCTAGCTAACTCAAATACAACATAAGTCTCAAATAGTACAACTCAGAGTATCTCTAAACGGAACAATCCAAATACAATATAAATGCTAGGCTCTAAGTCACTACAAATGGATCATCTATTGGAACGGGATCCTCCTAAAGCTCCTGGATGTAACCCTCATCTACTCCCGGTCCATAGTATGTGGGATAAAAGTTTTCGAGATCCTCCGAAAAATATATTTAGTCCGGATTGGAGCGAAGCACATAAATTAACAACAGTTCCAATTATAAGGATAAAAACTATAAAACTGTAAGTAATAAAAATACAATATAGAAATAATATTGGAATAATAAGGAAACTGGTACACAGATAATCATATCAAAGGAAACAATGAACTATAAATAAACAAGGGAATGACTATATCATCAAGTGTAAACTAGAATAGAGAAAAAGTAATACTAGTTAAGTGCCTTGAAATATTAGTTATTATGTGATCGACTTGGGACAAGATCGGGCTCTACCATATATGATTGGCTATGAACAAGTACAGGTAAGGGATCAGGTCAATCAAGTATGATTGACTATGCACAAGTACAGGTAAGGGGATCAGGCCAATCATATATGGGGAGCTATGCACAAGTAATAAGATCAGGCTACACCCTTGTATGGTAAGGATGAGCTATGCACGAGTAAGTGGTGTATGATCACATAATCGAATAATACTTCTCCGTCCCTGGCTAGTACGATGGATCCAATCACGACTCCTCATGATAGGTATCTATGATACTAGCCCATGAATCCACTGTGTCAAGAATCGAGTATAACACTACAGAACTAGAATCATAGTAATCATCAAAATAACGTAAACTGTCAAAGAATGTACTCGCTTGTGGTCCTGAGCGAAGTATGAGGATCGATATCTAAATGGAGTCACAAAGACCTAAATATAGAATAGTAGTGTTAAGGAGTAAAATGAAATGATAATCATGAATAACTAGCTAGGATGAAATTTTAGGCCATTTCTAGGTCAAACAAAGTCAAGCTAGGTTATACTAGGTCCATACCTTAATTCTAAGTTCATACTAGTTAATATCTAAGGTATATTAGTTAATACTAGTAAATAATTTCTAATATTAATTAATACTAATTAATACTAGTTAAATATACTATATTATATATCATGTCTATATATAACCCCAATATTCACTAACTTCTAGTACTTAGTCTATAACTCATTTCTTGCATCCCAATACCCAACTTCCTTTACTTATTCCTTCAAGATAATACTAATATATATCTAAATATTTAGTATTTTAATGTATCTTAGCACTTAGCTACTACTCTAACATAGACTCAAACTATTACCTATTGATACACATTTCCTACCACATCACAGATTCACTTGTATATCAGTCCTTACACATGAGTTAACACCCAACCAATCTAGCCTACCACATTCACCTGGCTTATCCTAATACTCGATCCTTACTGCTACCCCTCATACACTCTGACTCTGGACTCACCCTTACTGATACCATAGATATCCAACTCCTGGATACACTCTCTGATATCCTACACTTCACTCATGCCTGATACTCCGCAGTTCACACAAATACTGCAGATTGAAGTGTCCGACCCTAACTGCATCAAGCAGCACCTAGCTCATCCTATAGCCTGAATCTCGACCACACAGATCCAAATATCTACTGCCTGCAATTTTAGCGCTTATGTTGCACCATTTTCCCCACTCCCTCTGGAAATCACTAATATACTAGAGAACCTCACATATGTCAAATCCTTACACCCATGACTCATTACACTTCACACACAGTCACTTGCACAAAATCAATACCTGATTTTCCCCCATTCAACTTTAATACACCGCTTGCAACTTATACTACTTTATCAGTTGCTCCATGCTTCCAACCAGACCACTGCTCGAGTGCTCTCATTAGCACCACACCAATAATCCTCAACTCAGTTATCCTCACATCTGAGAATACTCCAAATTACAGATGTACACAATTGCACACTGGTGTAGAATCTGCACTATAACTCATTTTATTTCAGTTCACTCTCATCTCACAGTAACCTGGAAAATTTCATTCAACAGTGAACTCTCTTAACACACCTGAACATAAGTTCCTTACACACCACTCCTTGTGATACACAGATCACACACATACACCACTGCATCTCTCTTACTGATACTGCCATGATCCCTCACTCGACTACCCCCATCTATTACATAGTGTATAACACTTTATCAAGCTCCCAAATTCCCTTAATACATGTTATTGCAACTGCTACTATATCTGTCACCCCCACTTTTTTGGATTAGGGGTATTTTTGTCTTTTCGTAATTAATGAGTAAATGATTGCATGATAATTGATTATTCTTAATTTTCGGTGATTTTAATTTGTTGCACCTCACCGTCGTTTTGAATTTTGAACCCCACTTGCATTCACTTTTATTAAATTGATTCATAAGTCGAACTTGTACAACCTTTCATTGTTTAGACACATTGGTGCAAGAGTACATTGAGGTATCCTTTCCGTTGAACGATACGTATATAAACCCAAATTCTCCTTTAGGTGTAAATTCCAACCATTGTAATACCCATGAGAAAGCCCAATTCTAAGAAGGCCTTGACCAGACCTAATTCTAGGTCAACCCAAAGTCTACTATGATCATATATATACATAAGTATAGCTTCCTTATTCTTTTCCACCAAAACCTAATACACCCCCAGCCGACCATCTCAAACCCCCCCCGACTTTACTGTTCCTCATCGGACATCCCCGAGCGCCGGACACCCGCTGTCCCCGAGCGCTGAACGCCGAGCCCCGAGCGCCGAGCGCTGAACGCCGAGCCCCGAGCGCTGAGCGCTGTCGACCGAGAAGTTCCCGCGGAGACCGACGCAGCCGACCGAGAAGTTCCCGCGGAGACCGACGCTACCGACCGAGAAGTTCTCGCGGAGACCGACGCTGCCGACCGAGAAGTTCCCGCGAAGACCGACGCTGTCGACCGAGAGTTCCCGCGCGGACTGACTGCTCGACGACCGGAGTTCGACGACCGACCCTGCACATCGACCAGCCTTCCCTGTTCGTGACCATCGCCTCGTAATCATCATCGTGCCGAGCGCAGGTTAGCTCATGTCCACGTTCCCATCATTTCCTGCGATGATATACAAGTAACTAGGGACGTATGTATATATGTATTTGAATACGTATTGGTATATTGGTGTATATATATAATATTTCCAACTAATATCTATATACTTGCGTATAAGTAATGTGTAGGTATTCCCTAGTTTATCAATACGTGTATTATAATCATAATTAATGTAGGTTAATATATATGCCTACGAACCGTATAATGCTCAATTAGGTTAATACACTTATACATATCTATTATAAATGTAATTAATTAGTATGATGAGAGATTAGTTCATATTAAGTCCTATGTATCACATGTCCAAGATGTCTTGATTGTGACCACGGATACCCCGTAGCTACATCTACCTGTGACCATGTAGCATGATAGTAGACTGCCATATATACACTGACGTACTGGCAAGACCGTACCATTGACTGTCTGTTATGCACAGCAATTACAGACGCGACCCTAGTATAATCCTTGATCATTCTGTTGATCGTGTATTAGTGTGATGTCTGATGCAGTATTGTGTTTATGGCATATCTATAGGACTGTTGGATCATTCAGACGGTACCTTGGAACCCGGACTTTGGTATTGCCAGCTAAGGACCACAGGTGAGTACATTCTCTGACAGTTTCTATTATGTTGATTATCTCTATAATTCTTGTGGTATAGCGTACATGACTCTGACACTGTTCTTTACACGAGTTGGCATCATTGAGACCTGTCACGAGGAGTCGTGATTGAAATCCATCGTGCTAGCTGGGGAAAAATGTGGAAGTATTAGTAGCTTATGTGATCATACCCCTTACATGCAGCATTAGCTCACCCATATTTCACGTCGGTGCAGCTTTACCCTTACATGCCTCATCGCTGTTACATCTGGTTAGCCTGACCTGTTGGGGATGACCGCTAACTAATATAATGAGTCATATAACCCAAGCCGATCACATGATATACTGATATTTCACACACTTAGTTAGATGATTCTTGACATGTATCTTGATAGATTGATCTTGTATTTCCACATGTTCTAGTTGTTGTACTTACATACACTTACATACCAGTTCTTTGTACTTGCATACACTTTTAGTTCTATTCCTTGTCAGATGCATATTGATGATGATGTTCCAGTATTATTCCAGTATTTCTTATTTCAGTATCTTATTTCCAGTTATTCATATCTGTCTTGTATTTCTTTAAACTGTGTTATAGTTTTTGTCAATATATGTGGAACTGCTGTTAGAGGTGTATTTTTGTTCCAATTCTGACTGAATATTTTTTCCAGAGAACCTTGAGGATTTCTGTACTACGCACTACGGACCAAGTATAGAAGCAGACTATGCACCAGAGATCCTAGAAGAGACTATGCTTCTAGATGAGACTTTGCCTACAGCTATTTAGATAGTATTTATTTATGCTTGAGACTTATGGAGGATATTGCAGTTATGTTTAGACTTATGTTAAGTTTAATTGGAGACTTGTGTTGGACAGTTAGACTGTGAGTATCTTTATGTTTGAGACATGGTGTTTAACTATGTTATTTCCTTTTATCTTTTATCGTGCCTTATAGTTGTTGTGATTGAGTTATATTGAGAGATTTTGGAGATGTATATTATTGACAGGTGTTTAGTTAGTTAGTGTTACTGTGACCCAGACAGCATTATACCGCCGATGCTGTGGCGTAGGCTGGACGTACCCACGCTCTTGTGCCCCTATACCGGGTGCGGGTCGTGACACGTTTTTAGTGGTGGACCATGCAGGTCAGGTTTTCGCAAGTTATGCGATATCGTGGTAGTGCGACAACTTAGTTGTATTGCTGCGAGCCTGTACTAGGATATAGGAATAGGATCTAGGATGAGAGTATGCTCAATCACACTAGGAAATTCTGAACTTCTTATTGCTATTCTAATGGATTGCTTCCTTAGCACTTTAGTGTTCTTCCTTGATAATTTCACATCTATCACCTTAATTGATTCTTTGATCTGTATTTAGGATGTCGCTGAATACTAGATCCATGAGAATGGGAGCAGCCAATTCAGAGAGGACTGCCACCTCTCAACCTGACGAACAGATACCTGGAGATTCTCCTACATCTTCTGTTCGTGTGGAAGTGTCTGCAATTAACGGGATTCCTCCTCCACCTATACAGAGGATTGCCCCAACTATGACAGACGACCTTCCACCACCACCGACACCGATTTTCGGAGGAGTGCCCGCTGACGGGGCACAGATGTTCGCATTGATGTAGGGCATGCTAGAGGCCCAGAGAGTAACCGCAGAAGCTCAATGTGTTCAAGCTGAGGCTCAGAGAATGCAAGCAGAAGCACACCAGGCGTAGACCGAACTGATGAGAGAGAGCATGGAGAATGCTAATCAGATGACTCTCCAGGCTGTGGAGAGAGTAGCACGACAATCGCAACATCAAGGTCAGCAACAACAGAGGCCCGGTACCATAGTGGACTTTAAGAGGATGATGCCTCGAGAGTTCAAAGGCACAGAAGGAATACTATATGCTGATGAATGGTTAGAAGACATAGAAAGGAATTTGCGCTTATCACAGATTCCAGAGATTCTTCAGGTAGAGGCCGCTGGCAGTCAGATGTTTGATATCGCACTGACGTGGTATCGTACAGAGCCGAGACTCGCCGCTGAAGGACTTACTTGGGAGAACTTTAAAGAACTCTTCAAAGAGAAATTCTTTCCTGACGTAGCTTTGGGAGCTTTAGAAAGTCAGTTTCATGACTTAGTCCAAGGAGGCATGTCAGTCGACGAGTATGCTGCAGAGTTTTGCCGATTGAGTCAATTTGCGCCATCGATGATTCGAGACCCAGGAGACAGAGCTCGAAAATTCAGAAAAGGATTGAATAGGGAGATCAAGTCTCGTACTTCGGGACGACGTACTGCTACATTTGAGGGTATTCTGATGGATGCCCAGATTGCCGAAGATGACTTGAACCTTAGGCCCAAGAGAGAACGCGGTACATCTGGAGCAACAGGAGGTAACACAGGACCAGCCAAGCGCCCACACTTTCAACAACAACAACAACATAGGCCGTACCAGCAGCAACACCAGCAACAGGCACCAGTTCGAGGACATGCTCAACAACAGCAACCACAGAGGCATAATCAACTCGCTACCCCATGTTCGTATTGCGGAAAGATGGGACATACAAGAGAAATCTGCAGAAAAAGGTTAGGCACTTGCTTATCGTGTGGATCAGCAGCACATCAGTTGAGGGACTGCCCAGCTATTCAGACTCACCAAGGAGGAGGAGCAGCTCAGAGAGGACCAGCCAGAGCACCTATTGTACCAGGAGGCTAGCAGAGAGGACCTCCACTTCCATCACAGCAGGAGAGGTTGGCTCAGCAGCAGCAGCAACAGAGAGGAGCACCACAAGGACGAGCTTACGCCATGACCACTGAGGAGGCCGAGCCAGCTGGAGACATGATTTCAGGTTCTGTTTTACTCGATTCTATTCCAGCACTTGAAATGTTTGATTCTGGCGCTACCCATAGTTTCGTATCTATATCTTATGCCCTTAAACATCATTTAGAAACGGGACCATTAGATAGGACTTGCAAGATCACGACAGGAGGAGGTATTATCCTAGTCCGTGATTATTGCAAGGATCGAATAGTGTCATTGGAAGGCCGAGAGTTGAGCGTGAGTTTACTCGTTATGCCACTTTCGGAATACGATATTGTACTCGGAATGGACTGGCTGAGTAAACACCATGCTTCTATAGATTTTCGCAGAGGAAGAGTAGTATTTCGACCACCAGGAGAGCCAGAGTTTGAGATTGCCAGAGGAACAGAGGAGCGGAGCAGAGGCACTTTTTGCGGAGCCAGGGCGGAAGAAGAAGAGTTATCGCATCCACTTATAGCAGAGTTCCTGGATGTATTTCCAGAGGAGTTGCCAGGTTTGCCACCAGACAGAGACATTGAGTTCTCTATAAACTTAATACCAGGAGCGGAGCCTATTTCACAACATGTCTATAGAGTTAACAACAACGAGTTGGTAGAACTGAAGAAACAAGTTTAGGAGCTGCAAGACAAAGGTTTTATTAGATCCAGTTCATCGCCATGGGGAGCACCGGTATTATTTGTACCGAAGAAGGATGGCACGGTACGTATGTGTATCGATTATAGAGCTTTGAATAACCTCACTATCAAAAATAAATACCCGCTGCCGAGGATAGATGATCTTTTCGATCAATTGAACGGAGCAAAGGTGTTTTCAAAAATAGACTTGAGGTTAGGCTATCACCAGGTGAAAGTGAAGAAAGAAGACATATCGAAGACCGCCTTTCGAACCAGATATGGCCAGTTTGAATTTACAGTAATGTCGTTTGGTTTAACCAATGCACCAGCAGTATTTATGAACTTGATGAACAAGGTGTTCCACCAGTACCTTGATAAGTTCGTAGTGGTGTTTATTGACGACATTCTAGTATATTCAAAAACCCCAGAAGAGCACGAAGAGCACCTGAGAATAATATTAGAAACTCTCAGAAGAGAGAGATTGTACGGGAAGCTTTCAAAGTGTGAGTTCTTTCTTGAAGAGGTTGAATTTCTTGGACACATGGTGACAGGTGACAGAATTTCAATCAACCCAAAGAAGATAGAGGCAGTGAAGTCATGGACTACCCCCAGTACGGTAGCTGAAATCAGGAGCTTTCTCGGACTAGCAGGATACTACAGAAGATTTGTACAAGACTTCTCCAAAATTGCACAGCCAATGACTAGGCTGACCAAGAAAGATGTAGAATTTGTCTGGACAGAAGAATGTCAAGCCGAATTCGATGAGCTGAAAAGGAGATTGACGACAGCGCCAGTTTTGACGTTGCCATCAGGGACAGGTGGATTCACTATCTACAGTGATGCTTCGGGAAAAGGGTTGGGATGTGTTCTTCAACAACACGGGAAAGTAATTGCCTATGCTTCAAGACAATTACGCCCTCATGAAAAGAACTACCCCACCCACGATCTGGAGTTAGCGGCAGTTATCTTTGCCCTAAAGCTGTGGAAGCACTATCTGTACGGAGAGCGTGTGGAAATTTTCACAGACCACAAGAGCTTAAAGTACGTGTTTATACAGAAAGAGCTGAATATGAGACAGAGAAGGTGGTTAGAATTGATGAAAGACTTTGATATCTCATTACAATATCATCCAGGGAAAGCCAACGTAGTCGCGAATGCCTTGAGCAGGTACCCAATGGCTATGTGCTTGACTTCGGATAGACACTTATTAGCTGATCTTGAGAGCTTGGAAATTGAGGTATTAGTTCCAGGAGCTGAGATTCAGATGTGGAGACTGCAGATCCAATCAGAGCTGATAGACAAAATTAGAGCGGCACAGTATGATGATGAGACTCTACGAAATATTAGAGCACAAGTTCAGGCAGGATTGATAGACGATTTCACTATTGCGGATGATGGATCCTTATGACATGGCACGAGGATGTGTGTGCCAAGCGGAGAGCTGCGCAAAAAAGTTTTACAGGAGGCACACCGCTCTCAGTACTCGATGCATCCAAGAGCAAACAAGATGTATCAAGATTTGAGGAAGCATATATGGTGGTATGGTATGAAGCGCAAAGTAGCACGCTTCGTATCCTGATGTTTAGTGTGCCAACAGGTGAAAGCAGATCGACAGAGGCCAGGGGGATTGCTTCAACCTTTACCCATTCCAGAATGGAAGTGGGAGCATGTGACTATGGACTTCGTTTCAGGACTTCCTCGTTCTCCAGGAGAAAAGGATACAATTTGGATCATCGTGGATAGGTTGACCAAATCAGCCCACTTCTTACCTTTTAAAGTGGGTACTTCGACGGAGAAGCTAGCAGAGATGTACGTACAGCAGATTGTCAGATTACATGGAGTTCCTGTGAGTATTGTCTCAGATCGAGATAGTCGTTTCACTTCCCATTTCTGGAGGAGCCTGCAGTCTAGCTTGGGCACTCAGCTCAAGTTCAGTACCGCATATCACCCTCAGACAGACTGGCAGTCTGAAAGGACTATTCAGACTCTAGAAGATATGTTACGCACTTGCGTATTGGATCTCGGAGGTTCTTGGGAGGATCATCTACACTCGGTAGAGTTTGCTTACAACAACAGCTACCAGGCCAGCATTGAGATGTCACCATTCGAGGCTTTATATGGACGGAGGTGCCGTACACCTTTATCTTGGGATGATGTTGGAGAAAGAGCCTTGTTAGGACCAGAAATGGTCGTGGACGCAGCAGAAAAGGTGAAACTTATCAGAGACAGACTGCGAGTGGCGCAGGACAGACAGCGGCATTGGGCAGATAGTCACCGTAGACCCCTAGAGTTTCAGGTATTGTTTTGATTTGTTGGTTTGATTTGTGATTGTTTTGTTTAGATTGCGTGTTAAGATCGTTGTTCTAGATTGGCAATTTGGTGTTCCTACGGATTTCTCCGACACGGGGCATGATTCGTTTCGGCAGAGGAGGAAAGCTTAGTCCATGATACATCGGGCCCTTCAGTGTTCTTGCTAGGGTTGATGCAGTGGCCTATAGACTAGACTTACCGCCTGCTCTAGATGGAGTGCATAACGTGTTCCACGTGTCACAGCTGAGACGGTACGTGGCAGATCCTAGTCACGTATTAGATCACTCGGAGATCAAAGTTGGACCGACACTCAGCTATCCTGAACAACCTGTGGAGATCTTGGATCGAAGAGAGAAGATATTGTGGAACCAGGCTATTCCCTTGGTTCGTATTGCATGGAGAAATCACTCTCCAGGAGAATCAACTTGGGAGAGAGAGGATGAGACGCGCGAGAGGTATCCATATCTCTTCGAGACTTGAGGTATAATTCATTAATTGATTGTTTGATTTCTGTGATAGTTTATTTTAATTTCGAGGACGAAATTCTTTTAAGGAGGGTAGACTTGTCACCCCCACTTTTTGGATTAGGGGTATTTTTATCTTTTCGTAATTAATGAGTAAATGATTGCATGATAATTGATTATTCTCAATTTTTGATGATTTTAATTTGTTGCACCTCACTGTCGTTTTAAATTTTGAACCCCACTTGCATTCACTTTTATTAAATTGATTCATAAGTCGAACTTGTACAACCTTTCATTGTTTAGACACCTTGGTGCAAGAGCACATTGAGGTATCCTTTCCGTTGAACGATACGTATATAAACCCAAATTCTCCTTTAGGTGTAAATTCCAACCATTGTAATACCCATGAGAAAGCCCAATTCCAGGAAGGCCTTGACCAGACCTAATTCTAGGTCAACCCAAAGTCTACTATGATCATATATATACATAAGTATAGCTTCCTTATTCTTTTCAACCAAAACCTAATACACCCCCAGCCGACCATCTCAAACCCCCCGACTTTACTGTTCCTCATCGGACATCCCCGAGCGTCGGACACCCGCTGTCCCCGAGTGCTGAACGCCGAGCCCCGAGCGCTGAACGCCGAGCCCCGAGCGCTGAGCGCTGCCGATCGAGAAGTTCCCGCGGAGACCGACGCAGCCGACCGAGAAGTTCCCGCGGAGACCGACGCTGCCGACCGAGAAGTTCCCGCGGAGACCGACGCTGCCAACCGAGAAGTTCCCGCGAAGACCGACTCTGTCGACCGAGAGTTCCCGCACGGACTGACTGCTCGACGACCGGAGTTCGACGACCGACCCTGCACATCGACCAGCCTTCCCTGTTCGTGACCATCGCCTCGTAATCATCATCGTGCCGAGCGCAGGTTAGCTCATGTCCACGTTCCCATCATTTCCTGCGATGATATTCAAGTAACTAGAGACATATGTATATACGTATTTGTATACGTATTGGTATATTGGTGTATATATATAATGTTTCCAACTAATATCTATATACTTGCGTATAAGTAATGTGTAGGTATTCCCTAGTATATCAATACGTGTATTATAATCATAATTAATGTAGGTTAATATATATGCCTACGAACCGTATAATGCTCAATTAGGTTAATACACTTATACATATCTATTATAAATTTAATTAATTAGTATGATGAGAGATTAGTTCATATTAAGTCCTATGTATCACATGTCCAAGATGTCTTGATTGTGACCACGGATACCCCGTAGCTACATTTACCTGTGACCATGTAGCATGATAGTAGACTGCCATATGTACACTGACGTACTGGCAAGACTGTACCATTGACTGTCTTTTATGCACAGCAATTACAGACGCGACCCTAGTATAATCCTTGATCATTCTGTTGATCGTGTATTAGTGTGATGTCTGATGCAGTATTGTGTTTATGGTATATCTATAGGACTGTTGGATCATTCAGACGATACCTTGGAACCCGGACTTTGGTATTGCCAGCTAAGGACCACAAGCGAGTACATTCTCTGACAGTTTCCATTATGTTGATTATCTCTATAATTCTTGTTGTATAGCGTACATGACTCTGACACTGTTCTTTACACGAGTTGGCATCATTGAGACATGTCACGAGGAGTCGTGATTGGAATCCATCGTGCTAGCTGGGGAAAAACGGGGAAGTATTAGTAGCTTATGTGATCATACCCCTTACATGCAGCATTAGCTCACCCACATTTCACGTCGGTGCAGCCTTACCCTTACATGCCTCATCGCTGTTACATCTGGTTAGCCTGACCTGTTGGGGATGACCGCTAACTAATGTAATGAGTCATATAACCCAAGCCGATCACATGATATACTGATGTTTCACACACTTAGTTAGATGATTCTTGACATGTATCTTGATAGATTGATCTTGTATTTCCACATGTTCTAGTTGTTGTACTTACATACACTTACATACCAGTTCTTTGTACTTGCATACACTTGTAGTTCTATTCCTTGTCAGATGCATATTGATGATGATGTTCCAGTATTATTCCAGTATTTCTTATTTCAGTATCTTATTTCCAGTTATCCATATCTGTCTTGTATTTCTTTACACTGTGTTATAGTTTTTGTCAATATATATGGAACTGCTGTTAGAGGTGTATTTTCGTTCCAATTCTGACTGGATATTTTTTTCAGAGAACCTTGAGGATTTCTGTACTACGCACTACGGACCAGGTATAGAAGCAGACTATGCACCAGAGATCCTAGAAGAGACTATGCTTCTAGATGAGACTTTGCCTACAGCTATTTAGATAGTATTTATTTATGCTTGAGACTTATGGAGGATATTGCAGTTATGTTTAGACTAATGTTAAGTTTAATTGGAGACTTGTGTTGGACAGTTAGACTGTGATTATCTTTATGTTTGAGACATGGTGTTTAACTATGTTATTTCCTTTTATCTTTTATCGTGCCTTATAGTTGTTGTGATTGAGTTATATTGAGAGATTTTGGAGATGTATATTATTGACAGGTGTTTAGTTAGTTAATGTTATTGTGACCCAGACAGCGTTCTACCGCCGATGCTGCGGCGTAGGCTGGACGTACCCACGCTCTCGTGCCCCTATACCGGGTGCGGGTCGTGACAATATCCCCCCTCCCCTCACATCTCCAACTAACTACAGCAATAACTGCTCCATACTTGTGCAGAATTACTGCACTCGAGCACAGTGTATCCCCTCCACATATTCCTCCTACGCACACACACTAACAGATACTATATATATATATATATATATATATACTCACCACTATATACATTATCATATGTATATCACATTTAAAATAGATACACATGCTAATAGTTAATTCATCAAACACCTTGAGTGCACAAGTCAAGATACTCTATATAGTGTCATGATACACTATCAACCAGCATGCTAAATTTTCCAATACTCAACAAATACTATAAATACATATCAAATAAAACTATATATAGCTAATGTGATTGGTTACAATGAACATTAGTGAGAAAATATACCAATAAACACAAAATCCCCAAATTACCTCTTTGTATCATGACGTAGTACATCCTACTCGTATCCACTTGTTGACACGTAACTAGCCCATACTACCAATACAAGTCTAATTAGACCTAATTAACTCAATGACACACACTTGGTGCACCAATCTCAGATTTTTCCTAATTTGAGCAAAAAACTCAATGTAGAAGTCATAATAGGGGTCATATAAACCTAGTTCTTCTTCCTATGGGTAGTCCTAATGCATGAGTGGGTTCCTAATGCTCAAATCCAACAATTAGAACATAATTAAAGAAGAATTTTATAATTTTAACTATTGGGAGATGGATTCCCAATAATAATTCAATAGGACACGATTTGGACACAAGATCCTAACTAAACTCCTTCTTCTCTAATGCTCCTAGCAATCCAACCTCCTAGTGCTCCTTAGAAGATGATTAGGAAAGGTATTGAGAGTGGTTTAGTGGAATTTGGTACAGGGGTGAGTTAATTTGGGGAAGAACACTAATTAGGAAATAATTTGGATGAATAAATAAGAAGAGAGAGAGAACCCCTCTCTATAATTAGGGCCGGTCCCCCCTTCCCCCTTGTCCAAGTAATGCATAATGACCCATCTACCCCTATTAGGTTGTCATGAAGAATTAATTAGTGAAGAATCTTCTCTTCCTAAAGAAGGTTAAGTCAAATCCTTAATTAATGAGAATGGTTAGCTAATTAGGGTCCAATATAACTAGTATAATAAATTGGTCCAAGTTGCCATATCAAGTTCAGTTAGGTTCACTAGTGTCACGTCTAATTGGCTAATCCAACTTATTAACCAATATTTATATTAGGCACAATATACAACGTATACATTTATATAAATAAAATAAAAACATATTATTTATAATAATACAAAATGACAAAAAATACTCCCATTCTAGAAATGTGGTAGTGACACCATCGACTTTCCCACAATCTTCCAGCGGATGCACTAAAGGAAGATGGATGGAAAGCTCGTAGATAAGCGGGCAGCAAAAGCATACGTAAGTTGTGTTTGTAAATTTTGTCAACGTAATTTAATTACATTCTTTTTATAATTTAATTATATTGTTTACCCTAAAAATCTAACCTTAACTTTAGTATCATTAGCTATGATATCTAAAAACCTTCTCTAAACCTAACATACGAAATCTAAACTTAACTCTAAACCTAACCTTAGTTGTAGTCAGCAAAAGATTAATCCTAACCTACAATATCTAAACCTATTTACATAAATAAATATAGGAGACGTATGAGACGTTTAAGGGTGGGACTGAGAGCAGTATGCCGACTGAGAGAAACGATCGGTGGGTACAATCTGTCAGAAGAGAAAAATGCGGCAGCGTGTACGGGACTAGATCGTTGGCATCCGAGCCGTCAGTTCTTTCCAGAGCTCCTCCAACGCCTCCTCCAGCTCCATCAGAGCCCAGCCCCGATATTCCTTCTGGTACTATAACTTTGGAGCAGATCACGACGACTCTGTTAGAGGTACAGAGGCAGGTTAGACAGCTGGCAGAGTCTTGTGATCCTGCAGCTCCCGCTCCTCCTCCGACTCCAACGATGGCTCCTCCAGCTCCTCCCACGGCTCCTCCAGCTCTATCTCCAACTTCTTCTGCTGCTCCGCCTGTCATTCCTGAGGATCTACAGTAGATCATCGTTGTAGTTAGGACGTAGTGGGACGCAGTACATGGCTAGCCGACAACCACTGCCGCCTTGCCTCCACCGTCGACTTGATATATATTTTTTTTTTGATAATTTGACAGTTTTTTGTATGTACTGATTGTATAACTTTATATGTTTGGATTAAGAAAGATTATGATAATTTATATTATGCACATGTATTTGATACGTTCTATTGTATTTGATATGTTTGAATCTTTGATCGATTTTGTATAATATAACAGGTATATGCTCAGCAGGAAGTAAGTGATTCTATTCTAGCAAACATATTTATGTTTAGCGACGGACTAGCGACAGATTAGCAACGAAATACTAGAAAATTTCAGGTCAGCGACGGATTCGCGACGTATACGCGACGGATTAGCGACAAAAATTTTTGTCGCTAAATATGTCTGGTACCAAAAAATGTGCCAAATATATATTAGAAATAGTCGCTAAATCCGTCACTATATCCGTCGATGTTAGCGCCAACTTACCGAAGGAAAGTCAGTCGGTGATCTTTTGAAAAATTTGGTAAAAATGGGCTCATAGTTTCTGTCGACAATCTGTCGCTAAGCCGTCACCAACTACAGCGACGTAAATAATATGTCACTAATCCGTCGCTGAGATTACGTCGCTATTTTCGTCGCTAATCCGTCGACATGGCTATGGATTAGCGACAAAATTTTGACAGTGACACTTAAATTACTGATACCACAATTCCGTCTCTAATCCTTCGCTAAATTGAAATAGCGACGGAAATAGATATTTTAGCGACGAAAAATTCCGTCGCTAAAACTCTATATTTTTGTAGTACATATATACATGGCTCATGTAAAAATATGTGTCAATAGTCATATCCCGTTTATCCAGTGTGTGTGTGCACGCGCATCAGGTCTGTCTGGATCAATCCAGACTAGACCAGTTCTACCCAAGTCATGGACGTAAGTTATGTTTTAATATTTTCGTAGTCTGACTCAGACTGGATCTTTAACCAGATTGGCCGGCCCGAACCGAATCCGGTCAAATCCGGGTCAGATAGGCCAACTCCGGCCACACAACACTACGGCCCCACATTCATTCCAAGGAGGTTTGCCACAAGGAGAGGGATGCAGGAGGGGTTTTCTAGCCTCCTAATTTATGTTATAACTTATACCCTGAAGCTATCTACGAGTTTAATTATAATACCTTGATAGAATCATTAATAATCTATATAAAAAATGGAGTTCCAATACCAGTAGGCTTCTGTTAATGCAAGAATTGTTGCATGTAAATATATAAAATTCATCCCTCAAGGCTTTCAACACGCTATATGAGCAATCCATAATCTATCTGATTCGTGTTTCAAGTGAATTTTAAAAAAATTATCCCCATGCTAGCCAGGAGCGAAACCATTCATATAACCAAGTGACTGTCCATTTGGTAACTGTAAATAGTTTCTAACAAGTGGTCTTATATGACAAATCTCGAACCTCTTCTTTAGGGGCCAAGAAAGACATAATAACAAGCTTGATCCTTCTTGAAGATGATATATCATAGCATAATTTTTGAAGAGCACATATCATAGTAATTAATTTCAAAGAAACCTCCGCAATCATTTCAGATCGATGGTCAACTTAATTTTTACCACACGCTCAACCTCATAATCCATGCATGCGTGCGTGTGTATGGAACTGATGAAGACAAACAATGAACCAAATCTTTCCTTCCTTCTAAAGCTGTTGCAGTGAAATATGCATCCATTTTGGAAACTATTAATCTCACGTGAAAATAGAAGCTGATGATGTGGATTCCATGCACAGTTGACATAGTATATATGATCATTTCCTCTCTGTGGTTTCTTTTACACTCCCACCCATGGCTTTGCTGCTACAGCTGCTGCTGCTGCAGCAGTCGATCGAGCATCGACGCGATGGCGATTGATTGATGCAACGGGCCCATGCAGCATGCGGCACGCAGCTGCAGCCATAAACAAATTTTTGTAGCCTTGCCGGACTTTAGTCCTCAATGGTGGGTCCAATCAAAATAAACGCACAGAAGACTCCATGGCAGACAGCTGTGGCTACAAACAAATTGTTAATTTGTCACAGTACGTTGAAATTTACTTCAACCTTTCTTGCTCCATATTCCTCTTGCTCTTCAGCCTGCTCTACTGTTTTGCTGCAGCTCGAGCCTGCAGCCGAGTTAAGTATGTGTTATATCCAAGGACGGACCTATGTGGAGACGAATGGGAACACTTATCTTCACTAAATTTTTACTTTTTAATTAAATATTTATGTTCTTTTTAAAAAAAAAATTTCATTAACTTTATATTTTGTCCCCTTCGAAATTTATAATTTATAATTTTTATATACATATTTATATCAGGTTTTATTTTTTTTTCTTGATAAATTTTTATTTTTAACAAAAAATTGATGTAGCAAATTTTTTTAACAAAATTTTAGACTTTCTTTATATTTAAGGTTGATTCCCTCTGTTAAATTTCTGCATCAATCTCTGGTTATACCAAAATTAATTTGACGATAAAATTTATGATTAGTTCTCTTCTTACTAGCTGACAATACTAGCATACATGCGTTAACAACAACAATTTCTTTTTTATGTAACAGAATATAAAAGAAGAAATTGAAGTTAGTATTACCGGTAGCTGAGTCGTATACGAAGTACTCTATTTGCAGATTTTGTAGAAATTTTTTCTAGAGATAAAATTTTCTTTCTGCCGGCTTTTCGTCACTACACACAGTTCTAGAAGAGTGATCCGAACTTAGCATTGTCCAGAGAGAAATAGAATGAACAATTCTGAGAAGGTAGTAGGAGGAAGGAAAGATGAGAGTTTTTTTTAGGCCAGAGTTTTCTTTCTTTTTCTTACTACTACTACCAAAATATGATAAAATAGCGACGTTTTTAGCGACGTCATATTAAAACGTCGCTAATATGAAAGATTTAAGCGACTCCAAAAATAAACGTCGCTATACGTCGTTGTTGGCGACATATAGCGACGTTTAGCGACTGTAATTCAGTTTTTTAAAAGAATAGTCGCTATAAGCTTCTTTAAGGTCGCTAAACGTCGCTGAATTTTTTGATTAAGCGACTTTTAGTGATGTATTTAGTGACGTTAGTTTTTTCGATTTTTAGCGAAGTTTTTAGCGACTTCTATAACGTCGTAAACTTGCTAATTAGCGACTTTTAGCGACATCTAGTTATGACGTCGCTATTATTATTAGCGACGTAATAAGTTGACGTCGCTAAACGTCGCTAAAAATTTTAATATATGTTTTGATTCCCTCCCTTCTGTCGCAATCTTCCCCCAAATTTTCAAAAATTCCCCCTCTTCCCCCCTACTCACCGGCGAAGTTCCCTCTCCGGCGTCCTCTACAGCCCCATACTCCGGCGGACCCCCCGAGTGCTCCCCCACAGGCCCCCTCCGGCGTCCTCCACAGCCTCCTCCTCCTCCTCCTCCTCCTCCTCCTCCTCTAGGTAAACCCTAACCCGATCTCTCTCTCTCTCTCTCTCTCTCTTTCTCAGATGCACACGACATGACACTGACACTGACACGACACACACTGACACAGACACGACACACACTGACACAGAGGGTGTAAACCCTAACCCTAACCCGAGCTCTCTCTCTCTCTCTCTCTCTCTCTCTCTCTCTCTCAGATGTAGACACGATATGACACTGACACAGACACGACACAGACACTGTCACAGATGGTGTAAACCCTAACCCGAACCCTATCTCTCTCTTTCTCTCTCTCTCACTCTCTCTTTCTCTCTCTGACATTTAATACTATACAATTAGTACATAACTTATACTATTATGACTTACTAACTTACAATAACTGCTACTAACTTACAATAACTGCTACTAACTTAATATAACTGATACCAACTTAATATCAATACTAATGCTAGATGACACGTAAGTTTAAAATGCCTGTTGTGATACTCAATACTAAGATACACAGATATTCCCCCAATCTTCTAATGCCTATTGTGATACTCAAGTTTGAAATGCAACTTCAAATTGTTGCTGCCTAATGTCGCACCCTGCTTTGTACGATGGTGTGCACAGACCCTGTGAAGTCTGCCGCAACACTCATGTGCACATCAAATGTGCACTGTTGGGTCTGTGCAAATGGTGTGTGCAACAACTCTCCCCATCTCACTGCTCACTGTGTTGCTCTCTTAATCTGCTGTTAACATGACATATACTCCTATGGACAGGCACTCCCCTATAACCAGATGACTAATACTTAAAGCAGTGCATAAACCCTAACCCTAATCCAAATTTGCTTAGTTGACACTCACTGATACACTACAATATGAGTATCAGTGCATGTACTGTATTCCTGAGTATTCTTATGTATGTGTAGACGAGTAGGTGTATAACATAATTGGGTATTCCTAAGTATATATGCTAAGACTAGGAGTATCAGTGCATGTACTGTATTTAACGATGAGTATATACTTGAACGATGTCTATTAATCTTTGTAGAAGTATCTAAAAATGGATATGAATTATTATATGTACCATCGTTCGTGGATGTACAACCGTCATCCTGATGACATGTGCAGTATGCGGATGAATTCATTAAGGGTGTACAGCAGTTCCTGCAGTTCGCCAAGGCGTTCCCTCAGTACATGGACGGTACCAAAATTAAGTGTCTGTGTGTGAGATATCGCTACTTGAAATATCATCCAGAAGTGGAAGTCACATATCATTTATACTTGAAGGGTTTTACGTCGAATTACTATCAGGGGATCGCGCATGTAGAACTTGTGTCTTTAGCATCGGAGTCGGTGCCTTATGTGGAGTCGTATATGGATGTCCACGACCACGCTACTTACGACGACGGGTGGGTGAACATGGCTTTTGATGCGGCGGGGCCTAGTTTCGATTCGAACAATCATGATGCAGCTGAGAAGGCACCGAATGTCGATGCTGCAAAGTTCATGAAATTGCTGGAGAATGTAAGGACTCTATTATATCCTGGTTGTGAGGATCATTCACCGTTGGTGGTGGTTATAAGATTATTGAGCATCAAGTCCGATTTTAACATGTCGCAAGAATGCTATAACCGACTGATGGATTTGATTATAGAGATCTTACCAGATGGTGCAAAGTTGCCTAAAGACTTCTACCGATCTAAGAGGATGCTGAGATAGCTCTGGATAGGATACGAGAAAATTGATGCATGTCGCAACGGGTGCATGTTGTACTACAAAGACAACAAGGATGAAGATGCGTGCAGATTATGTGGTACTAATCGCTACAAGGCCACTGGAAGAGGAAAGTCTGTCGGTGCAAAGAAGTCTCCCGATTCGATGCACTACTTGCCTTTGACATTGCGGTTGTAGAGGTTGTTTATGGTGAAGGAGACTGCAGAAAATATGAGTTGGCATAGGCAGAAATAGATCGAAGGAGTATTGGATCATCCATCCAATAGAGAAGCATGGAAGCACTTTGATCGAGAGTATCCAGATTTTGCTTCGGATCCGCGTAACGTCAGATTGGGGCTCTCCTCCGACGATTTTACCCCATTTGGACTTTTGGGCTCCCAGTATTCGTGTTGGCCTATGATCGTCACTCCGTATAATCTACCGCCTTGGATGTGCATGAAGACTCCGTATATGTTCCTAACCGTTATTATCCCAGGTCCGAACAATCCGAAGAGGAACATCGATGTATATTTACAGCCTTTGATAGATGAGTTGAATCAGCTATGGAAAGTTGGTGCCAACACGTAGGATATTTCTAGAAAGCAGAATTTTCAGATGAGGACAGCAATTATGTGGACCATCAACGACTTTCCGGCCTATGGAATGTTATTGGGATGGAGCACTCATGGTAGTCTCTCATGTCCATATTGCATGGACCGCACTAAGGCTTTCCATTTTAAACACGGAGGCAAACCGTGCTTCTTCGATTGTCATCGATAATTTCTGCCGAAGGATCATCTGTATCGGAGGAACATGAATGCTTTTTGTGCGGACGTTGTGGAGAAGGCCAATCCACCGCCAATGTGGCCCGAATAAACGATATGGAAAGAGGTAAAAGATTTACCAAGAGCTATCAAAAAGCCTGCTAAGGGGTACAAGTGTGATAGATTTGGTCGCACCCATAACTGGACGAAGAGGAGTATATTCTGGGATCTGCCATATTAGAGCACCAATCTGATCAAACATAACCTTGATGTCATGCATATCGAGAAGAATGTGTTTGATATAATTAATACTATAATGGAGGTAAAGGGGAAGACGAAAGACAATTCGAAGGCCGGGTTGGACTTAGAAGAAATATGTAGATGTCCTGCGTTACATTTGATAGAGAAGGAGAATGAAAAGTTAAAGCAGCCTAAGTCAATTTTCTCACTAGAGAATGAGGATAAATGGAGACTTTTTAGGTGGATTTAGGGTCTAAAATTTCTAGACGGGTACGTGTCGAACTTGAGAAAATGCGTCGACCTCAAAAAAAATAAACTGGCGGGTATGAAGAGCCACGATTGTCACATATTCATGGAGAGGTTAATTCTGATTGTATTTTGAAAATTCTTACCGCAGGCCATTTGGGATCCATTGACAGAGCTCAGCATATTCTTCAGAGACCTTTGTTCTAATAAGTTGCTCGTCGATCGTCTAGAAAAGTAAAAGAAAGACATTGCGGTAACACTGTGCAAGCTGGAGAAGGTATTTTCTCTTGGATTCATTGGCTCTATGGAGCATTTGCCAATTCATCTTTCCTATGAGGAACGTGTTGGTGGTCCTGTCGGTTATCGTTGGATGTACCCGTTCGAGCGGCATCTGAATCACCTAAATAGAAAGGTAAAAAATAAGGCACGGATTGAGGGCTTTATTTGTGAAGCTTATGTTCTAGAGGAGATTACAAACTTTTGCTCGACGTATTTCAAACCTCATGTTGCTACTAATAGAACGAGAGTTCCGAGAAACGACGACGGATATCAGAAATCTAATGATGCAATACTGAAAGTATTCAATGCGTCCGAAAAGCCTTCGGGAAAATTAAAGAAGAGATATTTGAATGACGACGAGCTAAGGGCTGCTCAGTTGTATATATTACTCAATTGCGATGAGGATGAAGTGGAGAAGCTAGAGGGATAAGTAATTAATACGTCCACGTTTACATTATCTCAATGTAATAGTATAAGCTACTATTACGCTACTAATCAGCGGTTGCTTCGTTGTTTTTCAGCACATATAATGATGAGCTGAGGTCGGTTAGACCCTACATAAGAGACGAAGAAGTAGAACCAGAAATGAGATATCATTTTCTTTCTTGGTTGAGCGCATATATAAGGAGCTCGGTAATTACTTTTTTCGTATGCACTTGCACAATAAATAATTTACTATGGCTACTTTCGTATTTAGGTCGATCGCCTAATAACACCCGAGACTGAATCTATTAGAACTCTAGCCAAGGGACCAATTACTGCCGTCAAAATATGGCCAAGTTATTGTGTGAATGGGTTTAGGTTCAAGTCAACAAATGCTCCGATCAGAGACAGCTTTCTGGATCTTGATTCCAAGAAAAATAGTTGTTTGTTTATCAAATCTTCGAACTACAAAGACGTCGATCCAGGGGGTTGAACTTATTTTTGTTGTTTGTGTATCAGATGAAAGACAATTTCTGTTGATTGACCTCCTTCTAAATCTTCTATTATTCTTCTTGAGAGTGATGAGGGGGTTGAACTTATTAGGGCAAAGGGTTCAACATTAGTTTTTATCAATCTCGTAATTTTACCTGAGTTATAAGTTTGGAATTTGTCCAGGTGACATAGTCACCGCCTTATACTTGTCTTTATATGTGCTTGGTGTTCATTAGACAGGGGTTGGTTATCTCAGGTGTGTTGGCAAACGCTTCCGCGCGCCCAACAATTTAGTGTATCTTAAAAACACATACTTGAATCCTACACTTTTAATCATGAACATTGCCATCCTACAGTCTTATGATAATTAAATATTATTTTTTCCTTAAAAACAAGATTAAAAATATTTTACTTCGAAGCAATAATTTATTTTGACTTCATAATTTTTATATTTTCTTAATCAGAGAATGGTATATTAGCAAACAATTTTATTCCATCTAAGGGAGCAGGATATATATATATATATATATATATATATATATATATATATATATATATAGAGAGAGAGAGAGAGAGAGAGAGAGAGAGAGAGAGAGAGACTGAGGAGTTTTTGAAACTCATTCAAATATCATATTGAATTTGTGATGTATACGTTCTAATCATAATCCAAGAAGAAGATACTAATTAAATAAAATAATACCAAACAAGAAGCATTGCCACTTTTTAGTATTTAGTCATTTTTGGAATTTTGTATTTTTTTATAATTAATTTGTCCCTTTTTTTTCATCTCACTGCATCTTTAATATAATTGTCCTGTTCGGTCTCTCTATCATTTAATAAAAGTCTGCAACCTTGGGTTACTAATTATTAGTAGAATACTAGGCAATCCGAAACTTTATTAAATGATATTCAAGAGAAAAATATTCTAGAAAAATATTCTAGAATTAAAGGAACTCCTCTTGTTGAATGAAATGATAAAGGAATACCAGGGACACATATAAAAGCTTCCTATGGAAATATAAAAGGAAACGATATAATTGGTCAAAACACAGGCAGCCACTACCTTGAGATGTCCTTGTAGATACTTTTTTTCTTATTTTTTTAGCTCTCACCCAAATGTTAGAATAAAATATCGAAATAGAAAGAACCAAATTATGTCCCCTGAGGATTTTGTGGATGTTGATTTGGATGTACGTGCACACCGGAATCAACACGTATCCGTCGACAACATCCCGTATCGGTTGTAAAACCCCCTTCCTGGAAAATCGTATATACCCTTTATTTATTAATTATTAATTAAATTATAGTAATTAGTCCAAATAGGAGAAATAGATTTTTAATAATTTTTATGTTAGGTGTTCGGGCACTTAGAGGACTTATGGGACCATCAGGAATTTTTCGGAATTTATTCCATGTAGGAGACCCCTTAAGCTGTTGCTAGCCTAACGATGTACATTACCCTAAGAGTATAAATTTTCTTATGAGTATATATATATATATATATATATATATATATATATATATATATATATATATATATATATGTATATACAAATATATATATATGTATATATATTTTATAAAGAAAAGAAAAGAAAATAAGTATATAATAATAATAATAACTACTAAGAACTATAGCAACTGCCATATTGCTACTTAGCAAAAAAAAAAAAAAACTTCTGTGACCGGCCTTTAACATACAACTAATAACACCAACTTCCCTTCAGCGGCTATCATTCCGGACCCGACCCCTTTTTCTTTTTCTTTTTTTTGTGTGGCCGCAGCATCCCATCCTTCCCCCTCTCTCCCTTAATATATATAATATATATATATATATAGTTTCTCATCCCAAAAACCCTAACCTAAATTTCCAGACTTCCTCTTCCCATCTAGAGCCGTCACCGCAGCCAGAGAAGCCTCCCCAAGCCATCCAACCATCCCGTCGACGCCGACATCGCGAACTACAGTTTTCCACTCGAGGCACCTTCGCTCCGGCGTGATTTCCCGTCGACTCGCTCGACCAAACGCTGTTCCATTTTTATAGGTATGATCATCCCTTAACCCTCTCCAATATTCGTTTTATAGCCAACCTCGGAAAACGTGTGCCCCTAGGTGAAAAACAGCGTCCAAAGTGGACGGACAGACAGAATTCTGCAATCGCAGAATTCCAGAATGACCACCCATATTGCCGAGTTCGTATCTCCCACCACAGAGATCCGAATTCGGTGATTCTTTTTGATACCTGTAGATTACATGACCTAGTTTATTTTCTATATAATAACTTTGTGCTATTAGTTGCTGTGGACAAAATTGTATTCGTCACAAAACTGCGCGCACCCACTTTTTTCGGTTTTCTAAAAATTGGAGATCGGAGCGCGCCCCACCAAACGGGACCGCCCCGCCGTGTGCCAAGTGTACCGAATGGTGCACGCTGCATAATCGGACACGTGAAAATTCGTGGGGACTGATTGGACGCGTGTGCGCGCCGAAATCAGGCCGTATCCACGAACGCATTCCGTGTCGCCACTTTTGTGGAACTCGCACGTATTTTGTGCACGCTTGTCAGATTGTGACGAAACTTGCGCCACTGGACTCGTGGTAACACGCTGGTCCTGTGACCCAATTTTCACGCATTTCTGAGACGGTTGACCAGATCGCCAATTGGCGGGCCCCACAGTTGACTTTTTGGACCAAATTATGTTCGGCTCATCGGAATCCAAATTTGGACATACCGTTGGGATCGTATTGACATTTAGAATTGTTTGACCCATAGTTTGTCCCATTTAGAGATTGTTACCCTCGGCACGCTTTTCGGTGCAAAGTGGGCCACACGTGGAACCCTCTTTGGCCGAAAATGATCTTTTTGCCCCTGTGTCCAAATTGGACGTAAGGACAGGCGTTCCTAGCAGTTTGATATCTTCTGAGACTGTTGGTGATATTTATTACAGCTTTCGGAGTAGTACCTACCGGATCCACCGATACCAGGACGACAGTTGATATTCAAACATCAGGCTAGTGTACCTTGCCAAACATGCAGCTTTGCTATTTATTTCCTTGACTTAGTTATACATTAGTGGGCAAGTGTACCTTGCCATCTCTGCATTATTGATACCTATTTTTCTTACTTCATATATTTACTGTGCATGCTTAACCTAGGACCGTTTGACATACTTAGCGTCCGATTATCAGTCGGGTGCCAACATCGTACGCGGTGTTGGGTAATGTCATCTAGATATGGACATACGTGACACTTTATTTTCTCGTACTTGTCTTACCAAGTACACTTTGACCCAGGACACTGGACACTGATCATGAGACAGGATCTTCCCGAGATGTTCGAGGTGATTCTGTATAGGACTTGGCATAGATTCTATATTCTAGATACATTATGACTTGTGCATTAGTTATGACCCCGCTGACATGGACGTGAGACGTTATGTTCATGATTTGCGTGGTTACATTGGGTGGGGAGAGACACACAGACTACAGGCTGATTATATATATACACCCCTACTATTGTGAGGCCAAGACTCTGAAGCCCGAGCTTGGCCCATTACTCATTATTACTGCTGCTACCGGCTCCCCTACACAGAGCTTGTAGTATGCTTCAGCCTGAGTTCTAGTGCTGCTCTCATCTTGCATATCACTTAGCTGGTTATTTTTAGTATTTCCCTATTGTTCCATCTATTGCTGGATAGATTCACAGGCTACAGGTTAACATTGTTATACCGGCTACTCAGTCTCCCGCTGAGCTAGAGCACCTCCTGATACCACTGCTACCGGCTCCCCTTCACAGAGCTGGTAGTTGTTCAACCTGAGTACTACTGATATTCTCTCTTGCATTTATACAGATGTTACATACTTACCCTGCTTATCTCATTATTTGCTGCACTGTTTATATTCTGGCTTGTATTATTTTCTGTACCTTGCTATGTCCCCTGAGGACCTGGATATGGATTTTGTCCCCAGATTTTGCAGACCAGGTTTACCCCGAGGTTTATGGTACCGTAGCAGGAGGAGCCGATCCAGGAGCTGTACCACCATCTGAGGACGAGGTCTTAGCTGAAGACTTCTCTTGAGCATCCATGTTCATGCTCAGTTTTATTTATTATTTCAGTCTTTTCTTTTCTGGTCTGTGGAACCATTGTACTAGATATTTATCGGGTTGTTCCCCGAAGTACTTTGTGAGACTAGCTGATGATTTACATTCCTTATTTATCCTGTGGATCATATTTTATATCTTGTGTGGATGAGATTAGTTGTGCCATGATTGTCGTAGACTTTTTTTACAGCTTAATTATGCCCTGATGGATCCATTATATTGGGTTGGTCCATCGGTGCGTACTGCTGGCCATTGCCACGTATCCGGTCCCATGGTATTTTGGGACTGGGGCGTGACATCGGTCCTGTTCTGAAACTCGTTGTAACTTTATGTACGCTCGTTATTTCGAAACGAAACTTACATCATCGGACTCGTAGCAATACGCTGGTCCTGTGACCCAAGTTTGGTTCGATTCTGAGAACGTTGACAAAATCCCCTATTGTGAGCCCCGCGGCTCCACTTGACGGGCGATTTTGTGATCGGCTCATCGGAATCCAGTTCTGAATATTTTGTTGGGTTCGTATCGTCGTTGTGGACTTGTAGACACTAAGTTTGACAAATTTGGATAACTTTGTCTTTGGCACATTTTTTGGTGCGAAGCGGGCCACATGTTTACCCCGCTTTGACCAAAAACTGTCATTTTTGTCCCTGTGTTCAAATTGGACTTATGGACAGGCAATTCTAGCTATTTGATATCTTCTGAACATGATGGTAATATTTATTTCAGTAACTGGAGGAGTACCTGCAGATCCCGCTGATACCAGAGCAGTAGTTGGAAACCAAACCCCAAGCAAGTGTGCCTTGCCAATCTTGCAGTTCTTATTACATAATATTCCTTTGATTATTTACATGATGTATCGGTTCAACCTAGGACCGTGTGACATTGCTTAGCATCCGAATAATATTTAGGTGTCAACGCCGTACGCGGAGTTGTGTAACGTCACCAAGAGATGGATATCGAGACCCTATACATATTCGTGCTTGAATTATCAAGTGCGTCATACCTCAGGACACTTGACACTGTTCATGAGACATAATCTTCTTGAGATATTCATGGTGATTCTGTATAGGATACAGGATTCGTGACAAAGACTTTATACATATGCTTAGCTATCATTATGACTCACTACATCAGTTAGAGGTTATGATCTTGCGTGTCATGGACATGAGACGTATGATTACATTGGGTGGGGAGAGTATTACCATATTAAAGGCTGATTATATTATATATATATGTAGTTTTCTGGCTCCGGCTCTCCGACACAGAGTATAACTACATTTGCATAGTATAACTACATAGTATAACTGCTACCGGCTCCCCGACACAGAGCTTGTAGTAGTCTCAGCCTGAAGTCCTAGTGATGCTCTCATTTGCATATCACTTAGTTGGTTACTTAGTTTGCCCTAATGATATATTTTATATATACTGTATTTATTTTGCTTGAGTTATTCTTGTACCTTGCTATGTCCCCTAAGGACCTGGAATCCGGATTATGTTCCCAGGTTTAGCAGAGGAGATCTAACCCAAGGTATACGGGACAGGAGCAGACATTGGAGCAGTACCAGCAATAGAGGACGAGGTGATCGCCGAGGATTTCTCCTGAGTATTTGGTTATTATTCTCAGTTATTTCTATTGTTGGACTCTTATTTCCTGTCCATTGAACTGCTATATCAAACTCATTATTGGGTTGTTCCCCAAGATATGTTTTATTGAGACTTGATGTTGATTTATATTTCATATTGATTGTATTCATTCTGTGGATGAGATTAGTATCATAGACCCTTACTGTTGTTTTACAGCTTAAGTACACCCTGATGGGTCCATTAAATTGGGTTTGCCCATCGGTGTGTGCTACTGGCCATTGTCACGTGTCTAGTCCCTCAGTACTTTAGGACTGGGGCGTGACAGACACATATAAAAGCTTCCTATAGAAATATAAAAGGAAACGATACAATTGGTCAAAACACAGGCAGCAACTACCTGGAGATGTCCTTGTAGATACTTTTTTTTTAGCTCTCACCCTAATCTTAGAATAAAAAGTCGGAATAGAAAGAACCAAATTATGGAAGAAAGTACGCATGGTGAAGGTAAAGTTAGCTGCTCCAAAAATTCTGGCCTAGTCAAGAGCTTGAAAGTCAACGTCAACAACAACATGAAAAAGTATACACGTTGGTTGCCCATTTATCTGAAATAAGAGGGCAACAAAGAAGAGTTTCTACTCTGAAGAAGGGGATTCATTCAAAGCTCCAGCGAAACAATCATCAAGAGAAGGTCGGACGGGTGCCCTGCCTCAGATCCACTCTTTGGGGAAGTGGAAGACTAGACCATAAAGGAGGAGTTGAATTGAAGCAAAGACTAGCTTTGAGGAATGAAATTAAATTAAATAGAAGACTTAAATAGTTTCGATGAGATCCATGGAGCAATTCTGAGATAGCAAGCACTAGCTCCCGGTGTTACTTCATAAAAAGCAAGAAAAGAGAATATCGAAGAAAATAGAACGCATGTGGTGGTTGTATCCAAAATGGTGTCAATAAAGAATCGTCGGGTATTTCTAGATATATTACTCAAAAGAGTCGACATAATACACCTAGTTGATTAAACTTGAGAAAATTTCTAGCTCAAGCTTTTCGGGTTGGACTTCCTACAAGCACTTCAATAGGTGACCAGAAAAAGAGTGTCCATTTTTTTTATTGTTTCTAAAATACATATAATAAAAATTGAGTGGGTCACGTGACCCCACTTGTCCATGGATGACTTGCAAGTGTATACATATAAAAAAATTAGAGACCTATATATTCGGAATAGTGCAGTCGTAGACATTGTACTACCTCAGAATTGGCCCTATTGATACATATACTTTATTGAAAGCATACCTAATTATTATACACGTTCAATAGATATATTGTATATAAGTATAACGTACGCTGAAAGTAATAATAGAAATTCAGTGTAAAAATTAAGTTAATCCTGCCTAGAACTCAGCAAATATTTACAATTTAGAGAATTATGTCTACAAATACCCTCAAAACCAAGGGGAGGCCAAAAGTGTGTAACGACAAAAACTGAACTGCACTAATTTAGCGACGATTGCTCCAAATAGAGATTCAATATTTCTCATGTGATTATTATGTTTTACTTCCGCCATCTATGAATCTTTTGTCAATAATGTTCTACATATTACAATTGTTGAATATAAACTTAATTTTTTGACCATATTTTTTAACCCAACAATCCACCATTGGACTTTATTTTTGTCATTGGGTCCTCTTGTTTTATGATTAGTCCATATTCTAGGATATTCCATGCCTAGAATGTTCTTAATAATATTAGAATGTCCATCTTCTAGAGATGTCATAATATTATAGTTATATTTTAATAAGTGTGTAGACTCTTCCAAGAATTCTATAAATACCAAGAGTCATATAAATATGAATATTTTTCTTCCATTTTGTACACAACAAATATTACAAGCTTAATGCTATTATATATTTTCTTTCTTACCATTCTTCTCTTCCACCAAATTAGGAGCACAAGATGCATGGGAGGTCGTAAAAAAGGCTATATATGTTGAGCCACAAGATGAGGCTTCATTATCTCAAGCTCAAAAAGAGACGTTGAAAGGTTCAAAAAAGTGGGACATGAAAGCTCTTTTCTTCATATACCAAGTCATGGATGATGATGCATTCGAGTTAATTTCAAGTGCAACAACCTCTAAAGAAGCATGTAAGAAACTTTAATATTTTGCAAAGAAGAGGAGAAGGTGATGAAGGCCACGAGCCATACGTCTCTTCTTTTGGGCGCATGCCTCTGTACGACTTTTGTGACTCTGTACAGCTTTTAATGCTTTTGTCTTATCTTTCTGACATTTTTTGGCTTGTCACATCAAGTCACATCAGTCACTTCTCTGACTTATATTTATTGTTCGTCACTTAGCACTAGCCCCGATGAGTAAACAATTTTCATGTTTATGCGTCCCATATTCCATGCGCCCCAATTCTCATGCGCCCTGATCGACCATGCGGCCTTGATTTTTATGCGCGCATGCGGCCCCTTCCACACATTTTATTGAATTGATTTAGTTTGAATGTTCCATTGGACTTTTGATTCATATGTGTAATCTTGATGACTGTGAGATTATTAGACCCACCTGTGCGCCTGACCCGTCTATACGCCCAACCCAACCATGTGTATAGTTTAACCATACGCCAAGTGACTTCACCACCTATGTACATGACCTGACTTATGTGATGCAATATGATAGAACTCATGTGATTTACTATGATTTGTGACTTGACTCAACCATTTGTATCTGTACTGATAACACTTACTACGTGATATGTGTTCCTACGTGCTAAGTATTCCTACGTGATTATATTACATGTTTACACTGAGGGGTACCTACGTGCTACGCGATATGTGATATAATACGATTCCACTAAGCATGGACAAAATGGTTTAGTAAATTTCTAAGCGTGGCTAGGACTTATTTGATTGTTGCATTACGTTGGGGTTAATCCAAATTGGACTGCCAAGTGACAAAGTAGATTCGTATCTATCGTATCTGTACTACGGTACCATATATAAGGGAAATACCATGTGACCACGCCATGAGATTTTAGCAATAGTAGGGTTAACTAGGCAACTAAAATATGTAGAGCATTGGAAGGAACAAAATCCTGAGATCCTGCTTAACTAGCCACCCCCAAACAATTGTCTGGGGTGTGCAGAATGGCCCCCATGGATTTTGTTTAAATCATCATTAGTGGATGGCAATATCCGACTATTATATTATACTATGTGTCCTATGCGATCTTAGCATGGTGGCCTTATGAGGGACCGGTGCATAAAAAAAATGTGCTATACGGTGATTCATGGCTCTGCTACCCTGATAGCACATGGTTCGATCTGAGGATTCCTATTATACACATATCTTTGGGATAGCCCAGACTCCACCTAGTAAACCGTACTAGTGATTGGCCGATTATGTAACTGATCTTGATTGTGTATTGTATCTTTTGTTAAATAGTTTAGGGACATAGACTATCATGGTGCGATGATCTAACCCTTGTCCTTGTTTGGTTACAAGGTTAGATTATTGTATCACGGTAGGCTATAGACCGAAACTATAAAATAGAACTATATATATATATATATATATATATATATATATATATATATATATATATATATATATATATATATATATTGGACAAGATCCCTTCATAGCAGATCTTTGGGAGAGCAATTTATTACACTGTCGGTGGGGAATGGTACATCGAGCATTCTGGACGAGAATTGGACGGGCAGTGGGAGGTTGAATCCGGTTGGGCATGTTCCACCTCTAAGTGAGATCGCGAGTCTAGCTCTCCCAGATGGCAGTTGGGACATGGTCAAGACAAAGCGGTGGTTTGGTGTGATCGACATCGAGGCAGTCAACTCGTCCACGGCCAGACTATCTGGCGAGGAAGACCGGCTCACCTGGGTGCTCCACCCGTCTGGTTGCTTCACTATCTCGTCCACTTGGCAGGTTGTACGAGCGGTAGGGATTACTCCAGGGGAGGACTAATGGATGGCATGCATATCGTACAAATGGTCGATGATTGTTTGGAGGGCGTTAAGGGGGAAACTTTCGACGGACGACGTACTGCCTACGATGGGGTATAGCTTAGCTTCTATGTGTCACTGTTGTTCTCCTCCCAGCTCGGAGACAGTGGCCCACATTCTCGCTGACGGAGAGGACGCGACAGCAGTCTGGAGACACTTTAGCAGGCTGTGCTCGATGGGCTCTTGCGGTCCCAAAATTCGAGAACACTTACGTCTTTGGGGCACAGAAAACAACACCCACGGGCAACAAATGGTATCCGCGGCTATCATCTGGGTGCTTTTGAAGAATCGCAACAAATTCAGATATGAAGAATACAAATTTAGTAGGGAGCAATTGATAGCAGAGATTTACCGTCAGATGCAGAAGGCCAACTGGACCTGTTTACACCATGCCAAGAAGATTTCGGGCATTTATCGGAGCATGCTAGATCGACAGTAGGTTCTCGAGTTTTTTTTCCTCTTTTGGTTTTGTTAGTCTGGTTTGATCCAGCATGAAGGTTATAGATCTTTTGTATAGGCAGCCATACTTTGGCCTTACAGTTTTATAATAGTAAAAGCCCAGAACTTTGGTTATATGTGTGTGTGTGTGTGTGTGTGTTTATTTCCCACTGATTTTGTTCCTTCATTCGTGCTTCCTTTGTGGAACTTGCTATTTGGGGTCTAACCCCACTGGTTTTGCATGGCTAGGTTTAGAGCTGGCACCCGAGGATCCATCTTACTTTCCCCTGAACAATGGTGCGCACCAGACGGATGGCCGCTGAGGGACACGAGTGGGTTTCTTAATCACTGCTCGTTATTGTACATTTATCTCTTTTGGGCGTTTAGCCACCGGCACTTATTGGTCGTAAATCTAGATATTTAATTTACTTACATGATTGTAATTAATCAGACTGCAGCTAATCATGGTCATATACTTTTGCTACTCCGCCAGCTTCTCATTTTGTACAACTGGTTTCTAGAATATTTTGGTAGAAAATTTGGGACGCATTACTTCCTTGTCATATATATTCTATGTCTACTATCCTCGTTTGAATGATTGAGACATTAGATATTCTATGTGACTCTAAGTGACTTTCTTGTAGAATGCACCCCCTTGTCTAGTTACAGACGTGACCGTCATACGACGTTCTATACCTTGTACGGGGTAGCTGGCCATGCCCGTCTCCGTGTTTTGGTACTGGAGCGTGACACCTACACTTATCTTACATCCAAAATACTCACCCTACTCTTGGCACTTGATATCTTAATATTACCCATTACCTAGTTATAATACCCAATATCTTAGTATCTTGACCAATACATTATCCTCCTAGATACTTACCCAACTAACTCTAATACTAATGCTTGATACCCAATAGGATACCTTATTCAAGCCCCAATACTCACTTAACCTCACTCATGATACTTGAATGCCATGATACCAATATTCGCATGGTACCCAAGTATCATACTAGTACCTTATCCCAAACTCTAATACCTTGACACATAACATACCTATACTTGGCTCACTTGATAACTACTTGTATCAACACTAACACATGCACAGTAACCACTACCAGAATAAGTCAAATTAGCGACGTAAAGAAACATCGCTAAATGGCCAAAAAATGTCACTAAATAATTTTAGCGACGTAATTAGCGACGTTTTGTTGAAGTCGCCTTTAAACTAGTCGCTGACAGAAAAAACGTCGCCAAACATCGATATTTCGACATTTTCTAGCGACGTATATGCGTCGCTATATTAGCGACGCATAGCGACGCAACGTTGCTAAATTAGCGACGTGTATTTTTGTCGCTATATGTCGCTAAATTAGCGACATAAATAGCGACTTTTATAGTGACGTATGTGCGACTCATTTATGACGTTGTGCGACTAAATTAGCGACGTTATTATGACCTGGCAATACTGCCATGTCAGCAATTTGCGACGGACAGTGACTTGTTTAGCGACGTGTATATCGACGTATATAGCGACGTATATAGCGACGTATTCAGCGACGTAATTAGCGATGTGAGTAGACGTCGCTAAACATCGTAAAATATTGCTAAAAATATCGCTAAAGATACTGAAAAAATAAAAAAATAAATACTGAATTGTTTCCAAACTATTCTTCCTACAGTTTATGAATTCATAATTTGTACAAATAGACCCGGAGCAACCCTCCGTTGAATTTGCTGGGTTCGCTGACCCCCTTCGGTTGAACACTCAACACCGATAAATTAACATATATTTAATATGAATAATATAATAAAATTTAAAGAAAACAAAACATTGAGATTATAAACCGAATTAGGAGAAAATATCATCGTAAAGAATACAGCAAATATCCACACAACTGAGTCTGAAAGTCTCGTCCTAAAGAATACAAGAAATAATGTCTGAATGCCTCAAGTATGGTTGTTTGAGTGATTGAGTGAGCTCGGGTCACTAGGGAGAGCAGTTCACAGTTTTTAGTGTGCATCATTTGGCAGTGATCAACTGAAGGGAGAATAGTATGCAGCTCTGTGCTAGCACAGCAAGAGGGAGCACAACTGAGCAGTGTGCAGCTCTGTTCTACCACAGTACAAGGGAAAGCATATAGCAGTTTATAGCAGTAACAACTAATTGTACTGCACAGTGCAGCAGTGAGGAATCAGTGTGCAACAATACTATGTAGTGCACAACAGGAAGGATGCACAGCAGCAAGTAAACTCAATAAGTAGCAGCAGAGCCAGTGCACTACAGAGCTTTCAACAGCAGGTTTAGCAGTCTGCAGTAGCCAATACAACAGCTCGTGCAGCAAGAAGCATCAACCCAAGTTGGATACGAGTTCTAGAAGAAGCCAATACCGTATATCGTGTCTTGGCTTTGAAGAGTCATTCCCATATCCGTGTATATGACTCTCCTTGAGTCAAGATCTACATCGTATTATATACGCTACAGATATGCAAGTTTGCGTTTAAACTCAGGCAGCTAACTAGAAGAGAGATAGGGTTAGGGTTTGTGTCTAAAATAATGGAGTGCACCAATGGAGTGCACCCTTAAATATGATAAATAAAGTGAAGGACAAGTCAAAACAGTAATGTCTATCTTTCCTGACTTTCGAGTTTTCCTAGCTGCAGATTAGGTGAATAGTAATTTATTGCTTCCATATTTTTGGACGAAACCATTGAATGCTGGCGGCTTCCTTGTGGAAGCTGCGGAGTCTCATTTCAGGGTTTTTCTTCCCAAAAAAGCCCTTAGTTAATTACTGCACTTGTTCCCATTATACGCATGCAAGACCATTGACTGTTTTCAAATCTTTTCCCCTCCCTCCTTATACACGTCTCTTCTGCATGTGTGTGTGTGTGTTCTTGTTCTGGTTTTCAAAAATTTTCTTTGAGGTTAGGTTTAGGTAATTTCTCGGATTATATAGTTTGTTGTTATTTTTTTCATTATTATTGGCGAGACACTACTAGCTAGCAAGCTACTCTCTCTTCTTCTACACTCAACTTGACTAGGGTTACTTAGCTTGTTGTAGGAGAGATCAGGAGAGAGGAGAACTTATGTCAGCTGTTCACAAGGAAGGCATGAAGCTGGCTGATCATGAAAAAAAGGATGGTACTCGCAGTCGCATAGAGCTCAAAATATGTGGGCAGGTTCTACTCTTTCTACTTGGTTAAAATCTCTGGTAATAAAGTAGAATTTATTCATTTTGGGTCACCCATTATAAATACCTCTATGACATATGGGCCTAAATGCCATATAGATGGGAGCCCAGTGTATGTTTCTGTGTCGTATCCCATGTCATGTCTATGTCTGTGTCTTGTTTGTGTCCGTGTGTCCGTGGCATGTCATGTCTTGTCTATGTTTGTGTGTGTCCGTGTGTCCGTATCAGTATTAGGGTTAGTGCCTTCATGTGTTAGTGTGTTCGCGTGCGTGTGTGTGTGTCCGAGTTAGGTTTAGTGTGTGTCATGTCGTGTCGTGTTATGTTATGTCGTGTTAGAGAGAGAGAGAGACACAGAAAGGAGACAGAGAAAGGAGCTCACCGAGTGAGGAGGAGGGGAGCCGGAGGAAGGAGGAGCCGCCGGAGGGGGGAGGACGCGGCCGGAGGGGGGTCGCCGAGGTAGGGCGCCGGGATGGGGGGTGTATAAAATTTTTGAGATTTCGAAGAAAATAGGGGGAAGAGAAATTCATCAAACCTTATATAAAATAAATTAGCGACATCGGTCTATACGTTGCTAAACGTCGCGGATATAATAATATACTGCGACTTAAATACATAAATATCGCTAAACATCGCTAAAATTAAAAAAGTTAGCGACGTTTAGCGACTACCTAGCGAGATATTATATATTTATAATAATTATAGTCGCTAAACGTCGCTCCACGTCGCTGTCACCGACATATTATGACGTTTTATATGGACGTCACTAAATACCTATAATTCAGCAACGTTTTATTTGTATGTCACTAAAAACGTCGCTAATCCCGCAATTTTTAATAGTGAACTAACACCTATTACCTAACACCTATATATATATATATATATATATATATATATATATATATATATATATATATATACTATATTATACATATACTTGGCAACCTATGGTACCTACACTCACTTGATATCCATACTACATAGGCTCATAGGATACACAAAATGCCTATGTCGTATAGTCAGTACTCTACTTGTAACCAATACTGCACCAATTAGACCTATTCAATAAATTATAGGATAAAATTATGTCGTAACCCTTCATATCAGCTTTTTGAAGCATCAAACGGATCATATTTTCGTGTCTGGAAGCTTCCGAAATCGCGAAAACACATAAACACGTTCGTCTTTCGCACACCTGACACTTAAACTATTTTACAGAAAGTCCCTGAAAGAAATTTTCCTATTAATTTATTTATTTGAAAATCTAACTTCGATACGGTCCTTTTAAAAAAAATGGGAGATTAATCGAAGTCCTAGGTTAGGAGTTATGGCATTTCTAACATGTTATGGCTGCTAAAAACGAGGTTGAATACTATGATAAATTTGAACTATTTTGGATAAAAGAACACATGTATACATCCAATTTACCAAATTTACCTATATGTATCATAACGTATCATGATACGGACTCTATGTGTCCAATTTTGGACACAAGAACTGTTAGAATAACTCTTAGATTTGTGAATAAAAAAGAAAATTAGACTTATGTTACAGGCCTCTGGGGAAGTCGTGCACGAAATACTGCCCTAAGAGTTCATTCGGGATCTGTGTGCAGACGTTCCCGAAGCTCCTAGTGGTAAAAACCCTGTACTATCGGTATCTCGTCGCCGCACACGACTCGGAGAGAACGACCAGGACTTAGCTATGCCCAGAGCTTGGAGACGAACGAAACGACGAAGATTGGACAGAATAGAATGTTGGCAGCAACAGTTTAGAGATGAAATTTTCTGATTGTGTTTACAAAGAAAAACAGTCAAATATATAATACTCATCCAATATGTAACGGTCTGAATTAATTTTTCTATTAATTCAGCCGTTACACAGGAGAAGGAGAGAAAGAACCTGGACACAAAATATATTAACGGTTCAAAAATAATTAGTAACGGACAAAATTAATTTTCCAACGTTCAGAAAATTAAATGAAAAAATGAAGAGGAGCAAAAAGAATTTTAGGGTCCCAGCCCGAACCCGAAGAGGAAATCGAATCGGCATTCGGCGTCCGCAGATGTAGGCACGTACCCGCACCCGTTACGTGCGCCGAACCGAACATAGCCGAGCCGGGCCGGGCGGCGGTAGTGGCGCGCGCGTGTGGCCCAAGGGGTTCCCCACACAACCACTTTAGAGAGCAAAGAAGAGAAACTAATATATGTACACAAGAAAGGTTTGGCCCATCCGATGTGGGACTAAAGAAAAGAAGGAGCTTGAGCTTTTGCTAAAGCAAAGCCAACAATCCCCCTCCAAAAGGTCAAGTTCTGAAACAGAGATAAGAGTGAAGAAAATAGAGTGAGAGAGAGAGAGAGAGAGAGAGCATCTGGGCAGTAAAATACTATGCATAGATGAGATAGACTACAACCTTGAATCTCACGTAGTGACTATTGCCTTAATCTGAAGAAGTGCTTGATGGACTATGCCTTGAATCAGACTTCTTGAACCAGATTTAGAAAAATAGCACACATAGTACGCTAGAGGTCCTTGGTCTATCGGGTGGCGCTTTTAAATGGCCATGCGCACTTTTCCACATTCATGAGAGTTGTCTGGGATCGCCCTGTCCCATAGTCGCGGCCTTCACGACCTCTCATATAGGTAAGTCCTTAATGGTTGGTGATATGAATCAACCCAGCACTACAGCTTGGACCTATTAAGAGTTTAACCTCGTCTTAACCATATCACACAGGAACACTGTCACCATAGGGATGGGGAGTCATTGTACACATGTACAGTCGCTTGGGCTTAATTTTAATGAGACTTTAATGTCGAGTCAGTGTTCCATAAAGTCACCTAAGTTCAGCTTGTTTCTACCCATTGAACCGGCTTCTTGGGATCTCCAGTCAGACTCGGTTGGGTTGCCACTGCTGGTGACTAACTTATGGGCTTAACCCCATCCCCCTCGATGATTCTAGGATCAAAGTCCTAGACAGACCCTTCGTCAAGTGATCTGTAAGGTTCTTTTCTGACTTTATATAGTCAAGAACCACATATTTGCCTAGTAGGCTTTTTATTGACTTAAAGCACAGCTGCAGGTGCCTGTTCATCTCAGCATTCACAGAATCATGCTTTAGTAGTTCAATAACAGATTTATTATCACAGTTTATAGAAATTGCAGGAACAGGACTAAGAGAAACAGGTATATGCATAATAAGATTTTTAAGCCATTCAGCTTCTGTGCAAGTTGTATCTAAAGCTATCATTTCGGAGTCCATTGTACTCCTAGCTATGATAGTTTGCTTACAATAGCCCCAGGAGATTGCAGCTCCTCCTAGAGTAAATACATATCCAGTAGTAGATTTTATATTATGTGTGTCGGTTATCCAGTTTGCATCTGAATAACCTTCTATGATATCAGGGTGCCTAGTAAAATGAAGTTTGTAATCTAGAGTGCCCTTGAGATATCTAAATACCCTATCCAAGGCAGTCCAATGTGACTGATTTGGGTTACTGGTATATCTACTTAGTCTCCCAATAGCAAATGCAATATCAGGTCTTGTCCTGTTTGTTATATACATAAGGGAGCCTATCATCTGTGAATATTTATGATGTTCCAAAGGTGATCCTTCATTCTTTTTTAGTACAGTACTGCTGTCATAAGGAGTAAGGACAGGTTTCTTATCAAATAACTCAAACCTTTTTAGCATTTTTTTAATTGAATGTGCTAAAGATAGAGTATAACCCTCTTTGCCTTTGGTCACTTGCATTCCTAAAATTAAGTTGGCTTCTCCTAGGTTTTTCATATCAAACTGGCTAGATAAATAGTTCTTTGTAATATTTATCAATTTCAGTGATGAACCTAGGATAAGGATGTCATCTACATACAAGCATAAAATGATACAATTTTTACATGTACCTTTAGAGTATGTACATTTGTCATACTCATTTGACAAGAAACCATATTCACTAATTACTTTGTCAAATTTATTGTGCCATTGTTTGGGAGCTTGTTTCAAGCCATAGAGGAATTTTACTAGTCTGCAGACTTTCTTTTCTTGACCTTTAGCAATGAAACCTTCAGGTTGGTCCATATAAAGTTCTTCCTCTAGATCTCCATTCAAAAATGCTGTCTTTACATCTATTTGATGGATTAGCATATCATGAATGGATGCTAAGGCCAAGAGAGTTCTAATGGATGTGATTCTAGCTACAGGAGAGTAGGTATCAAAATAATATAACCCTTTCTTTTGGGTAAAACCCTTAGCAACTAATCTAGCTTTGTATTTCTCTATAGTACCATCGGCTCTGAGTTTCTTCTTGAAAATCCACTTACAACCTATTGGTTTATTGCCTAAAGGTAGATCTGTTAGAAACCAAGTGTTATTCTCCATGATGGAGTTGTATTCACTATTAATGGCTTCTTTCCAGAAGGGAGCATCAGGAGATGACATTGCTTCTTCATAAGTTGAGGGATCACCCTCTATCAAAAAAGTAAAGAATCCTTCTCCTAAATTTTTTCAATCATATTCCTTTTATTCTGTCTAGGTTCTAAGTCTTGTTCAGATTGTGAGCTTGGTATTTGGACTTGAGAACTAGTAGAGGGTATGGAGGAAGAGATTGAACTTCTATCCTTAAAAGGAAATATATTTTTAAAGTAAACTGCATATCTTGCTTCTATAATGGTATTGTTAGAAATTTCATTTACTTCTGAGTGAGTCACTAGAAATCTATTGGCATAGTTGTCTAAGGCATATCCTATGAAAACAGCGTCAACAGTCTTGGGACCAATCTTTCTCGTTTTAGGTTCGGGAATTCCGACTTTAGCAAGTCATCCCCAAACTCTAAGGTAATTAATCCTAGGAGCTCTACCTTTTTACAGCTCATAGGGAGTCTTATCTTTTGTCTTACTAGGAATCCTATTAAGAATGTAACAGGCAGTTAAAAGGGATTCTACCCACAAGTTATCAGGAGCACCAGAGCTGAGAAGCATGGCAATCACCATATCTAACAGAGTGCGGTTCTTGCGTTCAGCAACTCCGTTAGACTGAGGTGAATATGGAGCAGTTACCTCATGAATTATTTTATGTTCTTCACAGAAGTTAATCATTTCGTTTGAGGTATATTCTCCACCACGATCAGATCTAAGGATCTTAATCTCCCTTTCTAATTGATTCTCAGCTTCAGATTTGTAGACCTCAAATTTATCTAGAACTTCATCTTTGGTTTTTAGAAGGTAGATATAACAATACTTTGAATAATCATCTATAAACGTAACAAAGTATTTTCTACCGTCTCTGGTCAAAATTCTATTTGAGTCACATACATCACTATGGATAAGTTCTAGAATGTCAGAATTTTTTTCTACAGATTTGAATGGTAATTTAGTGTGTTTGGCTTGAACACAAATCTCACATTTGTGTTTGTCATCTATTGGAGTCTTAGGAATAAGATCTAAAGTCATCATTCTTTTAATAGAACCTAGGTTCACATGACCTAGTCTGTCATGCCAAAAATTTAAAGATTCTATATTAGAGACAATGAGAGAACAATCAGAAATTTTATTCATTGTGCTTAAAATGAAAAGACCGTCTTTTACAAAGCCTTTTCCTATAAAGGAGTCATGCTTAGGAAATACTACTTTATTTGCCTCCATTACAATTTTGTATCCTGAGGCTACAAGAAGGGATCCACTAACTAGGTTTCTCCTGACAGATGGCACATGAAGAACATCATGAAGAGTTAAGATTTTTTCTGATGTCATCTTCAGGTCAACTTTTCCTCTTCCAATAATTTGTGTCGTTGAGCCATCTCCTAGGGTCACACCTCCTCCATTTGATTCCTGATAGTTTAAAAAATAGGAGCGATCAAACGAAATGTGAACATTAGCTCCAGAATCCAACCACCAATCATCAAAATGGTAAGAGAGGTTAATAAGGGGTTAAAAGCTTACAGACCTGAAGGAACTCGAAGAACCTTTGTAAAGCATGTTCGCTTCTGGTCTAACTGAGCCATTTTCTTTGTAGGAGGTCTGGACAGCTTCCTTCTTCCTATGGTAGCAGTTGGTGGCCATATGGTTTGTTTTACCACACACAAAACAAAATCTCTTTTGATCCTGAGTCTGATTGAAGTTTCTAGGTTTTTGGTTTTGGTGATGATAGTTTTGGTGGTTATGGTTTTGGTAGTTAGGATGAAAGTTTTTCTTCTTCTTGAAGAAATTCTTTTTGGATTTATAAGAAAAATTAGATTTGGGTTTTCCTTGGCCTTCTACAAGGTTTACCTTAGCTTTAGATTCAGTCTTAGGCTTAGACCTCAATCTAGTTTGTTCTTCGGTTCTAATTTTCTTTCGGACTTGATTATAGGTAAGATCTCCTTGTATATGGATAATTCCTTAGAAATATCAGACCAAGAGGGAGGTAGCTTGTCTATTAGGCATGCTATTTTATGCTCATTGGAGAAAGATGTCCCTTTGGCTTGAATATGCCTAAGGTATTCTTGGAATTCATGGAGTTGGTCATTCATTGGCTTGTTATCTACCATGAAATACCTATTAAAGGTTGAACAATTAAACTTTCTATTTCGGCATCATCACAGCCGTATTCATCTTCCAAGGCTTTCCAAAGTTCTTTAGCGCTCTTGTATTCAAAAAATATATCATACAAGGATTCAGATAATGCGCTTAGAATTCTATGAAAGCAGTGGAAGTCTATCTCTTTAGGGGTTTTTGGTTTCGAGGAGGTGGACACTCCTATGTCAGACTCAGTATCATCAGAATCATTTGTGATGGGTGTGGACTCATCAATGGCTGATATAAGTCCTAAGGTCATGAGCCAAAATTTTATTTGGCTCTGCCATCTTTTAAAGTATGAGCCATCAAACTTAGCAAGTTTTGCAGTAGAGGATTCCTCCTTACCAGTCATGATTGCAGTCTGAAAAATATAAATTTATTTAATAACAATGTCTAAGATAATAGTTTAGGTGGTCTTTGCTAAACAATCTTAAAATCTTTAGTTTTTTAAGTGTTGATCAACTCAGGTTAGCTGTAGGGGCCGGTTCCCAGCTAGCGGCGGTCCGAAGACTCTTAAGTACCGTGTCGCTTAGGGCTATTTACACCCGGTTGACAGAAGGACCCTTTCGGCTTGTGCCCGAGTTTGTCTCTACTTTGAAACTTTAGATTTGAAGATTTTATTTGCAATTTTCTTTTTTACTAAACTATTTTCTTTTTGGTCCTAGATTGCTTTCAAAATACTAAGTGATTAAAAATGAAGCAAATTGTATGTTACAATTGAAAGAAATTTTGTGATCAAAAATTGCAATTGACAAAATTATCAAATGTGCTAACATATATATATTTTTTTAAACACTTTAAACAAATTTACAATTTGACAGTATAGTAAGCAACTTGATAAGTAAACAAATAACTCAATTTAGGAAATGAAGCAAATTTCTAACAACTATTTTGAGTTAACGATTATGGTCAAAAAGCAAATATTAAATATGGTTATTTGCTATGGTAAATATATTGAATTTTGTAGAATAAAAATTAAGCTACTGCAACTTAACGATATTGGCTATAGTAAGAGTAATTTTCTACAAGTTAAAGCACAGTATAGTCAGAAATTTAAATTTTTAATTGATAAATTATCAACTATGCTACAGTAACTATTAACTTAAATTTTTTCTAGAATAAATAAACTCTAACATACGATTAACAGTAACAATTTAACAGTAACTATTTAAACAAACAGTAACAAATAGTTAGAAAAATCAATTCTAACAAATAAATCAATTTTAACAGTAACTATTTAACAAACAGTAACAAATAGTTAGAAAAATCAATTCTAACAAATAAATCAACTCTTAGATTGTTAGAATATCTTTTAGATTTGTGAATAAAAAAGAAAATTAGACTTATGTTATCGGCCTCTGGGAAGTCGTGCACGAAGCATTACCCTAAGAGTTGATTCGGCATCTGTGTGCAGACGTTCCCAAAGCTCCTAGTGGTAAAACTCCTGCACTACCGGTATCTCGTCGCCGCACACGACTCGGAAAGAACGACCAGGATTTAGCTATACCCAGAGCTTGGAGACGAGCGAAACGACGAAGATTGGACAGAATAGAATGTTGGCAGCAACAGTTTAGAGATAAAATTTTCTGATTGTGTTTACAAAGAAAAATAGTCAAATATATATTACTCATCCAATATGTAACGGTTTGAATTAATTTTTTTATTAATTCAGCCGTTACACAGGAGAAGGAGAGAAAGAACCTGGACACAAAATATATTAACGGTTCAAAAATAATTAGTAACGGACAAAATTAATTTTCCAATGTTCAGAAAATTAAATGAAAAAATGAAGCGGAGCAAAAAGAATTTTAGAGTCCCAGCCCAAACCCAAAGAGGAAATCGAATCGGCATTCGGCGCCCGCAGATGTGAGCGCGTACCCGTACCCGTACCCCTTACGCGCGCCGAACCGAACTGAACCGAACCGACCCGAGCCGAGCCAGGCCGGGCGGCGGCGGCGGCGCGCACGTGTGGCCCAAGGGGTTCCCCACACAACTTTAAGAGAGCAAAGAAGAGAAACTAATATATGTACACAAGAAGGGTTTGGCCCATCCGATATGGGACTAAAGAAAAGAAGGAGCTTCAGCTTTTGCTAAAGTAAAGCCAACAAGAACATCTTCACAGCATCAAAAAAACATCAATAGTCCTCATTAAGACACAATACACACACTCAGTGGACACAATTAGAATTTTCTCTAAATTGAGCCCCAAAATTATGACACCAACTTAGATCTAGCAAATTAAGGGCTCCTAGTGCCTAGATCTACCATTAAAAAGTCAAATCTAACCATGGAAAGGTTCCTACATGACCAAGGGGGTATTTTTAACCATAAATTTGATAAAATTGAGAGAATTACCTAGTATTTTGGTAGCTTCTTTGGAGAATTTCGAATTTGGACACGGAAGAGATGAGTCGGACAAAATCTCCTAGCAAGCTCCTATCCTATAGAACTCCTTATACTCTCCAATGATATAGGCCTTCATGATGGTGAAAATGAGCAAAATTGGAAGTAGAATGAGTAAAATTGGTTAGGAATTGGGTTTGCTTAGGAAAGAAAAAGTTTTGGAGAAAAGGAGGCTAATGAGTGAAATAAAATGAATGAATGAGCCCTAAATTGAGCTTATCTCTTATAGTAAGGTTTGGTCATGCCAAAATATCAAGTTTGTCCCTCTCCATTTGTTATGAATGGAATCTAATTAACTAAAGAAAGAAATCTCTACAACTAAGAGAAATATTCTCTTTATGACAACTAATTAATTCTAATTATTAAAGTCATGACTAACAATAATTAGCACTAACTAACATTTGCAAATTCTAATTGGCTAGCCACTAACTAACACTAATATAATTCTAGGCAATCACTATTATAAAATAATATATAAAAAATTTAACAACATGCAAAATTATCAAAATACTTCTATGGTGGAAAGTGATAGTTACAGCTAGTAGAGACATTATGCCCGCTGAGAAAAGCTTGCACTAATCGAATGTTCAAGAATCAACTTATAACTTACTTCCTCTCATGGAAGAAAAGAATAAAGTGCAAGTACATGAAGAAGCACAAGAGCCTATCCTCCAAGTGTCGCCACCACCATCTCGAGAAGACTCTCTATCATCATCCTCGGATGAGAGAAAAGTTTCACTCATTAGGAGCTTGCCTGTAGTGTATAAAGTAAACAAAAATCAAAATGACCTAACACTTTTTCTGCCATTTTGCCAATTATGAACCAATAGGTTTCGAAGAAGCGACACAAAACAAAAATGGACAGATGTCATGGATGAAGAAATCAAAGCTATCGTAAAGAACAACACTTGGGAGCTAGCTACACTTCTAAAAGGGCAAAATGCAATTGAGTCAAGTGGGTATACAATGCCAAGAAGAATGCCAAAGGTGAAGTCAAGAGGTACAAGTATAGACTACTTGTTAAAGGCTACAAGCAAATATTGAGCATGAATTGTTATGGAAGTCAAGGTAATCTACACAAAGTTGCTCATCGAAAGAAAGAAAGTGCACGTGAAGTAGGTCAAAACTCAAAAGTAAGCTACCAATATCTTCAGCAAACAAATCGAAGAGAAGCAGTATTCAAGACAAAAGGTTCATTTGGAGTTGCAAAATCAAGTTTAAGGGAGAATTTTGAAAATAAACTTGATTTGTTTACCATGTTTTTTAGCCCCACAAATCTAGCTAGTCCGTTTTAATTTGTTTTTATTATTAGGCCCCTCTTGTTTTATGGTTAGTCCATATTCTAGAATGTGTAATGACTAGAATATTCTTGGTAATATTAAAATGTCTATCTTCTAGAGATGTTCCAATATTATACTTGTAAGAGTTTAGAATGATCTATACTATATTTTAATAAGTGCGTAGACTCTTCCAAGAGTCCTATAAATAGGGATGCCCCCCCCCCCAGCCACCCCCATTTTGTACACGACAAATATTACAAGCTTAGTGCTATTATAAAGTCTCTTTCTTACCATTCTTCTCTTCCACCAAATTCTTCTTTCTATATTTTCTTCCTCTCCATACTACAAAAATACTGTAAAATAGCGACGGAAGCTGTGATTGCTAATCAATGACGGATGTGCGACTGACTATCGATGAAATTGTTATTATGAATCATACATCCAATTTTAGCTTATAATAATATATATATATATATATATATATATATATATATATATATATATATATATATATATATATATATATATATATAACACATGGGGTCGTGGCATGTGGGTTATGATTGGGGGCTTGTGGGAATGGACACGGTTCAAATTTCTCCTTGGAAACTTAGTTCATAATCCGGTGAAAAGGACATATATATATATATATATATATATATATATATATATATATATATATATAGGGCCGATCCTGAGCTTCCTGAGGCGAACTTTTAAATTGAGGCTCCATACATAATGTAAAAAAGAATGAAACAAAAATAAAATAAAATAAAATAAATGTTTACACAAAGATTTGAACTAGTAACCTCTTGTGTACAAGTCTAACATAATAACCACTACACCACAATATCTTTGTAGGTCTTGGACGGTCGCCATGGTTTCCATATATATATATATATATATCCTTTCCACCGTATTTGAAACGATGATTGAAACCATTGTTTGTTATATATATATATATATATATATATATATATATATATATATATATATATGATCAAGTGTTTCTTATTGAAAGTACTTTCTATAATATGACTAAGAGCAATAATTATAAAATTTTATAGAGAATATCATTTAATGTTGCATTTTTTTTGTCGACTTGTTTGTTACCGCCTATTGTAGGTCACTTTTTGTTATGATTTCTTTTATTAATTCTCATTAAGTTAGCAGGATAGTATGACATGTTATAGCAGGTCAAGTCAAAGTGTTGGAGACAGCTTGCACAATTCACTATACATTTGTCTTGTTTGTAGGCATACCAAAAAAAATTGCTTTTATATATATATATATATATATATATATATATATATATATATATACTCCTATTAATGTATTATGTATCCTCAAATATTTTTATGTTTTCAAACGTTGGATCTTGTTTAAGTCATCTAATCTTAACCATTGATTTCACTTCAAAATAAGTCAAATCACCGACGAATTTAGCGACTCTGGAAGACGACGTCGCTAATTGTATTGTAATTAGCGACGTATCTAAATGACGTCGCAATACGTCGCTATTAGCAACTTTCAACGACGTTTAGCAACTATCTTTAGTAATATGAAATCTAACGTCGCCGACTAGTCGGTAAACGTCGCTATATTTTTAATAATGACGACGTTTACCGACTTCACATCTTATATGTCGCAGTTTATTAAAAATTTTGCTACGTAACGCTCTTGCTTGCATATCTTCAGGTTTGTTTCCATTACCCAATATTGACACTGTATCTTTCATTTATGAGTTCAGTATGCACAAATCATCTTTCATTTTCGTATCTACATAACTTGAATGATCATTCTGTGTACAAGTGTCATATTTGGCTGGCGATGTGGTCCAATCTAATTAGCAAGGCCTGCGTTCTGTGTCTTTCTTTCATACTTGGGAGTGAGAGTGACATAATACATAAGAGCGATTGAGCCATGGAAATAAACATGGTCCCAAGAAGCTCATTGTTGTGATCACAGCTCAAGTGTGGTCCAGAGGACCCTGAGTGCACGCAACGGAGGGTCCCCGGCCACTCCTCTCAAAGTAGACACTGCATCGTCCCATAACGATCAATAAATGGGCACTGTTGCAATATTCTCTTTGTTGGAGAGAGAGAGAGAGAGAGAGAGAGAGAGAGAAACTGCATGGACCTGGGCTACATTTTGTAGGACAACCTACACCAATGAGAGAAGAATAGAGTGGGGGGGTGGGGGGGTGGGGGTGGGGAGTATGGGATATCGGAGGCGGACCTAGTGCAGGACAGTCAGGACGACAGTCCATGTCCTAAAGATTGAAAGGGTACAAATATGATTGTATCTAAAATAGTAGTAGTATTTATCATGAGTCACCCTTAACACAAAATAGTTGTGGTAAAATGGTTAACATATTAGACTTGCGTACTAGAAATTTTTAGTTCAGATTTGGATGACAACAATAACTTTTTGTTATATTTATTTTTATTTTATTTTCTTAATTTTTTTTATATTACGTACGAGATGACTGATTTTGAAATCTCGTCTTGGATCCCTTGAGCTCAGGGCGGCCGTGAGTATATTAAATATTCTTTTTATTTTTAGCTTTTCGCATTCAAGGCAGAGGTGGAGACAGAGAATTTGGTGGAAGGAGGTGCAAAACTATTAAGCACTAATATCATTGAGAAATGGTAGATATTAAAAAAAAAAAAAAAGGAAATTACAAAGAGAGAAACAATCACAAGAGCAAGCAGAGATTTAAGGAGATTCATCCAAGAACTTACGGATTATGCACAGATCCAATATCCATCACCAAAGGTGGAGTCAAGTAGGGTCAGATGGGACAAGTGCCCCCACATAAATTTAAGAAATTGTTCTATGGATTTTTATTTTCTCCTTCTTCTTTATTATTATTATTTTTTTTTTTAATATTACGTTTGGGACTTTGTGCACACTGCATTGTATGTCTTTGGCCTCACTGTCTTCCAACTTCTACCATTTATAAATGAAATAAATAATACGTCTTCGTAGCTCGATCCACTGATCTTCTGCCATACAGTCACAATTTTATACCTCTTTTCGGTAACCACAAGAACCACGATCTCTTTTAAGTGTTTCATTCCGTTTGATATAAAATAGGGACTTCATGCTGTGTCCCACCTAAATTTTAGGTTCCAATCCTAATTTTTATCCAACATCATAACAACTTTATCATGTTTATGTATTATATAATGATATACACCTCTATCAAATTATCATATTAAATGATATTTTTGCCGTTAATTAATAAAAATTAAATTCTAACCAGAAAAAAAAAATCAAAATTAATTTTTCTAGAGATAACATATTTTTCTAAGTCCACTAGAATATATTTTGTTGAAATTAGTTGATCCTTTTATTGATTGTCTCATTGGCATTATATAGCCTTACAGTCATTAATACAATGATCTCAATCATTATGACAATAATCTCATAATGGAATATCCTGTGACATATTTCGGCATCCCAAATATGTCCTCAGGATATTCCCATGTGCTTATACTATACTTAAATATGACACCCAACATACCATATCAACACTCCCCCTCAAGATGGGTGAAAGATATTCACTAAGCCCATCTTGTCACATCCTCTAATCATGCTCACTGAGGCGAGTCCCTTGGTTAGTCCATCTGCTACTTGATCCCTGGTTGGAACATGGCCAAGCTCCAGTAATCCACTATCCAACTTCTCTTTGATGAAGAATCTATCAATCTCGATGTGTTTGGTCCTGTCATGCTGTACTAGATTGTTGGCGATACTAATAGCTGACTGATTGTCACACCACAGCTTCATCTTGGCTCCTTGATCTAGCTTCAGCTCCACCAGCATATTCTTCAACCATAGCAGCTCTGCAACTCCCAAGGCCATAGCTCTGTACTCTGCTTCAGCTGTCGATCTGGCCACCACAGACTGCTTCTTACTCCTCCAGGAGACCAAGTTACCTCCTACAAATATGAATTATCTCGAGTTAGACCTCCTGTCATCAGCACAACTAGCCTAGTCAGAATCACAGTAGCCCTCGATGCACACGTGATTGTTCTTCCTGAATATTAGTCCCTTCCCGGGAGCACCTTTCAAGTACCTCAGAATCTGGTACACTGCATCCATATGACCCTTCCGTGGGTCATGCATGTAGCGGCTCACCACACTTACTGCAAAGCAGATATCAGGACGTGTGTGGCTTAAATAGATCAACTTGCCAACCAGTCTCTGGTATCTGTCCCGATCAACTGGTTCTCCAGCCTCAGCTTCAATCTTGAACCTCTGATCTATTGGTGTCGCTGCAGGTTTGCACCCCAACATCCCAGTTTCTGTGAGAAGGTCCAGTGCATACTTCCTTTGAGAGAGAACAATCTCCTCTGCTTCTCGAGCAATCTCAATCCCAAGGAAGTACCGAAGAAGGCCGAGATCCTTCACCTCGAATTCCTTGCCAAGCTTTCATTTGAGTTGGGCGATCTTCTGCTCATCATCTCCTGTGATAATCATATCGTCCACATACACCGCAAGCATGGTGATGTGGCCTCCACTCCGACGAAAGAACACAGTATGATCAGCATTGATCTGCTAATATCCCATCCCTATCATCGCACTTCTGAATCTGTCAAACCACGCTCGAGGAGACTGCTTCAGTCCATAGAGGGACTTCTTCAACCTGCAGACCTTGCCTACTGTCTGATTGGTGCCAAATCCTAGTGGTATCTCCATGTACATCTCCTCCACTAGATCTCCGTGAAGAAACGTATTCTTTATATCCAGTTGCTGTAGCTTCCATCCACCATTCGCTGCCAGAGAAATCAGAGTCCTGACAGTGCTCATCTTTCCAACTGGTGCAAAGGTCTCGTCATAGTCGATGCCGTACGTCTGACTGTATCCTTTGGCTACTAGTCGAGATTTGTAGCGCTCAACCTGTCCATCTGGGTTCTGCTTCACGGTAAAGACCCATTTGCATCCAACTGCTCTCTTTCCCTCTGGCAGTCTCACAAGCTCCCAAGTGTGGTTCTTCTCCAGAGCTCCCAACTCCTCGTGCATTGCCGCTTTCCACTTTGGATCGTTCTTGGCAATCTGCCAATTTTTAGGTACAGTAATACTATCCAAAGATGCTATAAATGCTCCATGAGAAGAAGGGATATGGTCATAAGAAACAAACTGAGCAATATCCCAACCATATCTGTTTGGAGGATTTCCTGCATTGCTGCGAGTGGTCTTCCGTACAGATAGTGGTGTGGGAGGAGTAGAAGTAGGAGGAATGATATCTTATGAATGAGGGGGTATCACCTGAAGGGGGGTTGGTGTCGGTGCCTCAGGAGTTGGGACGAACGCAGGCAAGGGACTTGGCACTGGCACTGTCGGTACTGGTCCTGCAGTTTGCTTCTATCTTCTACTGTAGGTAAGTAACTCTCCTTGAGCCGTAGGCCTAACACCTTCACCTTCTTGTCCCTTCTCCGTGCCTCCATGCCAAACTTCTAAATCGGTTACCACCAAGTTCTCCATCTCCCCCTCTCGCCTAATACTGGCAGTATTAGGCGTGTTGTGTGAAGTTCCGTCCTGGCGGTAGTATGGCTCATGCTCCAGAAAGTGGACATCCATACTGACAAACTTCTTCTTCTCTACTGGACTCCAGCACACATACCCCTTCTGGGTCACCGAGTAGCCTACGAAGATGCATTTGACCGCTCTAGGGTCAAGTTTCCCAACTGATGGCATGTTGTCCTTCACAAAACATACATACCCAAACACCTTCAGTGGGAGTATCCCATTATTATTGCCTTGCAATACCTCACATGGGGACTTCCATCCGAGGACCTTCGAGGGCATCCTGTTGATGAGTTGAGATACTGTCAACACTGCATGCCCCCACAGACTCTGTGGGACATTCATGTCGATCATCATACTTCTTGCAACCTCCAGAAGGTGTCTATTTTTCCTTTCTGCAACTCTATTTTATGCTGGTGTGTATGCACAGGTGGTCTGATGCTGTATTCCGTGTGCTGACAGGTATTCTGCAAGCGTCCTGTTGGTATACTCCGTTCCATTGTCAGACCTCAGTACCTTCACAACTGCTTTGTACTAAGTCTGGACATACTTATAGAAATCCCGAAAATAAGCAGGTACATCATTCTTATTTTTTATCAAATATAACCAGGTAACACGAGAGGCACACTCAATGAAAGAAACAAAGTACTTATAACCATTCATAGTGTTAGTAGCACATGGACCCCAGACATCAGAATGTACTACCTCAAAAGCAAAAGTGCTCCTATGACCCGTGCCAACATATGAGCTCCTAGTAAGTTTTTCTAACTCGCACGCATCACATACTAATTTCTCTTTATTTGTTTTTGCATAAATCTCTAAATAAAACTTACTTAGAGTATCAAAGGAAGAATGTCCCATCCTCCGATGATAGAGTATCAAGGTATCCCCAGTCCTCTGCTGCAGTCCTTCCATGCCAGCCTTCTCTGTCATAGATACCAATGCTGAGTCCAGTCCTTCTCGATCTAGGTACCACAGTGTAATCCCCCTAATTTTTTAAGAAATTTTAATTTGGATTTTTCATAATTTTCTAGAATTTTTCGAGATTTTTCTGTAATTAAAACCTATACTTTTGATAATTAAATAATTTTTAATTACTGTTAATTAATATTAAAATATTATGGAAATAATATTTTATGGTGTAAAATGGAAAACCGGACATAGGGTAATTTTTGGTGAATTTATTGGACTCCGAAAACATTTTTAAAGCCCAAAAAACTATTAATAATTAAACCGTATTAAACCCAAAACAAACCGGGTTGAACCAGGTTCAAACCGGGCTGAACCCGGTCCAACCAAACCGGACCGGACCCCTGACCTTAACGGGTCGGATCGGGTCTGCCCAACTCGCGACCCGCCCGACCCGGACCCGAATCCAAATCGAACCCTAATCGGATTCTACTGTAGCACATATTTAATGCGTCTCGGGATCCGTGCCCCGCCGCCGCCACACCCTCTCTCTCTCATCTCACCACCGTCGACCACCGCGACGCTACTCCTCCTCCCTCCGTCCTCTTTCCCCGACTCCACACCCTCGCCGTCGTCTTCCCCGACCCCTCTCTCCTTCTCCTCCTTCCATCTCCGGCTAACCGAGCCGTCGACCCCGAGCGTTCATCTGCTCAGCCGTCGCTGCATCGAGATCGACCACCTGTCTTCCTCGTCGTCCTCCTCTCTCCTCTGGCCCGTCTGGAGCTCCACCACCAACGACCTCCTCTCCCCTCTTCCTCGTCGACCGCATCAGCCTCCTCCCCGTCGCCTCCTCCTCCCGCTGCTCATCTCCCTCCCCAACTCACCTCCGCAACCACCCGCACCGCTCCGCTCGGCCATGCGCCTCCGCCCCCACTGCCTCGACGACCCCTCTCGGCCCCATCATCTTCCCAGTGCTGCCCCTCCTTTCTCCTCCATCTCCAGTAGCCGGCCCCAGCCTCGACCACGCCGGAGCCCTAGTTCGACCTCCTCCTCCGCCTAAGTCTTCTCCTCCTCCCTCGACAACCCTCCAGCAACCCCCTCAGACCCACAGCCATCCGCCAGTATCCTCCCGACTACGGCGAAACCCTAACCCTAACGCAGGACGGACACAGTGGACACGGACGCAGGACACGAAGGAGACTCGGACACGTAAAAGTCAGATTCATGGAGTCCTGTTCAGGTAGCATTTTCTCTCTCCCCGTAATTCCGTTTTTGATTCTGTCAGTTGCGTCGCGTAGACTGTATGACCCTCTCGGTGCCAGTGCAACCCGCTCGGTGCATCGCGTCCTGTGGTGATCGCAAACCGCGATCCAAAAACAGGAAAACCAACCCCCTGTTTCATCCCGGAACTGAGTGTGCCCCGCCTAACGGGATAACTTGGTCGCACGCGGTCTTTATCGAAACGTGCGCGCTGTCGATACGGTCGTGTGGGATTTTGCAGAAGTTGATTTGGATGTGCGTGCACACCGGAATCAACGAGTATCCGCGGACACCGTCCCGTATCCGTCAATTCTGGAACATACTGTAACTTTATGTACACACGACGGATCAAAACGAAACTTGCGCCATCGGACTCGTAGCGATACGCTGGTACTGTAATCCAAGTTTGGTTCGATTCTGAGAACGTTGACAAAATTGCGTATCATGGGCCCCACAGGCTCCACTTGATGGGCAATTTTGTGATCGGCTCATCGGAATCCAATTCTGGAAGTTTCATTGGATTCGTATCATCATTCCTGACTTATTGACACTATGTTTGGCAAATTTGGAGATCTTTGACCCTAACACGCTTTTCGGTGCAAAGTGGCCCATATGTGGACCCTGCTTTGGCCGGAAAATGTCATTTTTGCCCCTGTATCCAAATTGGACATAAGGACAGGCGTTTCTAGCTATTTGATATTTTTTGAAGCTAATGGTGATGTTTATTTCAGCAACCGGAGTAGTACCTGCAGATCACACTGAGACCAGAGCTACAGTTGGAGCCAGGACCCCAGGCAAGTGTACCTTGCCAAACTTTACAGTCTTGTTACATATTTTCCTTGATTCTTTTATGTTATTGTGCATGCTTAACCTAGAACCGTGTGACTTACTTAGCGTCCGATTATAGTCCGGTGTCAATATCGTACGCGGTGTTGTGTATTGTCATCTAGAGATGGACATTCATGACCCTTTACATCCTCGTACTTGTCTTATCAAGTACATTATACCCAGGACACTTGATACTATTCATGAGACAGAATCTTCCTAAGATATTCATGGTGATTCTGTATAGGATACAGGTTTATGACATACACAGTTTACTTGCTTAGATTATATCCTGACTTGTTGCATTAGTTTTGATCCTGCGTGTCATGGACATGAGACGTGAGATTTCATTGGGTGGAGAGAGTATTATCATATCAAGGCTGATTATATTATATATATATTATAATCTGGATGTGTCTTAGCCTCTGACACAGAGCTATGGCACCAGTTCTGACCCTTCGAGAAAATACTGCTATGGGTTTCTCCGACACTGATCCTGTAGTAGTCTCAGCCCGAGTATGACTAACACTCTCACTTGCATATCACTTAGCTGGTTATTTATTTACCCTATTGTTTCATTTATTGCTGCACTGTATTTATTTTGGCATGAGCTTTCTTGTACCTTGCTATGTCCCCTGAGGACCTGGATTCGGATTATGTCCCCAGGATTAGCTGACGAGATCTATCCCGAGGTATACGGGACCAGAGCATTAGCATTAGCAGGAGCAGGTGCCTACCTTGGAGCAGAACCAGGATCTGAGGACGAGATTGTACCAGAGGACTTCTCTTGAGTATTGGCTTGAGATACTCATTTATTTCAGTTTATAGTTATTTTATTTCCAGTCTATTTCATTGATGTACCAGACTTATTCTCGGATTATTCTCCGAGACACTTTTATTGAGACTTGCTAGTTTATATTTATTTACATTATTCTGGCATTTGATCTATGATTATCTGTTGTGGATGAGATTAGTATAGACTGTGACTTGTATCTTTGGACCTATTTATTGTTATATTACAGCTTAAGTATGCCCTGATGGGTCCATTAAATTAGGTTTGTCCATCGGTGCGTGCTGCTGGCCATTGCCACGCGTCTAGTCCCTCGGTATTTTGGGACTGGGGCATGACATGGTTTTTGTGGTGGCCCATGCAGGTCAACGACTAAATTGTTCGGTTTCAACTTAGGGACCGAGCAAGCCTGCAATAAGAATAGGATAAGTTTTTTGGATCTCATCCACTTGCTTGAAAATGTTCTTGATATCTATATTGTATTCGAATTAAATTTTCTTGCATCTTGCCTTGATTTCTGTGCGCCTCTTATAGTTTATTTTTGATGCAGAGTAATGGATTCAAGAGCAAATGACGAAACTCCAGCAAATACACCAATAGGTGCGGTAGCCACCTACGGAGAAGATGAAGTGGCACCAATGAGTGGAGATCCCTCTACTCACCGAAGAAGCCAAACAGATCAGCATGCTTCTAGATCTTGGCGTGACGACATCCCACCGCCTCCGCAGTTCGTTCCACCAATGCCTGTATTCCCACCAAGATAGCCTATGGACGGGCAGTAGATATTCCAAATGATCTACACAATGATGCAAGCTCAACAGCAGATTCAACAAAAGACTTTGAGTTGCAGCCTAGCACTTGTACTAGACCAGGTCAACCTACCAACTCGACGGCAACCGACGGGCTCTATCACCGACTTCCGCCAGCTGAAGCCCCGTACCTTCTCAGGCAAGGATGTGCCCACAGAAGTTCATGAGTGGCTCACCAACACTCAACATCAATTAGAAGCAGCTGAGCTTCCAAGGGAACGTTGGATGACTGCCGTCAGAATGCAGTTAACGGACAATGCACATCACTGGTGGCTATCCGAGGAGACCCGACTCGGACCAGACCGAGTCACCTGGGAGAAGTTCTCCAGACTCTTTCAGAAAATGTACATTCCAGCTACCGCTCGATCAGAACTCAGAGATAAGTTCAACCGCCTTATCTAAGGCAATATGACAGTGGAAGAGTACAACGCGAAATTTATTCATCTGAGTCGCTTTGCCCCTACCTTGATTCCGACAGAAGAAGAGAAGGCCGAGAAGTTCTTTGATGGAGTAAACTTTGAGCTACATAAACTAATTGGATCCATTGCGCCCACATCTTACTCGGACGTCCTTGCTGCAGCCCGACGCATGGAGCGCGTCACCAGGAGAGAGACCAGTCTGAAGCGGCCTTTCATATCAGCAACAACCAGAATACCACAAGAAGAAGCTGCAAAAAGACCTCACCTACACCAACAGCAGGAAGCATCTATACCACAAGTAATAGTCCTTTCTACTTGTCACTACTGTGGCAAAGCAGGCCATCTCGCCAGGGAATGCCGACGCAGGTTAGGACTATGCTTAGGTTGCGGATCCAGACAGCATGCAGTGAGGGACTGCCCTGAGCGTAGAGAAGGAGCACCAAGGGCAAACCAACAAGCTCTACCAGCACCAGGAGGAGGTCAACCAAGGCCACCTTTGGCACCCCGACCAGCACCTTTCCAACAGGCCCAGCAACAGCAGAGGGCACCCCCTCAAGGACGCGGACAAGCTCATGCGATAACTTTGGAGGACGCACAGATTCATGGAGTAGCTAATGCACGTAAGTCTTTATAGTTTTTTTGTTTCTAGCATTATTTTATCTTGTGCCTATTGGTTCGTGACCCTAGCCTTAACCTAGTAATGTTGAACTTGCTAATAACCTAGTATGTTTTATAACCTAGGATATTTTTATAATTGATAACCTAGTGATAACCCAGTTTTCTAAACTATAGCCTTCTAGATCTCCTTCATACGGGAGATTGTATAACTTTTAATGCTTGGAAAAAATAATTTTTCCTATGTGTTATTCGTACACCCTCAACCTTGATTCTCCCTTATCGTGATGTGCTTCGAACAATATTTGCAACCGTGTCATCTCTGTTGACCGGTTATTCTTTTGATTGCGAGGACGCAATCCTCTTAAGGGGGGTAGATTGTAATCCTCCTGATTTTTCAAGAAATTTTAATTTGGATTTTTCATAATTTTCTGGAATTTTTTGAGATTTTTTGGTAATTAAAACCTAGGCTTTTGATAATTAAATGATTTTTAATTACTGTTAATTAATATTAAAATATTATGGAAATAATATTTTATGGTGTAAAATGGGAAACCGGACATAGGGTAATTTTTGGTGAATTTATTGGACTCCGGAAACATTTTAAAGCCCGAAAAACTATTAATAATTAAACCGTATTAAACCCAAAACAAACCGGGTTGAACCGGGTTCAAACCGGGCTGAACCCGGTCCAACCAAACCGGACCGGACCCCTGACCTTAACGGGTCGAATCGGGTTTGCCCAACTCGCGACTCGCCCGACCCGGACCCGAATCCAAACCGAACCCTAATCGGATTCTATTGTAGCATCAATTTAATGCGTCTCGGGATCCGTGCCGCCGCCGCACACCCTCTCTCTCTCATCTCACTGCCGTCGACCACCGCTATACTATTCCTCCTCCCTCCGTCCTCCTTTCCCGACTCCACACCCTCGCCGTCGTCTTCCCCGACCCCTCTCTCCTTCTCCTCCTTCCATCTCCGGCTAACCGAGCCGTCGACCCCGAGCGTTCATCTGCTCAGCCGCCGCTGCATCGAGATCGACCACCTGTCTTCCTCGTCGTCCTCCTCTCCCCTCCGGCCCGCCTGGAGCTCCACCACCAACGACCTCCTCTCCCCTCTTCCTCGTCGACCTCATCAGCCTCCTCCCCGTCGTCTCCTCCTCCCGATGCTCATCTCCCTCCCCAACTCACCTCCGCAACCACCCGCACCGCTCCGCTCGGCTACGCGCCTCCGCCCCCACTGCCTCGATGACCCCTCTCGGGCCCATCATCTTCCCAGCGCTGCCCCTCCTTCCTCCTCCATCTCCAGTAGCCCCTCCTTCCTCCTTCCTCCTCCATCTCCAGTAGCCGGCCCCAGCCTCGACCCGGACCCGTATCCGTCAATTCTAGAACATGCTGTAACTTTGTGTACACACGTCGGATCGAAACGAAACTTGCTCCATCGGACTCGTAGCGATACGCTGGTCCTGTGACCCAAGTTTGGTTTGATTCTGAGAACGTTGACAAAATCGCGTATCGTGGGCCCCACAGGCTCTACTTGACGGGCGATTTTGTGATCGGCTCATCGTAATCCAATTCTGGAAGTTCTGTTGGGTTCGTATCGTCATCCTGACTTGTTGACACTAAGTTTGGCAAATTTGGAGACTTTTGACCCTGACACACTTTTCGGTGCAAAGTGGCCCACATATGGACCCCGCTGTGGCCCAAAAATATCATTTTTGCCCCTGTGTCCAAATTGGACGTAAGGATAGGCGTTTCTAGCTATTTGATATTTTCTGAAGCTAATGGTGATGTTTATTTCAGCAACTGGAGTAGTACCTGCAGATCACACTGAGACCAGAGCTACAGTTGGAGCCAGGACCCCAGGCAAGTGTACCTTGCCAAACTTTGCAGTCTTGTTACATATTTTCCTTAATTCTTTTACGTTATTGTGCATGCTTAACCTAGGACCATGTGACTTACTTAGCGTCCGATTATAGTCGGATGCCAACATCGTACGCGGTGTTGTGTATTGTCATCTAGAGATGGACATTCGTGACCCTTTACATCCTCGTACTTGTCTTATCAAGTACATTATACCCAGGACACTTGACACTATTCATGAGACAGAATCTTCTTGAGATATTCAGGGTGATTCTTTATAGGATACAGGTTTATGACATACACAGTTTACATGCTTAGATTATATCCTGACTTGTTGCATTAGTTTTGATCCTGCGTGTCATGGACATGAGACGTGAGATTTCATTGGGTGGGGAGAGTATTATCATATCAAGGCTGATTATATTATATATATTGTAATCTGGATGTGTCTTAGTATCTGACACAGAGCTATGGCACCAGTTCTAGCCCTTCGAAAAAATACTGCTATGGGTTTCTCCGACACTGATCCTGTAGTAGTCTCAGCCCGAGTATGACTAGCACTCTCACTTGCATATCACTTAGCTGGTTATTTATTTACCCTATTATTTCATTTATTGCTGCACTGTATTTATTTTGGCATGAGCTTTCTTGTACCTTGCTATGTCCCCTGAGGACCTGGATCTGGATTATGTCCCCAGGATTAGCTGACGAGATCTATCCCGAGGTATACGGGACCAGAGCATTAGCATTAGCAGGAGCAGGTGCCTACCTTGGAGCAGAACCAGGATCTGAGGACGAGATTGTACCAGAGGACTTCTCTTGAGTATTGGCTTGAGATACTCATTTATTTCAGTTTATAGTTATTTTATTTCCAGTCTATTTCATTGATGTACCAGACTTATTCTCGGATTATTCTCCAAGACACTTTTATTGAGACTTGCTAGTTTATATTTATTTGTATTATTCTGGCATTTGATCTGTGATTATCTGTTGTGGATGAGATTAGTATAGACTGTGACTTGTATCATTGGACCTATTTATTGTTATATTACAGCTTAAGTATGCCCTGATGGATCCATTAAATTGGGTTTGTCCATCGGTGCGTGCTGCTGGCCATTGCCACGCGTCTAGTCCCTCGGTATTTTGAGACTGGGGCGTGACACACAGTCCCTCATGCCAAGTGCCAGTCCCAAGTCTTCGTCCTGTTCCTTTCTCTTGGAAGGTCACCTTAGGAATATCAAAAGAAACAATGCATTTAAGTTGGAGGATTATAGAACTAATGGACAAGATACTGACTGGAAAGGATGGAGCATGTAAAATATTGGATAATCTTACTGAACCTATACAATTAACAGTACCCTTACCGACCACTGGCTGGAAAGTGCCATCAGCTGTCTGAATGCTGTCTGCTGATGCTAGGTGAGTGTAGGAAGAAAACTCACTAGCATTCCCCATCACATGCCGAGATGCTCCCGAGTCGATAATCCAGTCTGATGATTTAAGGGAAGAGATAGACGCAAGGGCAAGTGATTCGTCAGTACCTTCTGATGGATGGCCATACATGGCAGCGATGCCCCTAACAAAGAATGAGGTGGACGCCTCCTCTGTTCTACTCCTCATGTCTCCCAGTGCCTGGTCCTCCACAGTAAAGGTGCCATCAACTTCTCTGTTCCCTTCTGATATCAGGAGGTTCGCCCGATAACCTCCTCGGCCACCTCGTCTACCCCCTCGACCACGACCATGTCCTCCATTATATCCTAGTCCGCCGAACGGTCCTCGTCCACCACCTGAATCTACCTCCCTAGGTGGTTTGGTACAAGCATACCGATAATGACCCATCTCCCCACAGTTGTAGCACTGCCGGTTATGCTGACAGGGCTCTCCCTTAGATCCTGTGTTACCTGAGCTGGTGATCGCTAGTGCTGACTTTGCTTCGGGGGGACCACCTGTCCCGGTTTACAGCCTGATGCGTGTCTCCTCCTGTATCATGGCTGAGATAGCCTCCTCAAGGCTAGGGATCTTTGGTTGGGCTAGAAGTAGGGCCGTCCTCTGTGCGAAAGCTGCAGTCAGCCCTTTGAGGAACTTCATCGTCCTCTCCTGCAGACACACCTGTCTCTCCTTACACTTAGGGTCCCCGCAGCTCGCCCGATCTGAGGAGTGATCATAATCCAACCACAGACGTTCCAACTCCGTGGCATACTCCTGCACCGTCTTCTCTCCCTGTACGGTATCATCAATCTCCCCCTTTATCTGGAAGACCCGTAAGTTGTTCCCCACACCATCATAGGTCCTTCTCAACTTCTCCTACACATCTTTCACCATCTCGATACCGTCTACTGTGGCGGCAATAGACTGGACTAAGGAGTTGAGAAGCCAGATGTAGATCACCATATGAGTGGACTTCCACTCATCGCGTCCTGTCGAGCTCTCGTCCGGCTCTGTCGCCTCGCCCGTCAGGAACCCCTCCATATTTTTTCCTACGAGGGTTCTTCTCACCCGCCGTGACCAACTCAGATAGATGGCTGGTCCATCTAATTTCAGATCGATGGAGGGAAGCTTCAACTCCGACGACGTTCGTGTCGTGTTCTCACCAGCCGACATCGTCAACAACTTCATCAACGTCGCCACCTCTGCAGAATCTAGCTTCTTGATGATCTCCTCCATCGATGCGTCGTCTATCCAATCACGTCACGTCCGTTCTATGACTCACGCTCGTCCTCGTCGTCCGCTCCTAGATCTGAACATGTCCCCCCTTTTTTCAGATCTAGGCATCCCTATTAGGCGATGTCTCGTGCTGGTGCGGAGGAGGCGGCAACACGCATGTCACAGCCACCGTCGCAGCAGCAACAGTAGTCGCAGCAGCCGCAGCAGCCACAGCAGTAGTAGTAGCCGCAGCAGTAGCTGGACGGGGCAGCAACAGCGAAGGACGGCCTGTGAAGGGCGGAGAAGGGAAGTTGGGGGGGGCGTGTAAGAGTTCGGTAGAGGAGATCTAGGAAATCCTCCTGTGGGTTTGTGGAAGCTTGGTGACGGCTAGGGTTTGTGGAAACTTGGCTCTGATACCATGTTAAAATTAGTTGATCCTTTTATTGATTGTCTCATTGGCATTATATAGCCTTATAGTCATTAATACAATGATCTCAATCATTATGACACATAATGGAATATCCTGTGACATATTCTGGCATCCCAAATATGTCCTCAGGATATTCCCATGTGCTTATACTATACTTAAATATGACACTCAACATACCATATCAACATATTTTTATTTTTGGAATAAGTAATATGTTTTGTCCCTGCCCCTGCGAGAATCTAACTCCGTCCGCCACATGCGGGATTTTTCTCTCCAAACTAAGCCACTTGGCTAAACTCTTTGACTAAGTCCACTATAATAGAATTGAGTAATATTGTTTTCATAATCTCAAGACATTTTGTGATCTACGCAAATTATGGAAATGAGATGTTTATTTTTTTTCTCTTAAATTATAAAATCCTAGATCAATTTAATAATTAAAGAAATGAGATTAATTGTTGTTTTCCTTTAATCATAGAGTCCTATGTAAATTAAATAATTAAGGAGAGGATTTATTTTCTTTTTTCCTCCATTTGTCTTAAATTATGGGACTCTAGACACAAGTCTAAATTAGTAATATGGTAGAGCCGACCCTGACTGTAATAAACTTTAGCATTATTAATTTATTGTTTAATAAGTGTCTTCTAAATCATAAACTACTATGTTTCAAGACATGAACATTTTTGGATGTATAATTCTTACTGTTATTTTTTTATCTTTTTATTACATGTAATACATTCACTTGCATCACTATTAAAATAGATTTAGCGACGTCTAAAAATGTCGCTAACCATTATGAAAGTGTAATTCTAACTTAGAAACATTATTAATTATTTGCGACGTTTTAAAGTGGTCGTGTTTTTCGTGTCATTTTACGTGTCAAAAACAAACAAAAGTTCGTGAAACGTCACTACAATGACGTATCAGCGACGTAATATCGCAAAACGTCTAACCATATGTTGTTTTCAGACTACGTCAAAATCGCTGAAACTTAGTCGCAAAATGTCACAAGATGTTTATTTTAGAGTCTCTAATTAAATCACATATAGGCACTTTGTATGTTTGTGTCGTTAAATACGTCGCTAATTCTACGATATTTTAAGTGCGCCTCGCCTTTCTGGGCTTGGAGGACCATCACCAGTTGTAAGAATCTTCTTACTTGTCTCTCCTATTTAACTCTCTTGTGTCCCAAAATCATATATGAGGAATATATATATATATATATATATATATATATATATATATATATATATATATATATATATATATATACTCCTATTAATCTATTATGTTTTCCCAAATATTTTGTTGTTTTTAAATGTTGGATCTTATTTGAGTCATCTAATCTTAACCATTGATTTCACTACCAAAATAAGTCAAATCAGCGACGAATTTAGATCGCTAATTTTATTGTAATTAGCGACGTATCTAAATGATGTCGCAATGTGTCACTATCAGCGACTTTCAACGACGTTTAGCAACTATCTTTAGCAATATAAAATCTAACGTCGCCGACTAGTCGGTAAACGTCCCTATATTTTTAATAATGACGACGTTTACTGACTCCACACCTTATATGTCGCAGTATATTAAAAATTTTGTGACGTTTAGCGATGTCAGGTATAGACGTCGCTAAATTAATTCATATAGGGTTCCGCTGGTTGGTTCGACTTTTCATTCCTCTTCCCAAAAAATTTATTTTCTGCCCCGCCCCCTTGTTCCCACCAACCACCTCGAAGCCCCCGGTGTCCCCAATCCACCCCAGAGACCTACCCGCCGCGGTGACCCCTCGACTTCAGCCCTCTTCTCCCCACAACCCCCAGACGCGACTCCTCCCCCTCCGGCGCGGATGCTCCCCTCCGACGCAGTCCTCCTCCGTCGAGCCCTCCCTCAGACGCTCCTCCTCCTTTCCTCCCCGCTCGGTAAACCCTAACCCAAATTCAGACACAACCAGGACACACACAGGGTACATGGACACACTTACACAAGACACAACCCTAACCCTGACACATGGACACGGACATATGGACACACACAAATAGGATACAATCCACGATACACAGGACACATACATGGACACGGACACACACGGGCACACATACGGACACACATGGACACACACCCTAGTTAATATAGAAATTTGGTTGCATAATTCAAAATTTTGGTTGCATAATTAGGAATTTGGGTAGTACATAGCTATTTGTGTTTATGTGTGTCCATTTAGATATATATTCTCTATTTGATTGTCACTATGCTATATAGTAGTTTGTTAGAAAATTTAGGGAGATATTAATATTTGGTTAAAGTATTATTGTGATGTGTTAATATATATAGCTACGTAATGGGTATTAGGCTAAGATATTATAAGATATTTATTATATATAATCTATATTAAGTATATGATACATAATATAGTCTTTAAAAACTAGTATAACTTATATACCTAGTATAGCAAGGTATTGACCTAGAATGACTTGATAAACATAGCTATATAGGCCAATCCAGTTATCAACTTGGAACCCAAAGTATCGAAAGCCATGAGACGTCCATTTACTGGAGTTTGAAATCTTTGGCTCTACTTTCCGCTCGAGTACCGGAAGCCATGAGACATAAGTCTTCTATTCTCTTTCATATTTCAGTCTCATGACTTTCGGCACCAGAGCGTAAGGTAGAGCCAAAGGTCTCATGGCTTCTAGGTTCATTTAACTATTTCTTATTAGGTTTCTAGCTAGGTCAAGATACAAGTGAGTAATGTGAGTGTCCACGTGTTCCTTGTCCACATGTCTACTAGGTTTGGAAATTAATATCAAACGTATCTATTTACTTATTTTATGGATACTCATGATTCATGATATGGATACTCACGCATCATAACTCAAATACTAACGATATGACCTAAATACTCACTTTGATGAACATTTGGATAATATACTTGAACAATGTATATTTAACTTTGCATAAGTATCTAGAAATAGATCTGAATTACTGCCTGTGTCATCGTTCGTGGATGTACAACCGTCATCATGATGACATATGCGGTGTACGGGATGAATACATAGAGGGAATAGAGCAGTTCCTGCAGTTCGTCATGGCATTTCCTGAGTACATGGACGGCACAAAAATTAAGTGTCCATGTATGAAATGTCGTAACTTGAATATCATCCAGAAGTAGATATGACATATCATTTATACTCGAGGGATTTCACTCTGAATTACTATTAGTGGACCTCACACAGAGAGCTTGTGCCTTTAGCATCGGAGCAGGAGCCTTATGTGGAGCCATATATGAATGTCCACGAGCATGCTGATTTCGACGACCGGTACGTGAACATGATTTTCGACACTGCGAGGCCTACTTTTGATTCGGACAATCATGAAGCAGTTGAGGAGGCTTCGAATGCCGATGTTGCAAATTTTATGGAGTTGTTAGAGAATACAAGGACTCTATTATATCCTGGTTGTGATGATCATTCACCTTTAGAGGTAGTCACCAGGCTATTGAGCATAAAGTCTGATTTTAACATGTCGCAAGAATGCTAAAACTGACTGATCGAGTTGATTATAGAGATCTTGCTGGAGGATGCCAAGTTACCTACAGACTTCTACCGATCTAAGAGAATGGTTAGTTAGATCGCTATGGATGGGATATGATAAAATTGATTCGTGTCACAACGGGTGCATGTTGTACTATAAAGAAGACAAAGATGAAGCAGTGTGCAGATTCTGTGGTGCTGATCCCTAAAAGGCAACTGGTACTGAAAGACTCTGGGTTCAAGGAAGTCGACCGATTCGATGCATTACCTCCCTTTGATGCCGTGGTTGCAGAGGTTATTTATAGTGAATGAGACTGCCAAAAATATGAGTTGGCACAGACAGGAACAGATTGAAGGATTGTTGGATCATCCATCCGATGGAGAAGCATAGAAGCACTTTGATCGAGAGTATCCCAATTTTTCTTTGGATCCGCATAATGTCAGATTGAGGCTCTCCTCTGATGGTTTTATCCCATTTAGACTCTAGGGATTCCAGTATTTGTGTTGGCCTGTGATTGTCACCTCGTACAACTTATCGTTTTGGACGTGCATGAAGACTACGTATATATTTCTAACCATTATCATTCTGGGTCCGAACAATCCCAAAAGAAACATTGATGTGAACTTACAGCCATTGATAGATGAGTTGAATCAGCTATGGAAAGTAGGCGACAACGCGTATGATATTTCCAGAAAGCAGAATTTTCAGATGAGGACAGCACTTATGTGGAGCATCAATGACTTTTCGGTCTATGGAATGTTATTGGGATGGAGCACTCATGGTCGTCTCTCATGTTCGTATTGCATGGACTGTACTATTTTTTTCTATTTAAAATACGAAGAAAAATTATGCTTCTTTGATTATCATTGACAGTTCCTGCCGAAAGATATCCGTTCAGGAGGAACGGGAATGCATTTCGTGCCGGTGTTGTGGAGAAGGCCGATCCACCACCAAGGTGGTCTGGAGACACGATATGGGAGGAGGTCAGAGATTTTTCAAGTGCTATCGAAGATCCTACAAGGGGGTACAAGTGTGATGGATTTGGTCGAAGTCATAACTAGACGAAGAGGGACATATTCTGGGACCTGCCATATTGGAGCACCAATATGATTAGACATTAGCTTGATGTCATGCATATCGAGAAGAATATATTTGACAACATAATTAATATTGTGATGGATGTAAAGGAAAAGGCAAAAGACAATCCTAAGGCCAAGTTGGACTTAGAAGAAATATGCAGACAACCTGTGTTGCATTTGATAAAGGAAGGGAATAGGAAGGTGATGCAGCCTAAGTCAATTTTCTCATTAGACGAGGACAAAGGGAGACTTTGTAGGTGGATCCAGGGCCTAAAATTTTTAGACGGGTACGTGTAATCTGAGAAGATGTATCGACCCGAAGAAGGACAAACTGACGGGTATGAAGAGCCATGATTGTCACATATTAATGGAGAGGTTAATTACGGTTGTATTTCAGGAATTCTTACCGCAGGTAGTTTAGGATCCATTGACAGAGCTTAGCATATTCTTTAGAATTTTTTGTTCTACTAAGTTGCTCGTCGATCGTCTAGAAAAGCAGGAGAAGGACATTGCGGTAACCCTTTGCAAGCTTGAGAGAGTGTTTTCTCCTGGATTCTTCGACTCCTATGGAGCATTTACCGATTCATCTTTTTTATGAGGCATGCATTGGTGGACCTGTCACTTATCGGTGGATATACCCGTTCGAGCGATATCTTAACCACCTCAAGAGAAAGGTAAAAAATAAGGCACGGGTGGAGGATTCTATTTGTGAAGCCTATGTTCTCGAGGAGAATACAAACTTTTGTTCGATGTATTTCAAACCTCATGTTGCTACTAATAGAACGAGAGTTCCCAGAAATGATGATAGGTATCAGGAATCTAATGTCACGACCCACACCCGGTGTAGGAATGCAAGTCGGGAACAACGTCCAGCCTACGCCGCAGCATCGGCGGTAGAACGTTGTCTTGGTCAACTATACTATCTAATTATCTCACAAAATGCATAATCCTCCAATAATATCTCAACTCCAAGAAGAGAGTAATCAACTTAATTCAACTGGCACGAGAAGATATCAAAAAAGTCTAACATAACTATGTAGTTAAAAATATAACAACAACTAATAAAAATAATATCCAAACACAAATATATGCCGAAAACAAATTCGGTACCAAAATGCTAAAGAGAACTAACTATCTAACTAGTGAACCCGGCTAAATTTTCCCGTAGTCACTCCAGAACTAGTGGGTCCAAGTCTGCACCATCTATAGGCTGAGGTCCATAGTATGTCGGACACCAATCTCCCGGATCCTCTGAAAAATATTTTCCAGTCAGGAATGGAGCGAAGTAGAACCCAATAGCAGTTCCAATTAATTGACAAAAATTATAAAGCAGTAAAATAGAAGATGCTATCTACGATGAGAATATAATTGATAATCAAGGACAATGAGAGAATAGGCAATACTAGCAACAGAATATAATCAATGCGTACAAGAATAAAGGAATGAAATATAATATCAGAATAGAACAAGGTAATCAATGAACTGAATAATAGAATCTACAATAACTATGTGTTTTGAGATACTAACTAAATATGTGATCAGTTTGGGAGATTCAATGATTACACTAAGGAGCTAACTCAACTATACGTGAATTGCATGGCTAGTTAGTAGACAATGATTACACTACTAGCCGATAGTTTCTTGATAACATATTTAATTGGTATTTCCCCCGCCCCGACTGATATGATGGATCGAATCATGACACGTCACTAGCCAATGTATCCAATGTTTAATCTACAATATTCAATGTTATCCAATACCAATAAGGACAGTATCTGATACCATCTCCATAATCAAGGTAACATCACATGACTACGATCCAATAATAATATCAATCCATGTACCATCATGTCAAGAATCATAAGTAACATTTCTAAGTACTTGAATTATAGTGGTAATCAAATAATGGAACTATCAGAGAATGTATTCGCCTGTGGTCCAGAGCAAATGATGAGAAATGATGTCCGAACTGGTGTCACTGACCTATATATGAAATATTACATTAATATAAGGTTTTTGGGAAAGAGAATAAATTAAACTAGTCAACTTCTAGGTCATAAAGTCATTTCTAAGTCAAAAGTTAAACTAGGTCAACTCTAAGTCAACTATAGTCAAACTATGGTCAACTACCTATTTCTAGGTTGCATAAGTCTAATACAAAATATTGGGTTCAAATACTAAAGTCTAGGTCACAAAAACCTATATCTTATGATACTAGGATACCGTATCTCTGCGTACGTAAATACAATAGGTAAAACATACATACACATATTGTCAAACAATATTAATATATATATACAATCTTAACATTAAATGGATACCTTGGTTTTGAACCAACTTGGTATCATAAAACTAAACCAATATTGATACCTAAACCTAATACCTTGGGTATCCCCAATTACATTGGCATTTACCTTGGTATCTCAAGGTAATGCCATCTAGTATATATTACCTACCCAAACTCTACACTATAGGCTAATATGTATTTATCTAATATAACTACTAGCTATAACTACTACTAACATATTTTCGATACTAACTTAACATATGATACACATATACTAACTTACCCCATAATATAATATATGTTATACTAAATATTATACATATAGTATATTAAAATACAAATAGCAATTAGGAACATGTTTACATATATATTAATACCCTATATATACTATATATATAACTATTATATATAAATATCTATTATTAATAAAAACTGTTAAACTGTCGCTAAAACCCTGCCCGCTGTCACTAAAGACTATTGTTGATGTTGATACACTGATGTTTTAGTGACAGTTTTCTATAATTGTCGCCAAAGTCGTCGCTAAAGCTCCTGATACACTGCTGATACTGCTGCTGTTTCAGCGACAGTTTTCTGCAACTGTCGCCAACTACTGTCGTTGTTTCTCCTGCTGCTACTGTGTTACTGCTGCTGTGACGGTTTCCGCTGTCTAATGAATATACATACACCTATACATATATATGTACATAATAACTATATGTACACACACATACATAGTAATATATATATATATATATATATATATATATATATATATATATATGTGTGTGTGTGTGTGTGTGTGTGTGTGTGTGTGTGTACGTATATATAATCATACAATAATATGTATACATATATATATATATATAAGTATAATATAACCACTTATATATTTATATATATACATAATACATAACCACAACATATATATACTACAATATATATAATATATCTTACATGTAGAAGAAATAGCTGCATAATAAATATACACATATAGTATATACATAGGTACATAGATCTAAGACACAATATTACATAAATATAATATATATTCACCACCATATACATATATACATAACAACCACATATATATATATATATATACAATAATTAGTAGATCTTACATATGTAGAATAATAACAACATAAATATACAACACACACACACACACACACATATATATATATATATATATATATATATATATATATATATATATATATATATATATATATATATATATATATATATATATATATAATAGATATATAGATCTATGATATTTAATACATAAATATATATAACAATAATATATGTATATATATACATATATAATAATTATACAATACCAAGGCCAAGAACATAAGAGAAAATAGATCTACAATTAAATTGCACACACATGGAACGTATCACCCCGTATCCCACTAGATCTAGGATACGCATGCGACACGAGTCCACCACACATCCAAACGTACCCCGAATGATACTAACAAGTCATATATATTATTTATGAATAATACGAAGAGTCAAATACAAATCTACGTGTCCGTGTCAAAATATGACATGCTCAAAGTCTCGTGTCGGAGGAAAAACCCCAAATCAACATATATCACCAAATTGATGGGATACGACCTACACGTACCCAATTATGGATACGATACTAGCCCCAAACACACAAGCACATGCCAAATTGATCTATAGGATCAATTGACACACACAACAAATATCAATTTCGGAATTCTCCCAAAATTGACACAAAAAATACCATAACTTTCTCAATAGGCCTCCTATGAACACAACCAAATTCTATGGGTAGCCTATGCATATGGGTTGATTTCTCATAGTTAAATCTCAGATTTAGAATCTAAATTAAGGAGAAAATTTGAATTGTACCTATTGGGAGATGGATTCCCAATGAAACCTCCAAAATGGTGAAATTGGCTTTCAACTTGTAGATCCTTGCTCCTCTTTGTAGATCCTTGCTTCCTCCTTCTAGATCCTTGCTCTTTTAGCCTCCAATAATGATTTTGAAAGAAATTAGGTGGAAATTTGGTAGAGATTTGATGGAATTTGGTTGAGAGAAATTCTAGATCTAGATTTGAAATAAAAAAATAAAGAGAGAAAAAGTTTTCATCCCCTTTATATAGGCCTCACTTGCCCCCTCCCTCAAGCTACTATGTAAAGTTTAAAATACCCCTTAGGGCCTCTCAGGAAGAAATTAATTAAGGAGGAAAGGTTCTAGTCTAATAGGTTTAACTTAATTAATTCATCCTCCTAATAAATGGGCTTACTATTGGGCTAAAATCTAACTAAAATTAAATGTTGGGTCCATGGATCTATTCTAACTAGTTAGGTCCACTACACAAGTCCAAAATAAATCTAACATGCTAACAATAAATAAATAATACAATAAATAAATATTTAACATGTACAATATCTAATTAATTATAAAATGACCAAAATACCCTTTCCTAGAAAATACGGTAGTGACATCTAATAAGGCAATCCTGAAAGTATTCAATTCTTTCGAAAAGCCCTCGAATAAAATGATGAAGAGATATCTGAATAACGACGAGCTTAGGGCCGCTCAGTTGTATGTATTACTCAACTACGACGAGGATAAGGTAAAAAAACTAGAAGGGTAAGTAATTAATACGTCGACGTTTACGTCATCACAATACAACTATTACATTAATCCGCACATGATTCGTTGTATTTTAGAACATATAATGATACGGTAAGGTCGAGTAGACCATACATAATAGATGAAGAAGTAGAACAGAAAATAATACTTTATTTTCCTTCATGGTTGACAGCATATGTAAGGATCTCGGTAATTACTTTTTGTGTATGTATACTTGCACAATAATTAACGTTAAACTTAATATTGCTTATTTGATATTTAGGTCGATCGTCCAGAGGCAATACTTGAGAATGAATCTATTAGAACTATAGCAAAGGAACTAATTTATGCCGTCAAGATTTGGCCAACTTACTGTATGAATGGATTTAGGTTCAAGTCAACAAATTCCCTAATAAGAGAGCTTCCTGGATCTCGATTCTACGAAAAATAGTTTGTGTATCAAATCTTCGAACTACAAAGACGTCGATCCAGGCACTAATTTCTTTGGTGAGTTACGAGAGATTGTGGAGTTGACATATAATTATGCCACAGAGCCTTCTAAGATCGTGTTATTCAAGTGTAGTTCGATCCCATCCAAGATCAAGGTTAAAAAATTGACAAGCATGGCCTTGTGGATATAAACTATCAGCGTCGATATCAAGGATATGAACCATTTGTTCTATCAAGTCAGGCTTAGCTACTGTACTTTACAACTTATCCTAAACGAGGAACCGGGAGGTCGGATTGGTGGGCTGTCTGTAAGACTAAAACTAGAAATATCTTTGACATTGACGAAATAGCTTATCAGGAAGACGACCTACCTCTTGTTACAAATATTGTAGATATGGACTCAACGAAAGTTACTCATGACATATTTTATCAAGTAGAAGAGGTAAAAGTATCAGAAGATGATGATGAAGTAAATAAAAGTAAAGATAAAGAGGAAGAGAAGGAGGAGAAGGAAGACGAACAAAATAAATTTTTAGATGATGATTGAAAATTAAATAAAATCTATTTATACATTTTTTTTGTGGCCTAGTTGTGTGATACTTATGTTTATGACGGTGATAGATACATATCTCTGTGTATTTGTGGCCTAGTTCTGTGATACTTATGTTTATTACGGTGATACATACTTATGTTTTACAATAAGAACACTTTTATCATTTAGACTTTTATTGTGGCCTAGTTCACAACTTCTGTGTATTTCTTTCTGTCATTTAATCTAAATATCTCTGTATATTTGTTTTATCATTATATGTTGTTCTCAGATATGTCTGGACGACGCGGATCCTATTCACGTGGTAGATCCTCTAGACTTCCTCTTCAGGACACGGATACTCCTTCCCGATCCTCGTCCCCGAGTATTCCATACCATCGACCAGCAGTACCTCAGACTGCGATGACCGCACGTGGTAGTACTCCTGGTACCAGCAGTACTCCTGGGACCAGCAGTTCCAGGCCCGAGAGTATCTCGTCCAGTGTTCCTACTCCGTCTAGTGTTCCTGCTGCTGACGGTACCACAGAGACAGAGAAGGAGATGGCGGTCAAGCCGACTCCGTCTCCATATCAGAGTGATCCTCCATGCGCTCCGCCGGATGAGATGATAATGGATATTTGGGCCGATGGCCCTACAAAGTAAGTTAATTAGTTATTTATTTCTTATGAATATATATTCACTTTTTAATGAGTTTAATTATCAATGTATATATAGATATCGTCCTCCAGCGGTACAGAGATCACTGGGACATTTTCTGAGGCAAAACTATGGTGGGCCATGGATAAACTACTTGGATGCCTCGGAAGAGAGAAAAATATTCTGGTTTGGGCACTTCAAGGTAAAAGTATATTTGATTTTAAAATTAGTAATATTTTATAACTAACTATTGTACTTCTTGTAGAGAAAATATTTTTATCCACCACACCGGGCTGCACAGATCGAGCAGCAGTTTTCTTCCGTCGTTGCCAAGCTCATCTGTGATGCTATGGATGACCAGAAGGCTCGTGATCGTGAAGGAAAATTGATCCAAGGATGGATTGTCACGCCCCAATCTCCCGCAAGCTCAATAGTCCCCGCTGAACGTGAAATCACCACGTTGTAGCTCTCCCGCGGGACAATCATTCTCATCGGGACGTGATGTCGTACGAGCCTGGAGTTATGCTCGTACAAGGCGATGTTGTCAAACACCAAATGTTATCATTGAAACAACCAAGTTGCAGCGGAAGTCAAGTATTGTGTACCAAGCACACATCACAGTAATACGCAGCGAAGCTCACGATAGGGTCCAAATGAAATGCCCCGAAGACATTGCCACAAAGGCGATGCCATGGAGACGATGAAATGCTCTTGCTCTTTTCTCTAGCCCACAAAGGTACTTACATTTCATACATCATGCCTCATATATCCAAGCAGCACCACTACGCCTGCGTACCTGAAATAATGCCCACAAACGTGGGTCAATACACAGCCGTACTGGTAAGCGGGGTAACCCACTCGTCTAAGCCGACACTAAGTAAAAATAGTGAATGCAAACAGTTATATGGTGATCTTTCTAGTTGAATCCTAGATTTGTTTCATGGCATAGGGATGACATGTTAAGAAAAGCTGTAAAGCAGTTTAAGCATGCAAGCATTCAACTCAAACCAATCGACAAGCAAATATAACCAACCCGAAGGAAACTAGCATGCAAACCGTCCTACTCAAAGCCCAAGCAACGCGACTATCGAACCAACAACCAAGCCTCAATATCCTTCCTCAACCAACTTGATACAATCCAATCTCTAGTGCACACTCTTGCCGAGGCAAGGTGGCCGCGCCTACACGAAAGCCAAACCAACAAAAGAAAAGCAAGCCAACACTAATCTATATGAAGTCACTGGCAAAGCCATAAAGAACATATTCCAAGCATTAACGGTGCGCCCTATCAGCCCGGGTAGCAAGCCCCGCTGGAGGTCCCGCAATGCATCGTGACTAGCACGAATTAATATTTCCCTCCGGATCGATACGGTTCCAGTGCCCCGGAATACCGTTTCGAGGAAATGTCAAACCCTGTGTATACAGGTTGTCCGTGACATACAGAAAGTAGGTATGACGACAGGATCGAACATTCTTGCCCCACCAAGCGATCCTAGACTCGTTCAACCAAATATCCAACTGATCCATAACCGAATATCCAACCAAAACATCCATAACCCTTCTTCCAACATATTGCCCAAGGCACCAAATATTAAGTTATTCCATATTCACAATGCCGCTTCTCAGCAATGTATTTTAAATTGGTGCAACACCCATGCTCAAAGCAATCCCATGGCACAATGCCCCAACAGTGGCACAATGCCCTCACCGATGCAGTTGTTCGATTTTGAACCACAACTGCTCGCTTTGTAAGATAAAGCGACCAAGTGATACTCGTGCACGGATGCACGCTCGCTCGCCCGAATTCTCGATATTCCAACCAATATATTCCAACTGTCCAAGCATAATCCCAATCATCCAACCAACTGCCTCAAGTGTAATATCCCAACTCTAGCTCCAACTATCCAACGCGCAATTCAATTCAAGCCACAATCCTACCAAGCCAACGACGTACACTCTATGCACGCCTCAGTGTAGTGATTCTCAATGTTTCAATCTAAGTGTTCAAGCCTTTTTACGTATTTTCTATATTATTAGGCATGAAGGAGTAGAGGAGAAGGGAAAGAGCCCACTCACAATGTTTGATCCTGTTAAGCATCATGTCCTGCCGATACGGCCAATCCCTTGAACCCGTGGTCCGATGCAAGCGCGATCTACTCAACTGGTATGACCGTGCGAGCGGGCCGTGCTCTACAAATTATCCGACCGATCGGACTAAGGAAGATGGCATTATCATTCCAACCCAGCTATCTCAGTACTACTCTGAACGAACACCTGATTTCCATCGAACCCGCTAGCCATCTGTACATGAAACAACTCAATCAATACTTATTCCCAAAATCCAACAAATCAAATATAACCAGCATTTTTTCATTCAATCCGACTCAGCGTAAGGCACCGTGCGGTTGCGGGCGTTACATAATATACCACTTAGAATCAGGTTCATCCACGAACCGTGCTGGTACTCATTCCTATCACATGTCGCTATCCAATTCCATAGATCTGCTCCATGCAACTCACATTATCCTGATCCAGACTCAGCATCTCGCTTTGTTGAACGCTCGTACAAATTCTATATTCCCACATCCTCCTTGCAGCTCAATATGAATTCTTCGTATCGCTTAGTTTTGGATCGTACACATATTTAAGGCGTCCCTAAAATACATGCATTTCAGCCGAGCTTTGCGATAGTAAATTTGAACAAGTTACAAGGGTATCTTTATGTCTGAGGCATCCATTTGCTTTACTCCCAATTGAACCAATCCTGATTTCTATTCCAACATATTCACTTGAGCACTATTCTCAAATATGATGATTTTCCACCGACTCAATCAGTTCGTGTTCCAACTCAATCCATCCAACTATTTCTGAATCCGCAATAGCAACATCTCCAAATATATCTCGTGCACCGAACGACCATCTCAACTGATACTACCCCAACTAGGCGACTTATCCAAATATCAACTTTGCTTAGATCAGCACAACCAAACACCTCTTCCATCAAAACTTATAGCCATCTGTACATGAAACAACTCAATCAATACTTATTCCCAAAATCCAACAAATCAAATATAACCAGCATTTTGTTTCATTCAATCCGACTCAGCGTAACGCACCGTGCGGTTGCGGGCGTTACATGGATCACGCCTGAACAGTGGATTACGATGAGGGCTAGATTCAACAAGGATAGGTATAGAAAAAGTCAGAAAAGGCCAAGGCGGTTCGACAGAGGGAGAAAAAGTGGTGTGGTGGGTCGATTCCGATGACGGAATATTTATGTTGCTTGGTACGTCTTTCATTGTATACGTACAATTTTTAATCATCGTGGCCTAATTTGTTTACTTTAATACAAATAATATATTTCTTAATAGGTCTAGAGGGGTGAGGACGTGAACATGGTGACAGTGTTCCTCGCCACTCATAGGAGGGGGGACAACTTAGCGATGATAGGGCGATGCAGAGCTACGTAAGTATTACTCTTATTTTGTTAATTTTGATATAAATTAGAAAAAATACATGTAATTAGTAATAAGTACCTAAGATATACAGTAAGTAGTACGCTTATCGATAGATATATATTTTTCTAGGATGAGTATAGGAGGCTCCGCAAAGAGTCGACCCAGCCCACACTTGGAGAGGGGGGTAGTTCCTCGAAACCCCCAGTCCACCCAGCTCCGTCGGATGACGAGCTATGGATGAAAGCCGTTGGTTGTCTACATAGGGGTATGTACTATGGTACGGGATCCTACGGCGCCTATGTTGCATCACAGCCCTCTAGGATACCCTCTGTCGATGTGCATGTCATGCTCCGATCTCCCGCAGGCTAAACGGCCGTCCCCGCTAGGCGAGAATCACCGCGCCAGTGCTCCCGCGGAACAATCGCTTCGACCCATCCGGGCGTGATGTCGCACGAGCGTGAGCCATGCCCATGCAAGGCTGTCGTTTGTTGGCTGGTGATAAGAGTTCTAAGCCACAGAGTTGCACAGATTGTCCGAGTGCAGCAAAATCATAAACGCATAAGGAATTTGGTAACATGTTCACTGAGTCGACAATAGCGGAAGCATTGAATAACACAAGTAGAAGTAAGCAACTCTTTTATTAATATAAATAAGTGTTACAGGCGACGCTTGGCCGAGATTATAAATCGCTCAAGCCTCTCTCTCTGAAACAGTAAAAGCGTACCAAGTGGCTACAATTATGGAATGATTGTAGAGGCAATGTTCAGGCGATGTTCCAATATTATGTCTTGTATATGTACTTCAGTTCTGGACACAGCGTTCCAAGGCTCCGGATTTGACTCCACGCCTTAGCACGCATGAAGGAGGCATCTGTACCGAACGAGGTTCTCCCGTACCCTGCAAACGATCTGGTGGATTATCAGTATATTGAATGCACTAGTGGGGAGGCTACTCGCCCGCTCGATAAATCCAAACACGTAATATAGGTTTCGTGCACCAACTATTATGTTGTCTTTCTAGTTTCCTTCGGATCAGTTTCATGGCAATATAGAATGGCCTAACTCGTGTGGCAGTGCGCCGTGCGATATAATAGAAAATACGGCGAGACTTACCAACTTACCGTTTGACCTTCCATGTCTAAGGCAAACCAAGTTAATTCAAGCACGAGCATTTATAAACATTCAGGTGCAATAACATAAGCAAATACAAGTATTTAGATGCGAGATTTCATGTTTCGGGTGCTCAGTTATTTTCGTTGTGATACAATAACTCGCACGCGGATAGCCGCTAAGCGAGGATGATTTATTTCTATCTTGTTTATTTTACAAGCAAACATGCACAAGTTAAATATACGTGGCAATCACTGGCGTATGCCATAATGGACGATATAGTCTTTGACGAGAATGATATGCAACGAAAGTACAAGAGGCGCTACAAGCCATTCCGCCAAGAACAAGAGACTAAACAATATGCCTCGCCCGGACCGGATCGGTGCCAGTGCCCCAGCGACCGTCCGCGAGACCGTGACCTTGTGCACAAGTTGTCTTTGATCAAACGGTCGTCTAGGTTAAGTGATCAATGTACGTCGTTGAGGCAACAAGAGTACAAGACAAGAGGCATTGCCTGATTCAATTTGTAAAGCCTTTCTGAACAATATTTTGTATAACAAGCTGCGTTCCATGCTTAGCACAAGATGTATGAAACGAACTAGCATAGAATCAGATAACGGTTCATAAGTTGACTATTTGACAAGCAAGGCAGTGCATATCCATTATCGTACTACTCGAGGCATAGCGGGGTTTTGCTTACATAAGCCAAAGGTAGCATGCGAGGGTCTGTTTATAAGCAACGTTTTAATTCCATGTTCTAGCATAAGCAATACAATTTGAGATTATTTCCTTAGCTAGGTGCGTTGAATTATTATTAGCATGCAGGGGGTGATTCACCTAGCGACTAGCATGTATTATTCTATATTTTATATGCGCTGGCTAAGCAAAGACAAGTTTACCGTAGCCACTCACCTTAGCGATGATTCACCTCGGTTGAGCGATACGTCAAGCGAGCCTCTGAAAGCCTAAGCCGAACTCTTGTAGGGACAAGTCTGGATATCCTTTGCCTCAAACGAGTATTCTCGTCTGAGCAAAGCGGGTCGAAATATTGCACTTTTGCCGTTTGAATCGGCAGTCCGCTTGAGCAGAATGGGGTGTTACAGTGCATACCCCATAGCCCTCCTAGGAGTTGCAGTGAGCCCAGGAGAGAGTTGACATTCAGATCGCATCTCTGCACGACGAGTTGATGCAGAGGATTACGGTGCACAGCGGACGGACGATGAGACGCTTATAGCACGTTTCGAATCGCTGGAGCGTAGCATCATGGAGCTGGGGGATCTGGCCACGTTGACAGAGCGCAACGTGATGTCACTGCAGGAGTCGTAGTTGACCATGGTAACCACACTATTAAGGATGCATGCGTCACAAATTGAGATGAGTGGACCAGTGGAGACCGTGGGCGCTTCACTATCGAGGATGCAGGCATCACATCTTCAGATGGGCGAGCGATTGGAGCATAGTACTAGGAGGTTATTATCTGTCATAGATACTTGCGACGCTCGACTGACAGAGTTGGAGCAACGACGTCCTCCTGGTCCGCCTACATCGTCATCTACATCGACTCCTGCATCGGGTTCCGTGACGCTTGCACAGGAGTAGTATGACGCGCTATTATCTCAGATTCGACGCGGCTCCTCCTCCTGATCAGTAGTAGTTTTTTTTAACATGTGTGTATTGACCCATTCATGAAAATTTTATACTTATTATTTGTACACTTTTATTATGTGACTTATTTGTATATTTTTATTGTGACTGGATATTGTGACTTATTTGTATATCCATTCAGTGACGTCCATAAGAGTCTCTAATGACATCTCTAAACTGTCAATTAATTTATTTTACATCGTTTATCATTACTAAACGTCGCTAAATATTGCTGACATGGCCATTTTGGCCATGTCAGCTTTTCGTCGCTGATTATGTCATAAGGTGTCTCTAAATTTAATGACAATTACTGACTAAAATAAAACTTCACAAATTTGGCGACCTGTGACGCTAAGAGTCGTCATTCTTACGACTTTGTAACGTCGCTAAATTATGTCGCGACAGCGAGGTTTTTCGACGTCATTTTGATCAGCTACTAGCTTTTTTGGCGACTAAATCAATATGTCACTAAATACGTCGCTACTTAGTATTAGCGACGTAATTTAGCCATTTGACGACTCTTTTCTGTATCGCTAATTTGCCTTAATCTGGTAGTGTTTGAACCATTCAAATCAATGGTTAAAATTAGATGACTTAAATAAGATCCAACAGTTGTAAACATGAAGATGCATAATAGGAGGGGATGTGGATCCCTCGTGTGTGTGTGTGTGTGTGTGTGTGTGTGTGTGTGTGTGTGTGTGTGTGTGTGTACACACACGAGGGATCCACATCCCCTCATATTATGCATGTGCACGTACATTGCATGTGCGTAAAAAAAAGTTACAAAAAATTTAAATATAAAATTATTATAAATACTATCGTTCATAGGAATTGAACTAAAGCAACCAAGAAGAATATCTCATATCTTAACCACTTGAGTTAGAATTGTTTAGTTGTAAATAAATAATATTAGATATATAGTTAAATAATTTGTTGTCTGTTAAATAAAATAAAATTAGTGGAGTATTTATAAACGACTTAGATGGCTCAATTTTGAATCATTTTCAAACCTCATTATATATATATATATATATATATATATATATATATATATATATATATATATATATATATATATATATTCGCATAAGTTAAATTTTTACTTGGCCCGAAAGCCTACAACAAATTTCGGCCTTCCCGAAGGCCGACAAACCCAATCCGAATGCTACATCCCGGCCCGAAGGTCTCGCACCATCACTACAACCGTACCTGCACCGCATCTACACCCGGACCGTACCGCACCGTATCCGCTTTCTGGGCCGGCCGCACCACACTCTTCTCGTATAATTCTTCCACATAAAAATTAATACGCTTCTCCCGTTGCTCGAACTAGCAACCTCCAGAAGATCATGCCTCACTCTAGCCACCGGAGCTAACAACAGATCTTCAGAGCGGAAAACCATGCAATATGAAATTTAAGCTCTCAATCATTAACTAAAAACCTGCAACTAAATTAACTTTACTTGCAAGTTATTGAACAGTAGCTATCCAACAAAAAGAAATATACTTGATTGACTCCACGTGATATGTGGGTCACTAGGGTTAGTAAGGGCTATACTAAGACTATAACCAAATGCCTACAACCATCTTACAACCGCCACGTGGTTGCCACGTGGCATCCACGTGACGGCCGTCCATTGAAGGAGAGGGAAGAGGTGAGACACGGTGGCTGTTCGGATGGTCGTCACGTGATCGAAACGTCACGTGGCAGCCGTTCATTAGGGGAGAGATGGGGGCGGAGGTGGCCCACATAGCAGAGGGGGGAGGGGGTGGTGAGAGGGTTGTAAGAATATTGTAAGCATTTAGTAGTAAACTTAGCATTATTGGGTTAGTAAAGATCATTGTAACTTTTCATAGAATTTCCTTCCAGAGTTGATGTTCTGTACATGGAACATGCATGCATGCATACTACAAAGACATGTTCTAATGTCTAAATAGGTTCATGCCCTCTTTCTTTAACATTTCCCTCTTCAACTTTTGCGGTGGTGCTTATATGAATGATTGGACCATAGGCTTCATTTTGCTTGGAGCATTCACATATGTAATTTCTAGCTTCATGTAGTATTCTTACCATTTAAAGTGAAATGGATGGATATATTGTCACGACCCGTACCCGATGTAAGGATACTAGTCGGAAACAACGCCCAGCCTACGCCGCAGAATCGGCGGTAGAACGCTGTCTAGATTGTCTATCTAAAGTAATAAACCACCAATAATGATAGAATACTCAATCACAGAACTAAGATAGAATGAGCACGAATCAGATAAGAATAGAATAGTCATCATACAACTCATGAGTTTAAAATAATACATCAATAAGTCTGAAGAGTAACAAAATAAGCTGGAGACAAATCCAGTACAAAAGAATATACTACCATACTACAAAGCTACACTCCAGGGTCAACTGTCTCAGTTGGGATAAGTCTCTCTTGAGCCAGGGTCTCAGAATCTAAACCCACAACATCCTGGGATCCATAATAGGTAGGGTACTCCTCAGTGTCATCTGGAAAAATATATCCAGTTAGGAAAGGAGCAGAGTACATCTCTACAGCAGTTCTAATCCATGATAAAAACTATGTAACAGTAAATAGCTGTGGATAAACAAGATGCACAAAATAGATACAAGAGATATATAGACAATAAGGAACTACTGGAAAGAAATACAATAATGAATAATATGCCAATGAAACAATAATACTAATGACTAAGTGTGTGAGTAATAGCTTAACATGTGATCGGCTTGGGCAAGATACAATGCGGCCTGGTTAATCATACGTGCGGTGCATGATCAACACTATTCGCTTACCAATACTTTATTCAATAGGGATTTGATCACATATCTATACTAATACTCTCCACCCCCAACTGGTATAATAGATCCAACCACGGTATGCTATGGCACTAGATTCCCCAAGAAGAGAGCGACTCCTCCCGAAAATCGGTATCTGTACATGTACAAGATAACCAATGAAACAATACTTGCACCATATACACCATATACCAAGGAATAACATCTCATGACGAGATCCGGATATACCAATCCGTGTAACCATAGTGTCAAGAGAAACATGTATATCTATACTAGATACAACGAACATAGAGGATATCATAAATGAGAAACTATCAGAGAATGTACTCGCCTGAAGTCCAAAGAACAGTCTCACAGATGTCTGACTCGGTACCTCGAAGACCTAGATATAGAATACCACATTAATACAAGGTCCCGGAAAGAGAACAAGTCAAACTAGTCAACTTCTAGGTCAATAAATTAATTCTAAATCAAAAGTCAACTATAGTCAACTCTAAAGTCAACTAAAGTCAAATATGGTCAAACCAAGGTCATCCTCACAAGACATCTATATAAATAATATAGAAAATAAAATACAACAATTTAGAAATCAAAATTAGATCCCAATAGATACCCACACAAAGTATACTAATAATACAATATTATACACTCTAGATAATGTATATACAAACCAATATTTATACAAATAATATAATATATTACTACTAGTATTATACCTCACAAAAGCACATATATATATAAGATATATAAATCAAAATACATATATATATATAAAACAATTTAATAACTATATACTTATATATATATACATATAAACTTACACAATTAAATATCAATAGTTACATAACACATGCACATATTAATGTATGTATTTTACATGGCTAGAAGCACACATAAAAATATATTCATTAATATACAAATAATTATATAATAATTATAAATAATATAATTACACATTTAAACACATAAATATATTTTATAAAAAATTTATGTATAAATTATTTTATTAACATAAGTACATATATAATTGCATGCAAGAAAGTTACATACATATATTTATACACCACATTAGAACACATAGAAATATAGATCTATGATACAATAAATACCATAATAAATATACTAAAATAATATATAATATCTATATATATTTACTAATTATAAATGAAGAATTTAAAGCATAAATAATTAAATCTACACATAAACACACCAAATTGGAAAGTTTCACACCGTATCCCACTAGATCTAGGATACGCATGTGACACGAGTCCAACACACAACCAAATGTACCCCGAAGGACACAAACAAGTCACAAATACTATTTATGAATAAATCAAAGTGTCAAAAGTAGATCTATGTGTCCGTGTCAAAATATGACATGTACAAAGTCCCGTGTCGGAGGGAAACCCCCAAAATGACACGTATCACCAAATAGTTGGGATACGAACCACATGTACCCAAATATGGACACGACACAAGCCCCAAACACATAAGCACATGTCCAATTGATCTATAGGATCAATTAACACACACAACAAAATATAAATTCGGAATTCCAACAAAATTGACACAAAAAGCACCATAACTTTCTCCATGGGTCTCCTATGAACACAAAACAAAGTCCTATGGATAGTACATACATATGAGTTGATTTTACATGATTAAATCTCAGATTTAGAAGCTATTTTAATGGGAAAAACTGAATTATACCTATTGGGAGATAGATTCCCAATGAAACCTCCAATTGAGATGAACTTGCTTCCAAATTGTAGATCATTGCTCCTCTTTGTAGATCCTTGCTTTCTCCTTCTAGATCCTTGCTTCTCAACTTTCTAATGGTGAATTGGAAAGAATTTGGGATGAATTTGGTAGAGAATTGGAATGGGAATGGAGGGAATTTGGGAGTGGGAAATTCTAGATCTAGTTTTGGAATGAGAATGAGAGGAGAGAGAAATTTCCCCCCTCTAATATAGGCCGGCCATGCCCAAAATGTCCAATGTACCCCTTGGGGCCTCTCATGAAGAAATAATTAAGGAAGGAAGCTTCTAGTCTAATCACTTAATTAATTTAATCCATCTCCTTAACTATGGACTTTCTAAATGGGCCAAATCTAACTATTCAATTCATGTTGGTCCATGGGTCCAAACTAAACTAGTTGGGTCCACTAAAATAAGTCCAAAATAATTAAATAACATCTAACAACAATTAAATAATACAACAAAAATTATTTACAATGCACAATATTTATTTAAATAGGAAATTACTAAAATATCCTTTTTCCTAAAATGTGGTAGTGACAAGTCTACCCTCCTTAAAATAATTTCGTCCTCGAAATTTAAAGATAAAAACTACCCCCAGAAAATCACAGAACAGAACTAAAGAATCACAATTAACTAATGAACAGAACATAACTAGAAAATAACATACCTCAAGGTACAAACAAATATGGATAACGCTCTCGCATGTCATCCTCTCTCTCCCAGGTAGACTCCCACGGAGAGTGATGCCTCCATGCGACGCGTACCAAAGGAATAGTCTAGTTCCTCAACACCTTCTCTCTCCGATCCAGAATCTAAACTGGCTGCTCTGGATAGCTAAGAGTAGGGCCCACCTCTATCTCTGAGTGATCCAATACATGACTAGGATCTGCCACGTATCGACTCAACTGCGACACATGAAACATGTTGTGTACTCCCTCCAATACAGGTGGCAAGTCTAGTCTATAAGCAACTGCACCGACCCTCTCTAGAATAGTGAAAGGTCCGATGAATCGCGGACTAAGCTTTCCGCCTCCACCGAAGCGAATCGTGCCTCGTGTCGGAGAAATCCTCAGAAATACCAAACCACCCACCTAAAACAAAACACCATCTTAAGAACTTAATCTATAACAAACAAGAACAAGCACAAACAAAATCTAAACTATACCTCAAACTCCAAAGGTCTCCGATGACTATCGGCCCAATGCCGCTGTCTGTCCTGCGCCACTCGAAGTCTGTCTCTGATCAACTGAACCTTCTCCGCTGCATCCACAACCATCTCTGGCCCAAGCAAAACTCTCTCTCCAACATCGTCCCAAGACAAAGGAGTACGACACCTCCGACCATATAGAGCTTCAAAAGGTGACATCTCTATACTGGCCTGGTAACTGTTGTTGTAAGCAAACTCTACCAAATAGAGATGGTCCTCCCAAGAATCCCCGAAATCTAGTACACAAGTGCGCAATATATCCTCGAGATTCTGGATAGTCCGCTCAGACTGCCCATCTGTCTGGGGATGATATGCAGTACTAAAATTGAGCTGAGTGCCCAAACTCTCCTGCAAACTCCTCCAGAAATGAGAAGTGAAACGACTATCCCGATCTGAGACTATACTGACGGGAACTCCATGTATCCTAATGATGTGCCTCACATACATCTCTGCCAGCTTCTCCGTAGACAAACCCACCTTGAAAGGCAAAAAGTGGGCCGACTTGGTCAACCTATCAACAATGACCCAAATCGCGTCTTTTCCTCCTGGAGATCGTGGAAGTCCGGACACAAAATCCATAGTAATGTGTTCCCACTTCCACTCTGGAATAGGTAATGGCTGAAGTAAACCTCCTGGCCTCTGCCTCTCGGCTTTCACCTGCTGGCACACTAAGCATCTGGATACAAACTGTGCCACTTCCCTCTTCATGCCATACCACCACACACTCTCTCGCATATCCCGATACATCTTGTTAGCACCTGGATGTATTAATACTGAGAGCGATGCGCTTCTTGTAACACCTCCTCTCGCAACTCCCCACTAGGCACACACAATCTAACTCCATGCCTCAAAGATCCATCCTCTATAATAGTGAAATCATCCTCCAATCCTGCCCTCACTTGAGCTCTGATACTCCTCAAAGATACATCATCATACTGTGCTGCCTTGATCCTGTCCATCAAATCTGAGTGTATCTGCAATCCCCACATTTGCATAGCACACCCAGGAACAATTACCTCAATGCCCAAGCTCTCCAAGTCCTCTAATAAATATCGATCCTGCGTCAAGAACATAGCTACCGGATACCTGCTCAAAGCATCGGCAACTACATTAGCTTTCCCAGGATGATATTGTAAAGAGATATCAAAATCCTTCATCAGTTCCAACCACCGACGCTGCCTCATGTTCAACTCCTTCTGCGTGAAAACGTACTTCAATCTTTTGTGGTCTGTGAAGATCTCCACATGCTCTCCGTACAAATAATATTTCCACAACTTCAGAGCGAATATGACAGCTGCCAACTCCAAATCATGGGTAGGATAATTCTTTTCATGAGGACGCAATTGCCTGGATGCATAGGCAATCATTTTACCATGCTGCTGAAGAACACAACCTAAACCCTTCCCCGATGCATCACTATAAATAGTGAAACCTCCGGACCCTGATGGCAACGTCAAAATAGGAGCAGACATCAACCTCTTCTTCAATTCTTCAAAAGCAACCTGGCAATCCTCCGTCCAAACAAACTCCACATCCTTCCTTGTGAGTCTGGTCATCGGCTCGGCAATCCTCAAAAAATCTTGCACAAACTTTCTGTAGTAGCCTGCCTATCCCAAGAAACTCCTAATCTCTGCTACCGAACTCGGAGTCTTCCAAGATTCCACTGCTGAAATCTTCTTCGGATCTACTGAAATACCATCACCAGTCACAACATGCCCCAAGAATTCTACCTTGTCCAAGAAAAACTCACATTTGGACAACTTCCCATACAACTTCTCCTTCCTCAGCACATCCAACACAATCCTCAAATGCTCCTCATGCTCCTCCGGTGTCCTCGAGTATATGAGTATGTCGTCGATGAACACCACCACGAACTTGTCAAGGTACTGGTGGAACACCTTGTTCATCAAGTTCATAAATACCGCCGGTGCATTAGTCAAACCAAACGGCATCACCATAAACTCGTACTGACCATACCGAGTTCTAAAAGCAGTCTTCGGTATGTCCTCCGGCTTCACCTTCACCTGATGGTAGCCTGATCTCAAATCTATCTTAGAAAATACCTTCGCACCACTCAACTGATCAAACAGATCATCAATCCGTGGTAAAGGATACTTATTCTTGATAGTGAGATTATTTAAAGCCCTGTAATCAATGCACATGCGCACCGATCCATCCTTCTTCGGTACAAACAATACCGGGGCTCCCCATGGTGAAGAACTCGATCTGATAAACCCCTTATCCTGTAATTCGTCCACCTGCTTCTTCAACTCGACCAGCTCGCTGTTGTTTACTCTATAGACATGCTGCGAAATTGGTTCTGCACCTGGCACCAAGTCTATAGAAAATTCAACATCTCGATCTGGTGGCAATCCTGGCAATTCCTCAGGAAACACATCCAAGAATTCTGCTATCAACGGATGCGGCAACTCCTTGTCTTCCACCATAGCTCCACAAATAATGCCTTCCCCCTGCTCCGCAGCTCCTCTAGCAAACTCGAACTCTGGCTCTCCTGGCGAACCAAATAAAACTCTACCTCCTCTACAGTCTATGCTAGCACGGTGCCTACTCAACCAATCCATCCCAAGTACAATATCGTAGCTCAGAAGTGGCATTACAAGTAGACACGCACTCAACTCCCGGCCTCCAAGAGTAACTCTCCGATCCTTGAAAATATCATTAACCAGGATAATGCCTCCCCCGGTCATGATCTTGCAAGTCCTAAGCAAAGACTCAGCTACCAAACCATGCTTCAGAGCAAAAGAAACAGATACAAAACTATGGGAAGCACCACTATCAAACAAAGCTAAAGCTGGAATAGAATCAAGAAGAATATAACATGCGATAACATATCCTGTGGTTTCCTCCTCTTCGACGGTCATAGCAAACGCTCGTCCCTGTCGAGCACCTTCCTGCTGTTGATGCAGGACAAAACGCTGCTGCTGTGTCGGAAGCGGTCCCCTCGGCTGTGCTGCAGGTGGTCTCGTCTGTGTCCTCGGAGCTGGAGCTACTCCCTGAACTGCACGACGAGGACACTCCCTTGATTGATGCCCTTCAGTACCACAATACAAACAAACTCCTAACCTCCTCCTGCAAACTTCCCAGATGTGGCCGGGCTTCTTGCAGAAGTTGCATGGAGCTTGCTGTAACTGTCTCTGCTGCTGAGGTGCCTGGTGAAAAGGTGCTCTAGCTGGAGTCTGGTTCTGCTGTGGCTGCTGGAAAGGTCTGGACTGGAAATGAGGACGTTTGGCAGATACTGTACTGCCGTTGGCCCCCAGAAAAGAATTACGGTCTCTCTTGGTCTTCAAACCCAGATCCCGCTCAACCTTGCGTGCCTCCGCAAGTATCTCCGAGTATGTCTCATAAAAAGACGAAATGAGAATCAATATGGCACAAGATGTAAGACATCAAGGAAAGGACAGTTTAAGGGATCAAGTATCAATGTCAAAGGAGAATAGTTGAATCAAAAGAATTTTCCTAGATGTGATTGAGTATCTCAGCCTATATCCTATATCCTATCGCAGGCTCGTAGTAGTACAACTAAGTTGTCGCACTACCACGACATCACATACTTGTGAAGCTAGACCTGCATGGGCCACCACCAAAAACGTGTCACAACCCGTACCCGATGTAAGGATACTAGTCGAAAATAACGCCCAGCCTACGCCGCAGAATCGGCGGTAGAACGCTGTCTAGATAGTCTATCTAAAGTAATGAACCACCAATAATGATAGAATACTCAATCACAGAACTAAGATAGAATGAGCACGAATCAGATAAGAATAGAATAGTCATCATACAACTTATGAGTTTAAAATAATACATCAATGAGTCTGAAGAGTAACAAAAAAAGCTGGAGACAAATCCAGTACAAAAGAATATACTACCATACTACAAAGCTACACTCCAGGGTCAACTGTCTCAGTTGGGATAAGTCCCTCTTGAGCCAGGGTCTCAGAATCTAAACCCACAACATCCTGGGATCCATAATAGGTAGGGTACTCCTCAGTGTCATCTGGAAAAATATATCCAGTCAGGAAAGGAGCAGAGTACATCTCTACAGCAGTTCTAATCCATGATAAAAACTATGTAACAGTAAATAGCAGTGGATAAACAAGATGCACAAAATAGATACAAGAGATATATAGACAATAAGGAACTACTGGAAAGAAATACAATAATGAATAATATGCCAATGAAACAATAATACTAATGACTAAGTGTGTGAGTACTAGCTTAACATGTGATCGGCTTGGACAAGATACAATGCGGCCTGGCTAATCATACGTGCGGTGCATGATCAACACTATTCGCTTACCAATACTTTATTCAATAGGGATTTGATCACATATCTATACAAATACTCCTCACCCCAACTGGTATAATAGATCCAACCACGGTATGCTATGGCACTAGATTCCCCAAGAAGAGAGCGACTCCTCCCGAAAATCGGTGTCTGTACATGTACAAGATAACCAATGAAACAATACTTGCACCATATACACCATATACCAAGGAATAACATCTCATGACGAGATCCGGATATACCAATCCGTGTAACCATAGTGTCAAGAGAAACATGTATATCTACACTAGATACAACGAACATAGAGGATATCATAAATAAGAAACTATCAGAGAATGTACTCGCCTGAAGTCCAAAGAACAGTCTCACAGATGTCTGACTCGGTACCTCGAAGACCTAGATATAGAATACCACATTAATACAAGGTCCCGAAAAGAGAACAAGTCAAACTAGTCAACTTCTAGGTCAATAAATCAATTCTAAATCAAAAGTCAACTATAGTCAACTCTAAAGTCAACTAAAGTCAAACATGGTCAAACCAAGGTCATCCTCACAAGACATCTATATAAATAATATAGAAAATAAAATACAATAATTTAGAAATCAAAATTAGATCCCAATAGATACCCACACAAAGTATACTAATAATACAATATTATACACTCTAAATAATGTATATACAAACCAATATTTATACAAATAATATAATATATTACTACTAGTATTATACCTCACAAAAGCACATATATATATAAGATATATAAATCAAAATACATATATATATAAAATAATTTAATAACTATATACTTATATATATATACATATAAACTTACACAATTAAATATCAATAGTTACATAACACATGCACATATTAATGTATGTATTTTACATGGCTAGAAGCACACATAAAAATATATTCATTAATATACAAATAATTATATAATAATTATAAATAATATAATTACACATTTAAACACATAAATATATTTTATAAAAAATTTATGTATAAATTATTTTATTAACATAAGTACATATATAATTGCATGCAAGAAAGTTACATACATATATTTATACACCACATTAGAACACATAGAAATATAAATCTATGCTACAATAAATACCATAATAAATACACTAAAATAATATATAATATCTATATATATTTACTAATTATAAATGAAGAATTTAAAGCATAAATAATTAAATCTACACATAAACACACCAAATTGGAAAGTTTCACACCGTATCCCACTAGATCTAGGATACGCATGTGACACGAGTCCAACACACAACCAAATGTACCCCGAAGGACACAAACAAGTCACAAATACTATTTATGAACAAATCAAAGTGTCAAAAGTAGATCTATGTGTCCGTGTCAAAATATGACATGTACAAAGTCCCGTGTCGGAGGAAAACCCCCAAAATGACACGTATCACCAAATAGTTGGGATACGAACCACATGTACCCAAATAAGGACACGACACAAGCCCCAAACACATAAGCACATGTCCAATTGATCTATAGGATCAATTGACACACACAACAAAATGTAAATTCGGAATTCCAACAAAATTGACACAAAAAGCACCATAACTTTCTCCATGGGTCTCCTATGAACACAAAACAAAGTCCTATGGGTAGTACATACATATGAGTTAATTTTACATGATTAAATCTCATATTTAGAAGCTATTTTAATGGAAAAAACTGAATTATACCTATTGGGAGATAGATTGCCAATGAAACCTCCAATTGAGATGAACTTGCTTCCAAATTGTAGATCCTTGCTCCTCTTTGTAGATCCTTGCTTTCTCCTTCTAGATCCTTGCTTCTCAACTTTCTAATGGTGAATTGGGAAGAATTTGGGATGAATTTGGTGGAGAATTGGAATGGGAATGGAGGGAATTTGGGAGTGGGAAATTCTAGATCTAGTTTTGGAATAAGAATGAGAGGAGAGAGAAATTTCCCCCCTCTAATATAGGCCGGCCATGCCCAAAATATCCAATGTACCCCTTGGGGCCTCTCATGAAGAAATAATTAAGGAAGGAAGCTTCTAGTCTAATCACTTAATTAATTTAATCCATCTCCTTAACTATGGGCTTTCTAAATGGGCCAAATCTAACTATTTAATTCATGTTGGTCCATGGGTCCAAACTAAACTAGTTGGGTCCACTAAAATAAGTCCAAAATAATTAAATAATATCTAACAACAATTAAATAATACAACAAAAATTATTTACCATGCACAATATTTATTTAAATAGGAAATTACTAAAATACCCTTTTTCCTAAAATATGGTAGTGACATATATAGTGCCTAGATCTCATGCCTTTCATCACTTGGTGACCTTTACTACTAGCTTCCTATCAAGATTGACCTTCTAAGTAGGTGGCTATTAAATAAGTTAGGTTGCATGCTCCTTCAAGTGATAGGACAAATAAATTGAACAATACAAAATGATGCATATACCCCATGAGTTACTGGAGCAAAGGAGCAGGTCCACCAAAATGTTTTTTGGATTATTTCTGTTGGAGTGGATGGAATTTTTAACCTATGTGAAAAATATTTCGGAGGTAGATTGAGTATTCCAATATATAATAAAAATATCTTAATATATTTGGATTGGATATTCCTACATATAGTAGAAATATGTCAATGAATTTAGATTTTGTTTGGATATTCCTACATATAATATGAATATGTCAATGGATTTGGATTTGGATTCGGTTCCTATATATAATAAGAATACTAGTTGTGGGTTTGAGACTATATATATTAGGTGTCTCCTAGCCCTAAAAGATATCTTAAATCTCAAAAAAATTGCAAAAGGAGGCAAGAGTGCTTTTAAAACATTGGAATGAGAGAGGAAGAGATTGAAGGCTATTTCGAAGTGGAGATTGGTTTCGGATAATTATTTTCTCGTCATCTCTGTTTTTTGTTTGTCTGTGATCTATTTTCTACTCCAAAGAGTTGTGGTGAGCCGTTTGGATCGATGAGAAGTTTGTAAGGAGTCAGTGTATTTCTTATTCTATTAGTGGAGGCTTTTTAGGGTTTCACTCTGATCGACCTGTGATTTTTTTCATTTGGATTTTTCACGTAAAAATTTATGTGTCTGCGATTTGTGTTTGGCATTTTTGGTTTGTGTGCTTTTGCTCAGTTCTCTCGTAGGACTTCTTGGTTTGGGGAACGGTTTTTACGCTTTCGTTCCCAACAAAGTTGTATTAAAGCCAGGTTCTGGAGTTCAAAGAAGTCAGGAGTTGATAAGCAAACCAGGGAGGAGAGATGGATGTGAAGCCAGTCCACATGGTAAACCTGAACGGTACCAACTATCATTATTGGTGAAACAAGATGAAGGATTTGTTGTTCGTCAAGAAGCTGTGTCTTCCAGTATTTGCGTCCCAGTGACAAATCTGAAGAGGACTGGAAATTCGAGCACACACTGGTGTATGGGTACATACGGCAGTTCGTTGACGAGAACGTGTAAAACCACGTTGCCAATATTGAGCACGTGAAGATGCTGTGGGATAAGCTGGAATCTTTTTATGTGAAGAAGACCAGGATAAATAAGTTATTCCTGATCTGAACGATGATGGGTCTACGGTACAAAGATGGTACGTCTATTATGGATCACTTGAATGAGTTCCAGCGCATGGTAGACTAGCTATCCTCGATAGGAGATGATGAAGTACAGGGACTATGGTTGCTGTGTACATTGGCAGACTCGTAGAAAGTCGTACAAGTGTCTATGATCGCTTCTACTCTGGAAGATGTGGTCAGTCTGGATTTTGCCAAGAGCGGGGTACTGAATGAAGAGATGCAGAGACGTTCTCAGGGCACTTCATCCATATCCCACTCAGAGGCGCTAGTTTCAGAGAGCCGCGAAAGGAGCAAGAGCAGGGGTCCAGGTGGTGGCAGAGACTAGAGCAGGGGCAAGTCGAAGGGTCGGTATGAGGACTCGAAGTGTCACCATTGTGACAAGAAGGGCTACATCAAGCGAAACTATTTCACTTAAAAGAGGGAGAAGAAGGTCGACAAGGGGAAGCAAAGTGAGGACACTACAGCGGCGGCCTCGGCACATAGAGGCGACGTGATCATTGTAGGTGATGAGGTAATTATAAATCTCGCATGTGATGATAACTGTCACTACCCCATTTTCAGAGCCGGGTATTTTTTTTATTTTTAATTTAGTTAATTGTGCATTATTTTTAATTAATTATATTTATATTTAATTAATGATTGTATTATTTTTATATTGATTGTTTTAGGATTTTGGCTAGCTTGGACCCATGTCAGACCTTAGTGGACCCATGTCCGACCCAGCCCACACCCCTGTGAGACTTATTTTTGGGTTTAGAATATTTATTATATTTTTAGAAGGTTAGTGGGAGAGATTTGGAGCTAGTTTGAGTGCTTTTGGAACCCAAAATCCGAAACCAAGTCAAGTAGGGGCGTTTTGGGAATTTGGAAACTTGTAATCCCCTTTATTAGTGTTTGGCCGACCCATTCAGCCCCTCCCCCACCCGTGGACAGCAGCCCTCTCCCCCCTCTTTTCATTCCACTCTTCTTCTTCACTTCTTCTTCTTCTCCACTTCTTCTTTCTTCTTCCTTCTTCTTCAAGGTAAGTTTTTTCTCCATTTTTCTTCCTTCCTTCTTCCATTTCTTCTACTTATTTGAACCCTAACCCTACATTCTTCCCTAACCTAGGTGGGTAGAGCTTGGATTTGGTGTTGGAGCTAGATTTGGGAGCTTGGAAGCTTGGGTTGGTGGATTTGGAGCTTTTTGGAGACTTTGGCTTGGGATTCCAACTCCCAAGAGGTAAACCCTAATTTTTCCTCTTGTAATTATTTTTATATAGTGTAATTAATAGTTTAGAACCTTCCTAGACCCTTAGGCTACCCGTGGGAGGAAGTTGGAACTAGTTTGGTAGTGTTTGGAGACTTTAACACTAGGTTTTGTGTCAATTTAGGGTGGAATCCGAATTTGGCCCAATTTTAGGTAATGCCCTAGGTTAGACGAACCTAGATAGACGTTGTCGGGTGTCTTGAGGGTGAGTGCGTGTCTCCGTTCGGACACGGGAAGCCGTGTCGCGGAAAACGGGCGTTTCGGGCATTTTTGGGGCTTTTCGTCATCGTCGATTCTAAGTGTGTGCGCGTTTCCGCCACGGGCCTAGAATCGATGCGGTAGGATTTTTTCAAGGACCTAGACATCGTTTAGGACCCGTGGGTAAATTTTGGACCGATTCCGAGTTGGTTTGGTGTGCGTTTCAGGAGGTTTTCCGAACCGCACACCGCGTGTTCGTCGAAATGACCGAACGGCCATTTCGACTTGGTTTCTTTGTTTCGGGCTTGTGCGCGCGTTGGGTTAGTATCGGGGAGTGTGTGCTAGAGTTTTCGAGTTATATTTTATATATTTTAGGGTGTTGGTGAGTGTCGGGGTCGTTGGGCGTGAGTGGGACGTGTTGTTGTGTGTTGTGGTTGAGTGGTGTTGTGTCTCTCTATATATATTTATAAGTGTCTATATATATATTTATATATATATATGTATGTATGTTTATGTATATATATTTATATATATATATGTGTATTTGTATCTATATGCTTGTGTATGTATATGCCTATGTGTGTGTGTATATATATATATATATATATATATATATATATATATATATATATATATATGTGTGTGTGTGTGTGTAGATGTGTAAGAGTGTGTGTGAGTGTGTTGATATGTATATATATATATATATATATATATACATATATATATATATATATATATATATGTATATATATATATATATATATATATGTATATATATATATATATATATATATGTATATATATATATATGTGTGTGTGTGTATGTGTATGTGTTTATAGAGATATATATATATATATATATATATATATATATATATATATATATATATATATATATATATATATGATTATGAGTTTGTGTGTATATATGTATATATATTTATATATATATGTAGGAGTGTTTGTGTGTGTGGTTGTGTGTTTGTGAGAGTGTGTGCTAGTGTGTGTGTGTGTGAGGGTGTGTGAGTGTGAGTGTGTGTGAGGATATATATATATATATGTTTGAGTGTGTGTGAGTGTGTATATGTATAGATATATATAGATATATGTGTGTGTATATATATATGTGTGTTTATATATATATATAGATATATGTATATAATTATATGTGTGTGTGTGTTGAGATGTGTTTGAGTGTGTGTGTGTGTGTCTGTGTATGTGTGATTGTGTGTGTGTGGTCGTGTGGTCGTTTGTGTGTGTGCTTGTGTCTGGGTGCAGCAGAGCGAGGCAGCGGACTGCACACAGCCGCTGCAGCAGCCAGCAGAGCGAGACAGCGCCGCGGCAGCAGCTTGCTCGAGCGAGGCAGCGCTGCAGTAGCAGCTCGCTCGAGCGAGGCAGCGCCGCAGTAGCAGCTCGCTCGAGCGAGGCAGCGCCACAGCAGCAGCAGAAGCATCAGCAGCAGGCTGCAGCAGAGCGCGCAGGTGCAGCAGCGCCGCGGCAGCAGCGACAGCGCGCTGCGGCAGCAGCTCGCTGCAGCGCGGCCTGCAGCAGCAGCAGCAGCAGTTCCAGCGCGCAGCAGCGCCGAGGCAGCGCAGCGGCAGCAGCAGCAGCTCCAGCAGCAAGCGCGGCAGCAGGGCGTGGCGTTTGCGCAAGCGTGGCGAGGCCTAGCTTAGCGCAGTAGCGAGAGGGGGCTTGTACATAGATAGCTAGATAAATAGATAGGTAGATATTAGATAGCTAAATTAGCTAGATAGATACATAGATAGATAAATAGGTATATGTTAGATAGATAAATAGATAGATTATTGATAGATAGGTAAATAGGTAGTTTGCTAGATAGATTGACAAATAGGTAGATAGGTATCTAGGTAAATAGGTATCTATATATAGATACTAGATAGTTAGATAGATAGTTAGTTAGATAGGTACTAGATAGATACTAGATAAATAGATAGATAGATTAATAGATAGATAATAGTTAGCTAGGGAGATATATATATATATATATATAGATACTAGATGGATATATAGATATAGATAGGTAGTTAGATTATTAGATAGATAGGTAATAAGATAGATAAGTAGGTAATGGATAGGTAGATAGTTATATATATATCTAAGGTATAGATATATATACCTATGGCTATATATATATCTATAGATATCTAGAGAGAGAGAGATAGATAGATTTATAAATAGATATATACATAGCTAGATAGATAGTTAGATATCTAGGTATAGATATATATATGTAAGGTATGTGTAAGGTATGTGTAAGGTAAGGTATATATGTTGGGTATATATATAGGTATATGCCTATATGTATTAGATATATGTGTTTTAGCCTAGATAATAGCTAGATATATATGTTTATGCATAGTTAGTTAGCTAGAGGGGTAGTCGGGTTGAGTTTAGAGCGGTATCTCAATACCTTGAGATACCGAGGTATCTCAATACCTTAAGATAACTAAGGTATTGAGTTTCGAGCGGGGTATTTGAGCAATAGCCTAGGAATAGTATTGGAGTAATTTTTATATGCTTATGTGTATATATTTACGCGTGCTAGCATAGGTTTTAGCGGGTTTAGGCGGGGTGCGTGGCCTAGGTTGAGGTATCGGATACCGAGAGTATCCGGTATCTCAAGGAGGCGAGTTTGAGAGTTTTCTAGCTTAATGACCTCGGTTTGACCTAGAATTTCAAGAGCACCCTAGTTTGACCTAGACTTGACCGTAGTTGACTCGGTTGACCGCCAAAGTCAACTTTTGACCTAGTTTTGACCCAGGGTTGACTTTTTGGACCTAGAGTTGACTTTTTGACCCAGATTTTATCGGTTTGACCCGTTTGACCTAGAACGACCCTAGAAGCCTATTTTTAGTTATTTTATATCTGTTTAACTTATTAGAACCCTGTTTAACCTTGTTTTTCGCATTAGGTCCTTGCGACACCAGTTCGGATCGCCAGTTGCTCAGGACGTCAGGCGAGTACATTCTCTGATAGTTTTTATTATCTGATGATTATTATGATTCAGCTTATAGTATAGTATCATATGATTATTCTGGCACAACACGGGACACTGACTGGTATTTCTGGATTCATTTACTTGCGACACGTATATTTTATGTTTCTGGCCTCTATTCTGGAATCACTACAGGCATCACTACAGGCATCACTCATGTTCAGGCTGAACTCATCTTGATTTGCGTGTCGGGTCTTGGATCCACTTGTATTAGTCGGGGCGGGGAAATACTCGAGTAGACATGTAAACATTCCCATCTGGAATCATCAGGAATCACTCTCTCTGGTCTAATCTGGAATGATAGCAGCCGTGCACCCAGTGCGCGGTGAGCCGTACTTACCCCTAGCCGTTTACATGTCGAAATAAGTATTTCAAAGATACCGAGTTTATTCTTTATAGTCTGGACTCACTTGCATTCTTGTTGGTCTCACTTACATGTTTCTGGACTTGACTCACTACATGTTTTTCATGCTGGACTCACTACACGTTCATGTGCACGGACTTGATCTTAGCTTAGATTTCCTGTATCTTGCAGTTATTACTATCTTGCTCTGATATCCATGCATCTTTACCTTTATGCACCAGTGATTTATATATTTTTTGTTTCATACTTGCTTCATTCTTCTTGCTACTTGTTATAACTGTTTTATAGTTTTTATCATTTAAATGGAACTGCTGTTAGAGATGTACTTGCTCCAGTCCTGACTGGACATATTTTTCAGAGTATCCGGAGGAGTGGTGTCCGACGTTTTATGGACCTGAGCCTGTCGATGGTGCAGACAGGGACCCTCTAGTTTAGGAGTGATTTCCGGGTTGGTAGCCGGGATCACTAAGACCTTGTTGTTATTTTTATTAGCTTTTAGTACCGGATTTGTCTCCGGTTTTGGATTGAGACCTTGTATTGTATATTATTTTGGATGATGTATTATTATTATTGATGTTGTGGTGGTTTTAGTAGTTATTGTTGGTTAGACTTTGGAGTTGTTAGTCTTCTTGTTATCTTATCGTGCTTAGATTCGTGATTGAGTACTTGATTATCATTATGATATTGCTCCTCCGTTTGGAGTTGAGATCTTGACAAGTTTATATATTGATTGCGTGGTTGCCCTCCTTTTGGAGAGGTCATGGCAGATTTTTGTGAGATATCTAGATAGTTGACCTAGATAGCGTTCTATCGCCGATACTGCAGCGTAAGCTGGACGTACCCACGACTCATGCCCGATTTTTCGGGTGCGGGTCGTGACAATAACTGTTGGCTGGTGGACTCAATTGCTTCAATGCACGTATCTCACAGCAGAAAACTATTTGCTACTTACACAAAAGGTGACTGTGGAGTGTTGAAGATGGGCAATAGAGATGTGTCGAAAGCTGTTATTATTGGAGATGTGCATTTGAGGACGAAGACGTGTGCAGTTCTTGTTCTCAAAGATGTCCGTTATTTTCCTGATATCTATTTTAACCTGGTATCGGTTGAAAGGTTGGATGAAGAGGGTTTATTCAACCTCTTCGGAGACGGTCAGTGGAAGCTTTTCAGAGGTTCGATGGTGATTATCAGAGGAAGCAAGAAGTTCAGACTCTATTATATGGAAGAGAGCGCACATGGGGCATAGAAGGTGAACGCAGCTACTGATGCATCTGTTGAGTTATGGCACAGGCGGCTCAGCCATATCAGCGAGAAAGGGATGAGCTACTTGGTGAACAGGAAGGTGATTCCAGGCCTAAAGTCTATAAAATTGGAGAGATGTACACACGGTTTGACGAAAAAGCAAAATAGGATGTCTTTCCAAAGTCACCCAAGTTCAAGGAAGCTAACGTTGCTCGAGTTGATTCACTTGGATGTCTGCGATCCTATGAAGGTAAAATTTATTAGTGGTGCTTCTTATTTTGTTATATTTATTGATGACTGTTCCAGGAAGGTTTGGGTCTATGCCATAAAGACTAGAAAGGGAGACGGGCAATAAGTTGTTATATGTTCGGTCGGACAATGGCGGTGAGTATATCGGTCCCTTTGATGCTTATTGCAGAGAGCAAGGGATACGATACCAGAAGACTCCACCAAAGACACCGCAGCTCAATGGTGTAGCAAAGCGAATGAACAAGACGCTGATGGAGAGGGTACGGTGTTTGCTGTCAGAAGCAAACTTGTCGGGCAGCTATTGAGGTGAAGCACTTTACACAGTTGTTTATGTTATTAATTTATCTCCTAGTGCTCCTTTGTAGGGTGATGTGCCAGAAAAAAGTATGCTATGACAAAGAGCCATCATACAATCTCCTATGAGTTTTTGGTTGTAAGGCCTTCGCAAATGTACCGAAGGATGAAAGATCCAAACTTGAGCCGAAGATGAGGCAGTACATTTTTGTCAGCTACGGTAGGGATGAGCTTGGCTATACACTCTACGATCCAGTGGGAAGAAAGCTCTACAGAAGTAGAGACGTGATTTTCGTCGAGGATCTGACCATGACCAACACTCAGGATTTCGAGATGCCTTCTGAGGCTAAGAAATTGCCTGAGTTAGAGTCATTTTGCTTCGAGCAGTTTCCAAAGGACATTGCAGAGAATCCAGTTATGGAGGAGCTAGTACATGGAGTTGCTCCCAACCTTGATCATCAGCCTGCTGATGGTGGTCAGGGTGTAAGCCCCCTGATTTTCATGAATTTCCGATTTGGATTTTTCCCAATTTTCCTGGATGTTTCCTTAATTAAACCCTAGGTATTTGGTCATTTAATGATTTTTAATTTTGGTTAATTCATATTAAAATATTATGGAAATAATATTTTATGGTGTAAAATGGAAAATCGGACATAGGGTAATTTTCTGTAAATTTATTGGACTCCGGAAACCCGTTTAAAGCCCTAGAAACCAATTTAGAATTTAACCGAATTAAATCCGTGTGACGCCCGACATCCCCAGGAAAGCCGAAGCCCAGCCCAAGGAGCGTTGACCCGTTGACCCAGCCCGAATCCTAGGTCTAACCCTATTCTAATTTCTGCATGTATAAATACCTACTTATTTTCTAGTTTTCTCCACAAGAAAAAGAAAAAAAAGAAACCCTAATTCCCCAATTTTTCCCTAAATCCTAATTCAAATTACTAACCCTAACCCTAACCCTAACCTAACCCTAGCCCAGCCGCTCCTCAGCCGATCCCCGGCCGACTCCGGCGCCGCTCCCCCGCGACCTCCTTCCCGCGGCCACGCTGAGCCCTAGCTCTTCCGCCGCCATCGACCCGACTCCACAGCCCCTAGCCCCGCCGAACACCTCCGCCGTCGACCACCCCTCGATTTCCTCTTCCACCTCGCCGTGCCGATCGTCCTCTCCACCGGCCGCCCTAACCTCCTCCTCCGCTTCAGCAGCATCCCCGACCACCTCCCTCGGCCAACTCCGCCTTCCTCCCTCCTCCCTCCGTTCTCCCCCAACTCCCCTTGCCTGAACCCTAGACGACCCCGCCGACTCGTCCTTCTTCTTCCAACCGCAGCGCCATCTCCCTCACTCATCTCCGGCCCGCCTCTCCCCAGAACTCTCCGCCTTCGGCCTGACCCGTCCCCGAGACCCCATCACCTTCCTCCCCGACTTCGACCACCTCCTTCCTCAGCCCCGCTCGACCCGACCACCGACCTAACTTCCCCCCACGACGCCTCTGTCTCCGCCTCCAGAATCCCCAGCACCACCACCATCAAACCCCTGCGCCTCCACAACCACCTCCGCCACGAACATCCCCTCTCCTCCGCCCAGCCCACAGTCGACTCTCCCATAGCCTGAACCCTAACCTCCAGCCTCCCTCCGGCCGCCAGCAACCTCCCCACTCCGGCATCGTGCCCTAAACCTAACCCTAAGACGGTCACAGTGCACACGGAGACGGACACAGTGCACGCAGGACACGAAGGAGACTCGGACACGTCTCGGACACAGGAAATCAGATTCACGGGGCCCTGTTCAGGTAGCGTTTTATCTCACCTCGTAAATCCGTTTTCAATTCCGTCAATTGCGTTACGAAGCCTGTATGACCCTCTCGGTGCCCGTGCAAACCGCTCGGGGCATCGCGTTCGGTGGTGATCGCACACCGCGATCCAAAAACAGGAAAACCAACAACCCAATTCACCCCGGAACCGAGTACGCCCCACCAAACGGGACGACTTGGTCGCGCGCGGTCTTCACAGATACGTGCGCGTCGTCGATACGGATGTGTAGGATTTCGCGGAAGTTGATTTGGATGTGCGTGCACACCGGAATCAACGCGTATCCGCCGACGACACCCCGTATCCGACCTTTCTGGAATACGCCCTAACTTTGTGTACACACGTCGGATCGAGACAAAACTTGCGCCATCGGACTCGTAGCGATCCGCTGGTCCTGTGACCCAAGTTTGGTTCGATTCTGAGAACGTTGACAAAATCGCGTGTCGTGGGCCCCACAGGCCCCACTCGACGGGCGATTTTGTGATCGGCTCATCGGAATCCAATTCTGGAAGTTCCGTTGGGTTCGTATCATCGTTCCTGACTTGTAGACGCTGAGTTTGCAGAATTTGGGGACCTTTGACCCTGACGCGCTTTTCGGTGCAAAGTGGCCCACATGTGGACCCCGCTTTGGTCCGGAAATGACCTTTTTGCCCCTGTGTCCAAATTGGACTCAAGTACAGGCGTTTTTAGCTATTTGATATTTTTTGAATCTAATGGTAATGTTTATTTCAGCAACCGGAGTAGTACCTGCAGACCACACTGAGACCAGAGCTACAGTTGGAGCCAGGACCCCAGGCAAGTGTACCTTGCCAAACTCTGCAGTATTGTTACATATTTTTCTTGCTTCTTTATAAGTGCTGTGTATGCTTAACCTAGGACCGTGTGACGTACTTAGCGTCCGATTATCAGTCGGGTGCCAACACCGTACGCGGTGTTGTGTATTGTCATCTAGAGATGGACATTTGTGACCCTTTATATTCTCGTACTTGTCTTACCAAGTACGCTTCGACCCAGGACACTTGACACTACTCATGAGACAGGATCTTCCCGAGATATTCGTGGTGATTCTGTATAGGATACATGACTTGACATTGATATTATATTCCTAGACATTAGATGACTTTTTGCATTAGATATGATTGTGCGTGTCATGGACATGAGACGTGTGATTACATTGGGTGGGGAGAGACACACAGACTACAGGCTGATCATATATATATACACCCCTATTATCGTGAGGCACAAGACTCTGAAGCCCGAGCTTGGCCCATTACTCATTATTACTGCTGCTACCGGCTCCCCTACACAGAGCTTGTAGTATGCTTCAGCCTGAATTCTAGTGCTGCTCTCATCTTGCATATCACTTAGCTGGTTATTTTAGTATTCCCTTATTGTTCCATCTATTGCTGGAGAGACCCGCAGGCTACAGGTTGACTATATTATGCCGGCTACTCAGTCTCCCGCTGAGCTAGACCACCTCATGATATCACTGCTACCGGCTCCCCTACACAGAGCTTGTAGTTGTTTCAACCTGAGTACTTTTTGATGTTCTCTCTCGCAATCCACATAGATGGTTATAGCTTACCCTATTTATTTCATTCTCTGCTGTACTGCATTTATTTTGGCTTGTATTTTCTGTACCTTGCTGTCCCCTGAGGACCTGGATCCGGACTTTGTCCCCAGGACTAGCAGAGGAGATCCACCTAGAGTTATACAGTACAGGAGCATTAGCAGGAGCAGATACAGGAGCTGATACAGGAGCTGTACCGACACCTGAGGACGGGATTGTGCTAGAGGACTTCTCCTGGGTATTGCCTGGTGATACTCATTTATTTCTATTTCCAGTTCCTTTATTTCCAGTCTATTGCATTGATGTATCAGACTTGTTCTCGGATTGTTCTCCGAGACACTTTTATTGAGATTTGTTAGTTATTCCTATTTGCATTATTCTTGCATTTGATATGTGATTATCTGTTGTGGATGAGATTAGCTTAGACTGTGACTTGTATCATTGAACCTACATATTCTTATATTACAGCTTAAGCATGCCCCGATGGATCCATTAAATTGGGTTTGTCCATCGGTGTGTGCTGCTGGCCATTGCCACGCGTCCGGTCCCTCGGTATTTTGGGACTGGGGCGTGACACAGGGTGACCCTCAAGAGGATGAGCATGCCGATGAGGTAGTTCCTGAAGGGGAGGAGACTGTTGATATACAACTAGCACCAGTAGTTCCGTTGAGGAGTAGCGATAGAGAGCGTCGACCATCTACGAGATACTCACCGGGTGAGTATGTGCTACTGACTGACGGGGGAGAGCCCAAATTTTGTGTAGATGCTATGGAAGACGAACACAGGCAGGAGTGGATGGAGGCTATGCAGGAGGAGATGAGTTTCTTACATGACAATTCTACTTATGAGCTAGTGTAGTTGCCAAACGACAAGAAGGCTTTGAAAAATCGATGAATATTCAGAGTGAAGCAGACAGATGATGCTACTCGCCCTCGATACAAAGCGAGGTCGGTAGTTAAAGGCTACGGTCAGCGGAAGGACATAGATTATCATGAGATCTTTTCGTCAGTCGTCAAGCAGTCGTCTATTCTGGTGGTGCTAGCATTGGCAGCCAGTTTTGACTTGGAGGTCGGGCAGATGGACGTGAAGACGACATTCTGCCACAGTGATCTTGAGGAGGAGTTTTACATGGAGCAGACAGAGGAATTCTGTGAGAAGGGCAAGTCATACTTGGTCTGCCGATTGAGGCAGATCTTGTATGGTCTGAAGCAGGCTCCGAGGCAGTGGTACAGAAAGTTCGATTCGTTTATGGGAGAGCATGATTATGCACGAACGACGTCGGATCACTGTGTATTTTTTAGGTACTTTGCGAGGATGATTTCATCATTTTACTGATCTATGTTGATGATATGCTACTGGTGGGTCGAAGTGTCACTAGGATAGGGGAGTTGAAGCGCCAACTGGGCGCAGCCTTCTCTATGAAGGATTTAGACGCACCGAAGACTATTCTTGGGATGGAGATCATCCGAGAGAGAGAGAGAGTCTAAGCTACTACACTTGTCCCAAAAGAAGTACATTCACCAGGTACTTCACCGTTTCGGGATGGACGGGTCGAAGAAAGTGAGTAACCCCTTTACGGCTCACTTTAAGTTCACCGAGGAGCAGTATCCATCTACCAAGGACGAGAATGAAGATATGGAACGGGTTCCATATGCCTCAGCTATGGGGAGTCTCATGTATATTATGGTGTGTACGACCTAATATCGCTCACACAGTTGGCACAGTTAGTAGGTATACTTCCAATCCTGGAAGAGTACATTGGAGTGCGGTCAAGTGGATTCTACGATACCTTCAGGGGACTGCCGATTGGAGACTTTCTTTTGGTGGTGACGAGCCAAAGTTGGTTGGGTATACCGATGCTGATAGGGATGGGTTGTAGACACGAGACGATCGACTTCGGACTATGTGATGATGTTTGCTGGTGGAGCGGTATCGTGGCAGTCGCGGTTGCAGAAGTGTGTTGCCTTGTCGACTACAGAGGCGGAGTTCATTGCGGCGACGGAGGCTTGCAAGGAGTTGTTGTGGATGAAGAAGCTGCTGCAGGAAATTGAGCTAAAACAAGAGCAGTACCCTTTGATTTGCGATAGCCAGAGTACAATTCACCTTGTGAAGAACCAGACATTTCATAGCCAGTCTAAGCACATTGATATCCGGTATCGTTGGATACGGGATATTGTTGAAAAGAAGCAAACAACACTTGAGAATGTTCATACGGATGACAATGGAGCAGACATGTTCACAAAAATTCTTCCAAGGAAAAAGTTTAAGTACTGCAGGCGGATCGTCGGGATGACGACCCCCTCCACATAGTTGTGAAGAGGAAGATTTGTTGGAGTGGTGGGGGTTCCCAACCTATGTGAAAAATACTCCGGAGTTGGATTGAGTATTCCTACATATAATAGGAATACCTCAATATATTTGGATTAGTATTCCTAATATGTCAATGGATTTATATTTGGATTGGATATTCTTACATATAATAGGAATATGTCAATGGATTTAAATTTGGATTGGGTATACCTCAATATATTTGAATTTGGATTTAGATTGGGTATTCCAATATATTGAGGCATTTCAGGGTTGGACTCCGATCGTCCTGTAGTTTTTCTCATTTGGGTTTTTCACGTAAAAATCTCTGTGTCTGTGATTTATGTTTGACATTTTTTGTTTTTGTGCTTTTGCTCGGTTCTCTTACAGGACTTTTTTGATTTGGGAAACAGTTTCCGCGTTTTCGTTTCCAACAATTTTAAGGTAATATTTGACAAGAGGAGATATGATAAGATAAATACCTCTCACTAGATCTAACCCTACTTCATTAATACCAATATGTAATATAACATAATTGTTAGATGGGTCGTCCTTAATTAAGAGTCGTAGAGTCAAGGGTACTATCCAATTCGTGGATCCTGTCGACTGATTCAAGATTCAGATGATGATTTCAGCTCCAACATAAGAAACAAGCAACAAAACTCCTACCAATAGCCTTTGGAACTTTCAAAATCCATCATTTCGTCTTAAAAAAGAATCAAATGATAACTAAAACTCCAAAAACCTTCAAAACCTAACAAAAAAAAAACTCTAAATACCCCAAATTAACGACTTAACTACACTATATCAGCTTAGGGATCTCTTTACAAAAGTAAAGCGCCAAATGGGGAAGAAAATACGATACATTTGAATAAAACGCGGTCGAACTTGAAATTCCTGCCAGCAACAGGATTTGACTCAACTTTTAGCTATCCATTTAAGACACTGGTGCCTGCAGTTTTGTATGCCACCACTTGGTCCATCCAAGCTATGCACATTACTATGTATGTTTTACTTTTGAGGGATACATGTACTATGTTTAGCTATTTGTGTACTAGTCAAATAGTAAGAGCATCATTAGTAAGGTCCACCCCCAATTTCTAGATTCTAAATTTAGAATGTAGGAATTCAATTTGTAGAATAGTACCATCCTAAGTTTCAATTTCTAGATTTTCAGGTCCAACCAACTCACAGGAGCTATAGGTTGAGCCTGAAATTTCTAGATTCATAATGTAGGAAATCATTTTGTAGAATAGTAAGTCACAATTTGGAGTCCAATCTAGATTTACATTTTTTTTTTCTGCATTAATTTTTGACCACACAATTTTTGGGACCAAAGTTTATTTTATCATTCTCTACTATTCTCATACAAATCCAATCCATTCAACATTTATCTTTTTTTTTGAAATATTGGATCTCAAGATAAAATTTTGAACACCATCTACTAATGATGCTCTAAAAACTGGACTTCAGGAGCATAAATTTACTAACATTGACAAATTGAAGTGAAATCAACTTAATTAATGGTGAAAGTGCTAGATAAATATTAACACTAAATCTTGCTAAAGTAAGTCAAAAGTATAATATAAAAAAAATATTAATAGTCTTCAGTTCAAACTACACCAGAAAAGTTCAGACTTGGCTAATAAAACATTCTCACATGAGGTGAGCAAGGGACATGAGTGCATACAATAACTAAGAAGTGTTGTTCACACAGAAGTGTTGTTCACACTTCATGTACAGTAGAATGGACAATTGTCATAATATATACTACAGACAGAACTATCAAAAATATGGTGGAAAAGCAATAGAGGGATCATTTATTTATAATCCACAGTGTAGTTAGCTGTGATTAATTGAAGTCTTTTGTCTCCGATCCCTTTTCATAAATGACCAAAAGAATGTCGAGGACTACATTGGCCCCACTATTACAGTACACATGCCAATTATTATTTTTATATCAAGCTGTTCATTGTAGTGAGAAATGGCCTAAAATTCTCTCTTTTTTTTTCCATAAGAATTACTATCCTATTGTTTCAAGGCTTGATAAAAGGTACTATAAAATTCACTCGGGACAGTTAAAATTTTTATCATTGTTAATTATAAGTTTATTACTTCAAAAAATTATTTATCGGACTACATATTTTCAATTATTTTTTTATAATAAAAAATGTCAAAATTTTGACAGTCCTATCAATTAGGACTGTCAAAATTTTGAGTCTTAACAATTTGTATGACTGTCAAAAATTTTACAGTCTTAAAAATATATGTTGATTTTTTATGACTGTCAAAATTTTGACAGTCCTTCCAATTGGTAGGACTGTCAAAATTTTGATAATCCGAAATGGAGGGCTACGCGAGGTGACCACGAGGGCTGGACTGCGTGGAGGCCGAAAGGGAGGACGAGACGAAGGAGTGGGAGGGGAAGGAGGCGGCGGGAGGCGGGGGAGGAGGCGGAGACGGCGACGGGAGGAGGCGGTGGAGGACGGAGGAGGAGGCTCGCGCGCGGTAAAGGATGGAACCGCTGCTGCGTGCGGGGGTGGCGGTGGGGAACGGGACGGCTGCTGCGCGCGGGGACGACAGCGAGCGGTGGAGGAGCGGAAGGGAGAGCAGGAGGAGGAAGGTGAAGAGGGTGGGCAGTCCTAGTAAAATTTGGACTAGCCTGAATAAAATTTCTTCATAACTAGACTAATTTCAATACTAGACTAGTCCTGAGTGACCTATCTCAGTACATTCAGAGAGTTGGCTCTTGTGAATTGTGATGAACAAATTGTTACACTCTTGATTGATTGATTGATTGATTAATTAAGATTGGAATTGATGATGGTATGAATACAAAGTGCAACTGGTACAGCTATGAACGGAACTTCCTTGGATAATGTATCGAGAAGGAAATTTGGATCCTTATGACCTAACAAAAAACAAAGACCATTTTTTCCTTTCGCATAGTTTGGCGTAGAAAAACGACATCGCAGTACCACGAGACTCCTGCTAAATCATGAGACTCCTGCTAAATGCAGGATCAAGACACATGCAGTCTAATCTTAAATATACAGAGATGTCGTTTCCGTGACTCAAAGCCCACGTATCCAAGTTGCAAGCGCTTAGCGACATCCTCCCCCAGATCCTATGTAAGTTAGTATCTCGCTTAATCAGTTAGTATTAGTATGGAAGATCCACAATCAGCAATTCAGAATAACAGATTCTGCACAAATGCTTCTCAAATGGAAGTGATGCTATTATACAAACAAGGCATTATTATAAAAACAAGATATTTTGCACTGGGATCAGCATAAATCACGGTCAGGTTCTGGCAATAACTAATTGTTAATTTCCCTTCTGATATGTTCACTATAGCAGTAGCACAGCAGTTAAAGTTTCCACTCCGAAGGTTATGTTTCTGTTTGAAGTTTGTGATTATGTAAGTAGACTTAGTAAGTGTTGTTTTAAGCTTCTTGAGAAACCTGGTTCTTCTGGGTTTTTCAACTACTGCAGTATGCATCGATCTATGCCATGCGTTAATTCAAAAACAATATGCAAATAATCTGATAGTGATGATTTAGTGGAATCGAGGTTCCTCACAAGCACTGTCGTATGTCTCTTCTTCAACTATACCCTTCCTGGTACATTAGAATCGGTTCCTTCAGCAAGATCAGATAGATCTCCGTATTATTATGGCGGGAAGCATACCCTTCCAGGTAGATGATCAAAGGGCCTTCTTCAACTGTATCAGCTTCAGTTTCATTATCGTATCATTTCGCTTTCTTTTTTTGGATATTGTTGTTTGTATAGCACCGAATCCGAAAAGTAGGTCTCGACACCTTTGAATGGATCGACATCAGCGAACTCCGTTCTGACTATCCCCTCATTATCCACATACTTGAAACATTTGTGGAGAGTAGAAGGCACAATGAGATTTTCATGTATTCACGGCCGTCTAAGCAGGAAATTATAGGATACAACCACATAAATCACATAGCACGTGACCTCTGTACTCAGATTGCCTATTTGATATTTGAGGGGAATCTTTTCCGTGGGTGGCTTCGTCTAGCATTGAAGCCGAGAATGGTGATATTGGTGGTTGTAAGCTAGTGCATCAGGATACCTACATAATCTGTAGCAAGCTTCTGGGTATGATGCTAAGTGAAGAATTCGAATCGACGTGCATCCAGTCCAATTTGATATTACCGATATACTCAGTATAGTACAATGGCCAATAATGTCAGTTGTTCTGCAACAACATATCGTCTTGAGAAAATGTTATGTTGGGTATCCGCTCTGTCACATTGTGGTAATGAGGACAAGATGTAGGATCTTCAGCATGTTGTTTGACTCACGTCAGATAAGAGTCGACGTGCAGCAACGTCTCTCTTAGTACATCTCTGGTCTCTTTGGAGAGATAGAAGAGGTCGTAGATAGACAGTCGAGTTGGAGTATTGACAAGTTGTGCCAATATGTCAAAGTTGTACGACTTGTCAAGTTCCTGAGACAGAGTCTTCTTCAAGGATTTTTCAAAGCACACCTCTTGTTTGCCTATATCCGCCACTGGTTGTTTTGACGGACTAGCTTCAGGAGCAGAAGGTTATGTATCCTCTGGGATTGGATCATAAGTCTGTAAGTAAGTTTTATCGGACCTAGTTTCTCCAAAAAGTTCATCTTGAACTGGAGAAGCATGAAGGACCATGTTACATGACTTGCCATTCTTATTCCATTTAGATTTGGAGGTAGGAGGAGGTCCCTCCCATTTTTGATCTTGGATGATGTCAGGATGAACCTACATTATTTCATCCATCTGAGTGGTTAACGACACCAACCCACTTGCTTTACTTCGAGCCGGGGAAAGATTAACGATCTTCATCCTAACTTTGGGTATGGGGAAGACACCGTACTGGATCTCCACCTTCGAAAAAGCATCGAATTGCAATGATATCATATTGGCAGTGACCTTATGGTCATTGTAGAGCGTGATAACTTTGAATCTATCAGCTGCTCGATCTTATCTTTCAATACATAGCAATCATGTGTTGGATGATGTATGTATCGATGGTACAGATAGTACTTGGGTTATTGGTACGCCCACCCTCATCAGGTCATCCGGTGTCGGGAAGCTTCAGGTAGTTTCCTTTCATCAGGATATGGAAGATAGTTGTCATGAACTCTTCGTTAAAGGTGGTCTCAAGGTGTTTGTACCCTTCATCTTCAGCTGAGAAGCAGCTGCCGAGACATCGACAGTCATAGACTTCTTTTTCTTGCTATTGTTGTGGTTGGAGTTATTATTTTTGGAACGCTTGTTCCTGTCTTCAGAATTGGACTCTTTAAACCCATGAGCTCTAAATTGGCAGCAAATTTTTTAGCAGTTTTGGCACATTTGACGAGTATTGGCCTAGTTTGGATATCAGCAGCCCCAAACAAAACCTGGCGGATGGTAGAAAGTTATGATGGCATGTATCCAGTAACATGCTAACCGGAACATCCTGAGACAAACAAGTGCAAGTCGTCGAAAGTGCTCGATATAGTTGCATACTGGCTCCTTTTCTTTTGAGTGGTAGACATCAACGTTGACATAGTTACCTATGACTCCCTTTCATAAAAACAGGCCGGGAATAACGACTCCAGATCCTTCAAAGTTTTAATGGAGTCATTCGACGAACTCTGAAACCATTCAAAGGCTACCTCCGGTAAAGCTCCGACAAACATTGTCGTCAGAAGGACATCGTTCCATGGAATATTCAATGTTTGCGACCGAAAAAAGTACATGTGTTGACAAGGAGATGTCAACCCGCCATACGGTAGCAGTGACTATAGCTTAAAATTGGGTGGACACACCACCTTATCCCATTCACTTAGATAAGACTGAGATACAATCTCTCAAAAGATTTTTTTTTCTGCTAGCAAGAGAATCCATACGAGCTTCCAGCATTCAAATAGTATCTGAAATTTGTGTCGTCGTAAGTTGGACAAGCGTTGGCTGAGCAGTCGCCATTACTGGCGGATGCCTACCCCCAACAGATGTTACATTCAGGGGAGTAGCAATAGACTCCTGATTTTCTTCAACCTCTTGGTTTTCATGAACCGAAGGTGGCTGAGGTATTGGTAGAGCAGCCATCATTTGTTGCATCATAGCTCGGAGCTTCCGGATAGCATTATCTATTGTGTCAAGGTGCTGATTTGTTCTGGTACTACGGCTACAACGGAAGGGGCAGTTAATAGAGCTGTGTACCTACTTCATACATTGTCAGCTATACCCCTTCCATAGGGATGATGCACATATCGATTCTGGGTTGATACTCAGAATCTGAAGAATTTGATGGAGTAGTTGGAGAATGAGAGTCATCCTCCTTCTCTTGTTTTTACTTTTATGAGAAGAACTAAACGTCATGTTGACGGAAGCGAATGGTAAGTCTTCACCGTAGATGCATCTTCGCCTTCGAGAACGTTGTCCGGTTGACGACGTAACTTGCAACCTGTCAAATAGTGATCGTTTGATTGGTTCTTCAACTGCTTTGGATTGATTAGATCTCTACTAGCATGCGCTTTTGATTGATTAGATCACGAAAGTCAAACATAGAAAAATGATACATTTGTATAATTGACAGAAATTTTCGCATGGAAGTTCTGTGTCGCATTTACATGTTTTTTTTTTTCTGCACGGAGAAGAATATTGTCTTCCATACGAAAATCATTAATTTGATAAAGAACTCCATCCTCTCCGCAGAAAACAAGCCGAGAGATTTCTTTTAGTAGAATCTTCTTATTGTAGCAGAATCGTTCATCACACACAGGTTGTTGCCACCTATGTGCCTTTTGTTTTTTATGCCTACGCACAGAGAAGGAGTATGGAGCAATTTGCATTTTTGCACACGAAAAAGTGTTTGAGCCAGAAGTTTCACTGGCTTTAGCCTTGGAGTTTCTGCGCTGAGAAGAACCTTTGAAGTAGCTGAAGTTGTTTAGAATCAGGATTTTCGCGCATAAAGCACTCTTCTTGCGCGCAGAAACGATGTGTCACAATGTTGTTCTTCATTACTTCTAGAACACAATCTTGCTTGAATGAGGACTTCACTGAGCGCTCATCAGCGGACCATTCAGCATCACAGTGATTTCTTTTGTTGTGGTCAGTATAGTTTTTGCTCAAGTTGTTGCGAGTGTCGCAACTTCTTTATCTTAGTGGGCACACTTGTCTTAATAAGGATTTTGTCCACTGTTTTATGGACTTGAAGTGTCGGAGTAGAACCGCCCACGAGAGTATCCTTATCGCCACTGGACAGTACCTCTTTTTCCTTGTCATCAGCGATATTAGGATAGGAGAACCGTGGTTTGGCCCGTTTAGGTAGCCAAACCCTTCGGTTCTTCCATGACTTTAGCATCGGTATGGGCTTGAGTACCCCTCGGAGGGCATCTCCTCAAAAGTTTACCGGCCGATCTCCAAGACCAATGAGTCTTGCATAGTTCTCATCTTGGTGACGTCGAATTGTTCCACGACCTTCTTGTCTGTGGAAAAAGTTATCCCCAGCAGAGTCATCATTTTGTTTTCAACAACAAAAAGATAATACAATTCTCTTTGAGAAAACTTTGTTATACTTTGCTGATTACGAAGAATTTCTATTACAACTTGTAATTATAAAAAAATTCTAAATACAAATAGAATATTTAAAATCTGGAGAGTTAGCAGTGGTGAACTCGATCGGTGCATAATCGTTTTGCTTCGTTGACTATCCGACATAAAGATGGAAACTTGCTAAGGCTCTGGGCTCACAAATACTGCGGAGGGCAGAGTGCGGCAGCAATGAGGCTCAAGTGCTCAAGAATCGATGCTTTCGATCCCTTGGTAGCACAAAAACCGAGGTATTATAATCAATTCGTACTGTAATGGCTAACCATTGGTTTTCGTGCACAAAAACAACTCTGCAGTATTTACTCACTTTCGCGCAGTAGCCATTTCGTGCGAAAATTATAATGCAATCACTAAGCATAAATTCCAGAACTAAATCGACTTAAACGTGTACGCAAATCACTGTTTGTGTGCTGCGTGGCATCGGTTTGCAAGGAATGTCATTGGGCCATGTTCTTGAAGTACCGTCAAAGAACATTCGACAAACGGCTTCTACGCTTGTGGTCATGTTTGAGTCCGCTACTTCGTATGGGATCTCCTCGTAGAGCTTCGAGATTTTCGGTATAGGGTGGGCTACAAAAAATCTGCCAATGATTGGCCTTTGACCGCTTTTTGTGGGACAAATACCATATCGTATGGTGACAGCAGTATTGCCCATGTGGTCAGGCGAGAGTTGAGCGCTCCAAGTTTATAAGGACCCTGAGCGGATTAACTCGTGAGATCACATGGATGGTTTGTCCTGCCACGTAATGTCGAGTCTTCTGAATGGAGAAGACCAGAGCGAGACACTTATTCTCAATGGGGTTGTACATGTGTTCTGTGTCGGTCATCATTCTGCTGAGATAGTAGATGGCATGTTTGTGACCTGCGTCGCTTGTCTGGGCTAGCAGAGCCCCGAGGGAGTGATCCATCGCCCGTACCCGATTCATGGATCTCTCGGTTCAAGAAATAAAAGGAGCAAACTATTTCTTCTGAATCTTTTTCAAATTCGATAATAAGAAGGGTCTTCCCACAACGGGGGTCACCAACACAGGGGGGTTCATGAGATACTCCTTGATGTTGTCGAAGGCGGATTGGCATTCTTTGTTCCAAACAAATGAGACTCCCTTCTTCATAAGCTGAGTGAATGGTTGACAACGTCCAGAGAGGTTTGATATGAACCTCCAGATGTATGCCAGTCTTCCTTGAAAGCCACGAAGTTCTCTGAGGTTCTTCTGTGGGCGCATTTCAAGGATTGCTTTAGTCTTGTCAGGGTCTACGTGGATACCCTTCAAAGTTATGACAAAATCAAGAAACTTGCCGCTGGAGACTACTAGGAAGGATTTAGTGGGATTCATCTTGAGTTGGTGCGCACACATGAGGTCAAACACAGTCTTCAAGTCCCGAAGGTGATCATCTTTGGAGCGACACTTGACGGCGATGTCATAAACGTAACACTCAACCGTCTTGCGTAGATGTTCAAGGAAGATGGGGCTCATAGCTCGCTGGTATGTATCACCGATGTTCTTCAGATCGAAGGGCATGACTGTGTAACAGTATACTCATATCGACGTTCAGAACGATGTGTTCTTCTCATCCTCAGGAAATATCTTGATTTGATTGTATCCTGAGAACCCGCCAATGAAGGACATGCGCTCGAAGCTACAAGTGTTGTCGATCATTATGTCTGTGATCAGAAGGGAAAACTCGTCCTTTGGGCATGCCGTATTTAGATCCCGGAAGTCAATGCAGATCCAGATCTTCCCGTTCTTTTTGACGACGGACACGATGTTGGCTACCCAATCCAGATGTTGTTCTTCGTAGACGAAGCTACTAGCTATCAGTTTGTTGACTTCAGCTTCGATGGCATTTATGATGTCCGGACGGAACCGGCATTTCTGTTGCTTGACCGGCTTAGCGTTCGACAAGATGTTGAGTTTGTAGACCGCAATTTGGGGGTCCAGTCCCGGCATATATTTTTAACTCCAGGCAAAGACATCAATGTATTCTCTGACGACTATAGCAGGGATTTTTGATCCTCATTGGACAGACTCTTATTTATGAAAATATGTTTAGAGGAGGATTCGTCGCCCAGATCGATTTTTACGACTTCATCCTCAGTGGGAGGTTCTCGCTGTTAGAACCGTATCTCACATTGTGCGTCTAGGCGTTGGGCCCACGGCTCTACTTCAAAGAGTCCAGGTGGATCATCGTCGTCTTCCTCAGGGTCAGCTGACACCATGTTTGCAGACAATGTTTGTTTGAGCATCTCCCCGATACAGACGCCGAGTCCTAAGAGAAAGATTCTGAAGAGTAAGAGTGTAACTCATCTTCTTCATCCGAGCTGTCGGGGGTTGTGGAAGGCGTGACGTACCCTAAGCCATGCTTGATCTTATGGTAGTAATCATCGGGCTTGCCTGCAGGAGCCTGCAGACGTAGAGGTAGCTGTCGGCCTTGGTCGTAGTTCAAATCCCTAGCGGCTTTCAGATCGTACCCCATCTTCAGAATGAGGTGCTTGGTTTGGAAACTGTACTTGTGAAATAGTATTTTGTCGGTATCGAGTTCTGGCTCCAGTTCCTCTAGGACAAAGGATTGGGGACTTTCCACTATGTCGAAGATGATGAGTTTGTCTCCCCCTCTTCCTTGCTGGAAATATGAAGTAGGAGTTCTGACTGGCGAGAATCCAGTTGGCTGCATAGGTGGTAGTCACATGTGTATGCAAGTGCAGGTCCAGACCGTGCTCAAGGAAATATAGCGTGTTGAGATGTACAACATTCGAGTAGTTCAAAGATAGTCCTTTATTGATAAAATAAGGTATCGCGTCTTCCGAAATTACATCATCGAGAGAAGGGACGTTAGCATGAGCTGCTACATACTTCTACAGTTCTTTCTTCCCAAGATCAACCCCTAGTACGGATGACGGCTTTGGAGGTCTCATGCTTAGCTTTATCACTAGAGGTTCGAAAGTCGTAGTAGGTGTCGGGTCTTCCTTCGGTGATTGACTCGGTCTACGGAGGCGAACGACCAAAGGCTCAGGTGCTTTCCTGGTCAGTTTTACCCTGAGGGAAGAAGATGTATCGGGAGTGCGTGCTTTGAGATGGACACTCAAAGGCTCATCCGATGTTGTCCCAGTCTCTGCCTTATCGTCGGCATTATTGTTACCTTCATCTTGGTGGACTTGCTTGTAAAGGATCGAGTCAAAGTAGTAGGCCTCGACCCCTTTAAATGGATCAACGTCTGCAAATTATATCTTGACGATGTTGTGATCGTCCATGTACTTCAAGCACTGGTGCAAGGTTGACGGTATGATCATATACTGATGTATCCATGGATGTCCCAACAGGACGTTGTAGGATACGTCTACGTCCATGACGTAGTAGGTGACCTCTGTTTTCAGATCGCCGATCTGGCACTTCAAGCTAATTTTGCCCAGAGGGTAGCTTCTTCCAGCGTTGAAGCCACTGATGGCAGTATTGGTTACTGCCAGGCGATGCATCGGGATGCCCAAAGTCTGAAGTAGACTTTGCGGGATGATGTTGATTGATGAGCCGGGGTTGATGTACATCTGGTCCACCTTGATGGCGTCAATGTACCCTATATAATATAGAGGATGATCGTGCCGATTATTCTTTAACAACATATCGTGTTGTGAGAACGTGATATTGGGCATCGCCTCTATCACGCTATTGCAGTGGGGGCATACGGCAGGATCCTCAGCTGGCGGCTTGACCTACGCCGGGTAGGTGTCAGCATTCTTCAATACCACACTCAGAGCAACCCGAGTGTCTTTGGATAGTTGGAGAAGCTCGAATAGTGACAACTTCGCTGGGGTATTGGCCAGTTGTGCCAAGATGTCAAAGTTGTAGGGCTTCTTCTCCCCTGAGCTGTATCTTTGTGCAGTGGTTTATCAAAGTGAGTTTCTTTCTGCTTGGACTTATCCGCTGTTGGAGGCTGGGATGGACCCGGATCGAATGCGGCGATTGGGGGCGCACCATTATCGGGGATGTCGTACTCTCGTTGGTACGCCATGCCTGACCTTGTTGTTCCTGCTATAGCTTCTTCAGAAGGGATAAAAACTGTATAGCAAGATTTGGACTTCTTGCCCTTAGATTTGGTGGCAGAAGGTGCTGTCTGCTGTATCAAGTCTGGAGCAAGATCAGGATGGACCCACATGGCATCCCACCGTGATGTAGTGAGAGGTATCAGCCCGGATGTTTGGTCACGAGCTGGCGGAAGATTGACAACCTTTATTGTTGTCCGGGAGCTCGGGATTACTACGTCTTGGACTTTCGTCGCTGAAAAGTTGCCGAACTGGAGAGATACCATCTTCGCGACAACTGTTTTGTCATCGAAGTCCAGAGTGAGGGCCTTGGTGTCGAGCAGACGCTGGATGTACCACTTCAGTATGTAGCAGTCCCACATCGCATGATGGATGTAACGATGGTAGTGGAAGTACTTCAAATTATTCACCTCGGCTGTCTCAACAGGACGCTTGACGTCGGGGAGCCAAAGTTTATTTTCCTTCATTAGCACATCAAACATTGTCATAACGTCATCATCTTCGAAGGAATAGGTTTTCTTCGGTTTTTGGGCCTTTGCGGGCTTTTTCTCGAGCTTTTTGTCTATATTGGTGACCAGGGCCTGCTTTCCCTTGCCATCCCGAACGTTATTACCGTTGTTGATGTTGTTGTTGTTGTTGTTGTTGTTGTTGAAGGGCGTTTTCCCCTATCATCAGTGACGGGTATCTGTATCCCCAGAAGATGGGCATCCTTCACCTTTTTCTCGACACTGACAACATTTATGATGAACGCTGTCCAGTCTTTAAAATAAGAGTCATCCATCCAGAGCCTGACTGTGGGAAGGAGATTCCTCTGGCAGATGTCTATTAGCGTGGACTCAGGTTTACCGGAAGATAACTTCAGCATTGCTTGCCAGTACCGCTCGATGTATTCCCATACAAACTATTTCTCCCTTTGTGTGATGTCCATTAAAGAGGATATCGTCATATCATTTCTCCCATCGTAGAACCGAGCAAGGAAAAAGCCTTTAAGGTCGTCGAACGACGAAATATAGTTGTCCTGGAGGCTGCATAACCAATCGAAGGCTATTCTAGACAATGCCCCGACAAAGAGCTTGGTTAAGAGGGCGTCGTTGTGAGACAGATGCCCAGTTGCCTTCTCAAAGTAACTCATGAATTAACGGGAAGATATCTTCCCATCAAACGGAGTCAAGTTGAAGGGCTTGTACTTGGAAGGATACGGTACATCTCTCCATTCGAGGGGATACGGTTGTCGACAAGCTTGCGTAATGAGTCCTGATTGCCCATTGAGTCTAGGCGGGCCCAGAGTTCTCGTACCTCTCGTATTGCTTTTTGAGCTTTATCGACTGCAGAAGGAGCAGACAATCCGGGTAGGGTATGGTTACTGCAAGCGGGTGGAGCAGTCGCATTTGAATTTCCATTGGTCCTGGGGTCCAGGCTTGCTTGGCCAGAGGCTCTTGCTAGTTGTGGGGCCATATTTGTCTTGATTTTTAGCATTGTCTGGGTCAAGGCTTGCATCGACGCACTCATGGTCTACATCATGGTCTCGAGGGTTTCGAGGTGCTGTTGATCGTTGGGGCCCTCATGATCGTCCCCTACCATGTATGTCCCCTGCCTGTGTGATATTCTCACATGGTAAGAAATGATTGGGACGGTCGACGTCGCACTTTCTGTCTCAGACTCTTGTCGTGAATAGTCATCCGAGAAAGTTGGTAGGGTCGCATCCTCTTCAGATTCGGAGGGAACACTACCCCAGTGTAGGAAGATGCGTCCTCTTGACGGTGGGTGGTTACCCCTCGGGGATCTCGACATCTGTTCCTTGGAAGTCATCATCTTCTCGGAACACCGGATTGTCATAAAGGTCCAAGGGATTACAACCTCCAGCTTGCGTAGCCATGTGAGGTGCTGAGGAAGAACTACCCCCAGTGGATGACAGCTTCTTCTTTGAGAGGGTGACCGGGAAAACACCTTCCACGAATTCTGCTTCCTGTCCTCCTTGGATACGTCTTCTTGACTCGTTGGCCGAAAACGACGGACTGGAGGTGCTAGACTTCTGACCTCCCCTCATGGAGGGGGCCTTCGAGCAGAATAGAATGAGGCAAAGGGCAGATCCTCTTCCTCTGGTGCTTGTACCTATTCTCCGAGATGTAAACAGGTGGGTGCCTTTGGTTGCAGCGGTTGGAATGTCGACTGCTTGTTTGTAGGTATTGCTGCTTTGTTACAGCAGCAGTTGATGATAATATTGGCACAGTTATGCCCTGGTGAGGATACTTTATATATCGTGGTTGTTTTTCTCACTTTGTGCTTATGATTGATCATGTTGCGCAAGTCGAGCGACGGCTGATTCACCTTTGCATCCTCCTTATGAGTCCGGGTAGACCGAGCACACGGGTGCTCAGGCGTTGATTTTGCTTCCTGATAAGGGGTTCATACAAGAATTTGCCCCAAGTTTCCAACGAAAGACTCTTTAGACCGACCCTATCTGATTGCCACTACGGGCTGGATGCACGAGCCAATTTTGTATGATTTTTCGTCAGGGGCACGCATAGTAAGCGGCGCCTGCTGACGGTCGATCGAATGAACAATTTCTTGAGCTTGGCGAGCTCGCATTGACCTATAATTCTTTGTCCTAGCACGCGCCGGTGCGTAGTATGAAGAGTCCAAGTTCACATCTTCCCCTTTTTCAGCAAGGCGCATGGAGTCAGCGCTGCGTGAAATTCGGTCAAAGACGGAACTTTTGTGGCTATTTTGGCCATACGCGGCCATCTGCTTGCTGCTGCCGAGCGTTGTCGCATAGTCCTCCTCATGCTGCTTTTGATGTGGCCGTATTGAACGTGTCTTAGCGGTCGAACTCCAGGCATCATAGTATTTTACTCTGCCAGAGCTCAAGTGCTTAGCACTTTCCTTGTGCGAAGAGGTTGCCGCATGAGAGGCGGATGCATGATGTGCGATCCTTGCAACCGAGAGAGAGACCGAAAGAGTATGCTCCGTAGTTGGGTGAGGCACAGCGGCCTTTGCAACCCATGTCCTGCGGGTCTTCAGGTGCTGAACTCTTCTTGTTATAAGAGGTTGCCGCATAAGAAGTGAACGCATAATGTAACGTCCCTGCGGCAGAGAGAGAGAGAGACGGGGAGCACGTGCTCCGCGGTTGGGTGAGACACAGCGGTCTTTGCAACCCATGTCATGCGGGTCTTCTTAGACTTTGCCAGCCTTAGAGAAGCACCGCCCTCAGAGAGCATTTCCTCGAAGGCTTGCTGGTCAAAGTGTACAAGCAGTATCCTCTGGGTCGAACCCAGCTTTGATACGTCGGACTGCATCACGACCTTCTCATCAGAAGAGAAGGACGTCCCTAGCAGAGTCTCCACCTTGTTCGCCATTACAGTTGGTTTGGGAAACCTTTGTTTAATAAAAAAAATAAAAAGAGTACAAAAAAATCCTAGACAGACAATCTAAGTATAATATTTTTTCATCTGGGTAGTGTGACGATGGAGATCGAGTACTACAACGACTCTTTTACTCCGTTGATGGTTCGACGAGTGAATATGGGATTCTCTTCTCTCTTCTCCCTCCTGACCTTGTGTGCATGTACGTAGCTCGCCTAGACGGGTATGGTCTCTCTGAAGCAGAAAAGCCCAAATATTGGGACGTCCAAGTTCCCTCTATTTATAGACATCATGTTGATCAGCTATAGGTGTCGCATATGCTTCTGTTTGGTGGCCGCAGGAGGCTCCTTCAACAGAATGCGGTTGCAATTATAGGCGCATAGTATGGGTTGAGTCCAGGGCAAGCTGCCACGTGGATATTTTGTTAGGATTTGTTATTGCTGGAGATCCTGGCGGTTCTCATCTTTTATTTGCGTGACTTGGTCAGCTTGACACATGGCCTGCATTTAGTTGGAGAGAATCACAACAGAAAGATTTTGTCTCATGGAACCTTGCCATATTGGACGCATAGAGTCTTTGATGCATGGGACGCATGGCATCTGGAACACATGGGACCAGAGACACATGGGATGTATAGAGTCTGGAATGCATGGAGCCAGAGACACATAGGACGTATGGAGTCTGGAATGTATGGGACCAGAGACGCATGGAGAGCATGGAGTCTGGGATGCATAGGGCCAGAGACGCATAGAGTGCATGGAGTCTAGGACGCATGAGGTCTCGTACATGTGGTGTTGCACGCTTGTCAAAAGTTATTATTAGTCTGATGATAGCTTCTTGTCGCTTAGTATGCTCACATCTTTCGAGGCGTTCAAAAATTCTTTTTTGTCAGGATTCTCTGTCAGACGTAATCTTTGTGTCAGGACTTTATACGACCAATATTTGGGGGCGCATGGATGCTTCTTTTTCTTGGTCGCACGGTCATCATGCGGCCTAATTTCTTCTGAGTCGACTTTGGGACGCATGTTTGTTGAGAACATAGATCTAGATTTTTTATGCTTCTACAAAAAGTAACACACGCTTCGTGATTCGAAATGTTAGATATTATTCCTGTCATTAATTAGGGAAGAGGAAGCGGTATCTCAGTACATAACTCTTAAGCGTGGCAACTGCTCAGTACGAATTACTATTAAGACGTAATTTTTAAGCAGAAAAGCCTCCAGCATAGAACACTGTTAGTGGCAGTCTTTGAGCATTCATGGTCTTAAACATTGGCACTAGTTGTAATGAATGCCTTCCACGTGGAGAGTCTTTAGAGTATTGACTAGTCTTCTTTTGAGCGCAAAAGCTTTTCATCACAGAGCAGTATTGTGCTTAAATCATAGCAAACATATCCCCTTGATGATCTGGCACTGCAACAATAAGCTTTTACCATATAGAAACTCTTCTCAATGCGGAACATCTTTGCGTGGAAAGCCCTTATGTGTGTAGGTAGCCAATATAATTTATGCACGGAAGCACTTTAGGTATAAATGCATTAGGGATGCCAATTTGCACTCTTTAAGAGTGGCACTCTTTATACACTCATGAATGACTTCTAATTTGAGTATTTTCTATGCTTCTACAGTAGATACCCAAATTATTACAAGCAACTTATATCCTTAACTTCCTAGGTCATACTATAGGATTTGTAAGAAAATATATATTCACAATCATATATCATAGTAATTGGCCTACTAGTAAATTAATAAAAATAGAATTATATAATATTATATTTGTTCCCCTGAAAAGAAGTTTATTCTCAAAACCTGAACATACCTTGTCATCTTGGAATAATTTGGGGTATCCTTGCCTCATCTCTCATGCGCCAATGTAGCTTCCTCAAGTACATTATAATACTTTCACCATACTTTCATAATACTTTTACCTTGTATCATTATATTTCTTAATCTTTGCTCCTTGCAATCGTTGACCTGAGTCAAGTGCCCGACGTAAGTCCTTAATTAAAAGAGAGATAGTACAAACCATTAATAGGATATGCACATACTTCCTCGTCAAGAAGATATGAAAAACATTGCGCAAAACTTATAAAGCACAAGCAGCATACAAAAAAGAGCATCATCATTAAACAACAAGTGTAGTACAGAGCATAAGAAAGACACAGAAAAGCAAGAGCCAACTGCATCACGTCTTATTGTTTTATTTATTATTTGTTGACTTGGTTAGGGATTTGATACCAACATAAATAGTTGACGTCAGGTCGACAGTTTTTTATAAAATTTGTCAAATCTTGTATGAAACTTTCTTATACTCCATAGTTGACCCCATTCTCATGGAAGAAGGCTTGGATGTTGATAAGTTAACTTTGATAACAAAGAAACTCGATATACAAGAGCTCCTAAATGATGCAATGTCTCAAAAGGTCTCACATATCTTGGGCTAACCTTTCCTTTCTTCCCAAATCCAATTACACTAAATCTTGACGAATACATGATCACCATCCTAAAATTCCAACTACCTTCTGCTTTAATATGCATAGCCTTTTTGTCTAATCTGACTGGTCAACAACCTTTCTTGGATCATATGTATCTTTTTATTAGTTTCATATCAGTTCTTTGACCAAGATCTTTTTTCTCCATTTCTTTCCAACATATTGGAGATCGACATAATATACGGTGTCATGCTAAGCCTAATGCTAGCTCAGTAGTTGCTATTATAAGTAAACTCTATAAATGATAGATGATCGGTATAACTATCCTTCAAATATAATACACAAGATCTCAACATATATTCCAATGTCTGATGAAAAACAATATTGAAGTTTAAACTGATATCATAGCCTTCTTTAACCATCTTTAGAATTTTGAAACAAATCTAGGATCTGTATTCAAAATTGTCGAGACAGAAGCCTCATATAGTCTTATAATTACTTCACACACAAATTAGTCATCTTATCAAAGATCCAACATACTTTGTATGGAAGAAGATCAATGAACTTACTCAACCTATCAATTTTTACCCAGATAACAACAGACCAATTTTGCACCATGGTTAACCAAGGTTGTAAAAGTCGCTAGACTGGAGTTGGGAGGGAACCAGATGCCTAGCTACCCCTAGGCGTCGCCCAATTCTAGGCATTCCAAAAAGCGGTCCAAAAAAGTTACTGCAAATTATCCATAAACCTTAAATAACCTGGTTGTCGGACGTTGAACGGGCACCTGGGCGCTTAGCGTCTAGGCGCCGATTGATCCCGATTTTTAAAACAGTATGTGTAGTGTATCTTTTTCGGGCATGTTACTACTTTCCCTCTTAGTTGATGCCTTAATCAATAGTTGAATAACATATCTTTTCTTGGACATGTTATTTCAAGGTAACGCGTAGGATTTGATTTGCAGGTGGGCTATAATTGGTTGGAACTAACTAACGCATTTGAGATTCAGAGCTTCTTGGATTGACGTGATATAAAATCTGAGTCAAAAATGTGAGAAGAGGTTCTAAGTGTTGTAGGAAAGTTTGGTAAGGCACAGAATTAACTTTCCATCGGGATCATACGGGTATATAATGTATAGTGATATCTCTCGGACAAGCCTAGTTCAAATTTTTATGGAGAATAAAATTTGTTTCTACCATATGCATCAAGGCAACTTAGCCTTGTAAGCAAGTTATCCTACGACAACCTAGAGCTTACAAGTGTCATTTTTTGCTTTAAACATCTTTATGTAGTAAAATATGAGATATATAGCGACCATAAGAGCCTCATATTTTATTTTATTTTTACAATTAGACATCATCACGTTCTATAAGTTACGCGTGTGCGTTGTACGTATCTTTTCTGTGTTTTCTCACTTTTTAAATGTATACTTGTACGACAATCCATTTTGAAATAGTATAAAATATTTTAAAGTAAATTTATTTTTGAGATAGTGAATCTTTAGTATAGTTGGGAGTGTATAATTATTAGTGGTTAGTAATTATGTTGGCGGGTAAAATGTATAATTTACATGATTCACCCATAGTTAATTTAAAATTATATATATATATATATATATATATATATATATATATATATATATATATATAGCCAATGACCTCTAGCTATAGCTCGAGTGGGCGGTGTTCGAATCCCAGTGGGAGCGATCATGGATATGGTATATATAATACCTTCTTCTAATATATATATATATATATATATATATATATATATATATATATATATATATATATATATATATAATATTTTGGAGTTCTATTCTTTCAAATAATAATCTCTTGGCTATATATATATATATAGCCTTACAATCCTCCATCTTATATAAAATCCCCTAATACATTCTAATATACCAACACTTCTTCTCAAGATGGGCGAAAGATATTCACTAAGCCCATCTTGTTACATCCTCTAATCATATCTACAGAGCTAAGTACCTTGGTCAGACTGTCTACTACCTGATCATTGGTTTGAACGTGGCCTAGCTCCAGTAGTCCACTGCCCAACTTCTCCTTGATGAAGAACCTATCAATCTCGATGTGTTTGGTCCTGTCATGCTGTACTGGAATGTTGACGATACTGATGGCTGACTGGTTGTCACACCATAGCTTTATCTTGGCTCCTTGATCCATCTTTAGCTCCACCAGCATACTCTTCAGCTATAGCAGCTCTGCAACTCCCAAGGCCAAAGCTCTGTACTCCGCTTCAGCTGTCGACCTGGCCACTACTGACTGCTTCTTACTCCTCTAAGAGACTAAATTGCCTCCTATAAATATGCAATAGTCCGAGGTAGATCTCATGTCATCAGCACAGCTAGTCCAGTCAGAGTTACAGTAGCCCTTGATGCTCACGTGATCATTTTTCATGAATATCAGCTCCATTCCGGGGGCACCCTACAAGTATCTCAGAATCCGGTACACTGTGTCCATATGACACTTCCTTGGGTCATGCATGTAGCGGCTCACCACACTCACTACAAAGCAGATATCATATCATGACGTGTGTGGCTCAAATAGATCAGCTTGCCCACCAGTCTCTGGTATCTGTCTCGGTCAACTGGTTCTCCAGCCTCAGCACCCAGCTTGAACCTCTGATTGATCGGCATCGCTGCAGGTATGCATCCCAACATCCATGTCTCTGTGAGAAGGTCCAGCGCATACTTCCTCTGAGAAAGAATAATCTTCTCTGCTTCTCGAGTAATCTTAATCCCAAGAAAGTATCGAAGAAGGCCAAGGTCCTTCACCTTGAACTCCTTGCCAAGCTTTTCCTTGAGTCGGGCGATCTCCTGCTCACTATCTCCTGTGATAATCATATCGTCCATATATACCACAAGCATGGTGATGTGGCCTCTACTCCGATAAAAAATATAGTGTGATCAGTGTTGATCTGCCAATATCTCATCCCTATCATGGCCCTAATGAATCTGTCAAACCACACTCGAGGAGACTGCTTCAGTCCATAGAGGGACTTCTTCAACCTGCAGACCTTGTCCACTATCATATCAGTACAGAATCTTGGTGGTATCTTTATGTACACCTCTTCTACTAGATCCCTATGAAGAAATATATTATTCACATCCAGTTGGTGTAGCTTTCATCCACCATTCGCTGCCAAAGAAATCAGGGTCCTGAAGGTGCTCATCTTCGTCACTGGTACAAAAGTCTCGTCGTAGTTAATGTTGTACGCCTGACTGTATCCTTTTGCCACTAGTCGAGCCTTGTAGCGCTCAACCTGTCCATCTGGATTCTGCTTCACAGTAAAAAACCACTTGTATCTGACTGCCCTCTTCTCCTCTGGCAGTTTTACCAGTTCCCAAGTGTGGTTTTTCTCAAGAGCCCCTAACTCCTCGTGCATCATCGCTTTCCACTTTGGATCATTCTTGCAACCTGCCAATTGTTAGGTACAGTAATACTATCCAAAGATGCAATGAATGCTCCATGAAAAGAAGAGATGTTATCATATGAAACAAACTGAGTAAGATTCCAACCATATCTATCAGGAGAATTTTCTATATTGATGCGAGTGGTCCTACGTACTGATAATGGTGTGAGAGGGGTAGAAAGAATGATATCACCTGAAGGAAAATCTAGTGGTGGTGGTGTAGGTGTCTCAGGAGTCGAAACGGACGTAGGCAAGGGACTTGGCACTATAGGTACTGGTCCTGCAGTTTGCTTCTTTTTCCTGATGTAGGTAAGTAACTCCCTCTAAGCCGTGGGCCTAACACCTCTCATCTCCTCCCCCTGCTCCTCTTCACTTTCCTTCTCAACCGTTGTTGGCCTAACACCTCTTATCTCCTCTCCCTGTTCCTCTTCACTCTCCTTCTCAACCGTTCTTCCATGACATACACCTAATTTGGTCACCAAACTCTCACCAATCTTTCTCTCTCGCCTCATACTCTCAGTGTCAAGTGAGTTGCCCATGGATGAAGTTTTCTTCTGACGGTAGTATGGCTCAAGCTCCCTGAAGTGAACATACATGCTCATAAACCACTTTTTCTCTACTGGGCTCCAATACACGTACCCCTTTTGAGTCGTCGAATAGCCCATGAAGACACACTTGACTGCTCTAGGGTCAAGTTTTCCAACAGACGGTTTGTTGTCCTTCACAAAATATATGCAGCCAAACACTTTCAGCGGGAGTATCGTACTATTTTTTTCTTGTAATATCTCACAGGAGACTTCCATTCCAGTACTTTCGAGGGCATCATGTTGATCAGTTGAGCTGTTGTCAATACTGCATGCCCCCACAGACTCTGTGGGACATTCATGGTGATCATCATACTCCTTGCCACCTCCAAAAGGTGTATGTTCTTCCTTTCTACCACTCTATTATGTGCTGGTGTATGCATAGATGGTTTGATATTGTATGCCTTGGGCTGATAGGTATTCCTCAAGTACTTTATTGGTATACTATGTCCCATTGTCAGACCTCAGTACCTTCACCACTGCTCTGTACTGAGTCTGGACATGTTTATGAAAGTCCCTAAAAAAGGCAAAGACGTCGCTCTTATTCTTCATCAAATACAGCTAGGTGACATGAGAGGAACAATCAATAAAAAATAAAATACTTGTAACCATTCATAAAAGTTGTGGCACACGGCCCCCAAACATCACAATGTATAATATCAAAAATAGAAGAGCTCCTATGCCCCTCACTAATATATGAGCTCCTAGTAAGTTTGTCTTAATCACATGCAACACATACTAGTTTCGTCTTATTTGCTTTCTCATAAATAGATGGATACAACCTACTCAAAATACCAAAAGATGAGTGCCCCAACCGCCTGTGGTGGAGTATCAGTGTATCATCGGCACTCATTTTCGGTCCTCCCATTCTTGCCCTCTCTGCCATAAACACCAATGCCAATCTAGCCATTCCCGATCCAGGTACCACAGTCTATCATGCCAAGTGCCAGTCTCAAGTCTTCGTCCCGTCACCTTCTCCTGGAAGATCATCTTAGGAATATCAAAAGAGACAGTGCATTTTAGTTAGAGGATTATAGAACTAATAGACAAAAAACTGACTAAAAAAAGGAGCATACAAAATATTGGATAATTTTACTGAACTTGTACAATCGACAGTACCCTTATCGACCACTGGCTGGAAAGTACCATCGGTTGTTTGAATGTTGTACGCCGATGCAAGGTGAGTATAGGAAGATAACTCACTAGCATTCCCTGTCATATGTCGAGACGCACCCGAATCGATAATCCAGTCCGACGATTTAAGGGAAGATATAGATACAAGGGCGAGTGAGTCGTCAGTACCTTCCGATGGATGGGCTTACATGGCAGCATTATCTCTGGCGAAGATTGAGGTTGACGCCTCCTCAGTCCTACTCTTTTTTTTTCCATTGCTTGACGCTCTCTGCTTTCCCCTGAGTACCTCCAGCATGCCCAACAGCACCTGATCCGCCTCAGTATAGGCACCATCAGTTCTCTCATTGCCTTCTGCTACCAGCAGGTTCGTCCGATAACCTCTTCGACCACCCCGTCGACCCCCATAACCATGGCCACTTCCTCCAAACTGTCCACGTCCACCACCTGAATCTCCCTCCTTAGGTGATTTGGTACAAGCATACCTCAGATGGTCCACCTTTCCGTAGTTGTAGCATTATTATGAGGTCTCTCTTAGGTCTTGTGTTGCCTGAATTGGCAACCGCCAGTGCTAACTTTACTTCAGGAGGACCACATGTCCCTAGCTGCAGCTTGATGCGAGTCTCCTCCTGGATCATGGCTGAGATAGCCTCCTCAAGTGTAGGAATCTTTAGTTGGGCTAGAAGTAGTGTTGTCCTCTAAACAAACACTACGGCCAGACCCTTAAGAAACTTCATCGTCCTCTCCTGAAGACATACCTATCTCTCCTTACACTTTGGGTCCTCGAAGCTCGTCCGATCTGAGGAGTGATCGTAATCCAACCATAGATGCTCGCGACATACTCATGCACCATCTTCTCTCCATGTACGGTGTCGTCGATCTCCCCCTTGATATGGAAAATTCTCAAGTTATTCTCCACACCATCGTAGGTCCTCCTCAATTTCTCTCACTCGTCCTTTACTATCTCAAGGCCATCTACTGTGGCGGTAATCGACTGGACTAAAGAATTGAGGAGCCAAATGTATATCACCATATGAGTGGACTTTCACTCGCCGGGTCCTTCCGTGCCCTCATCCGACTCTATCTTCTCTCCTGACAAGAAACCCTTTAGGTTCTTCCCTGCGAGGGTTCTCCTCACCCGTAGTAACTAACTCAGATAGGTGGCCGATCCATCAAGCTTCAGATTGATGGAGGGAAGCTCCAACTTCGGGGGTGTTCGTGTCGCGCTCTCACCAGCCGACAGTTTCATCAGTTTCATCAACGTTGCGACCTTCGCATGGTCCAACTTCTTGATGATCTCCTCCATCGATCCTCCTCTTCTCCGATTATCTCACACCCATCCCACGATTTATGTTCGTCCTCTCCTAGACCCGATCATGCCTCTCCCCCATCGGATCTAGGCCTTCGATATCAACATCTGGAATGACGCGTAGGAGACGCCGAAAACTGCGACAGAAGGCTCCTACGGGCTCCGCAGGAGTCGCGGCTTCGCGGTGGTGGTGGAAGTGTGGTGGCGGCGGCGACAACGGTGGTGGTGGGCGACGGTGGTGGTGGCGCGACAACGGTGGTGGCGGCTAGGGTTTGGCGGCTAGGGTTTGTGGCGACTAAGGTTTGTTCTCTGATACCATGTAGAATATTTTAAAGTTCTATTCTTTCATTTAATAATCTCTTGGCTATATATATATATATATATATATATATATATATATATATATATTATAGAAAATTTGAGTCGACTAGATATGAAGGTTCGTATGCATGGATATGTTATTCGCACAACTTAGTGTTGTGTCACGCTTCAGTCCAAAATACGTAGACCTAGGATACACGACATTGGCCAGTTATGCATCAAGTGGATTCCAACCTAATTCGAATATGTATACGTTGTCCTGAATCAGATTAAATATCCATAAATCTACAATAATTACTTTCACAACTCTATTTATAATAATATGATCTAAATAACTAAAAATGACAATAGAAGAATAATAAATTAGGTATTAATTAAGTATACCTGAATCCCAAAGAAATAATCTCCAATAATCCTATAAAAGTAGCTCAGCAATAACCTAGAATGAAACCAGGTCCTCAAGTAACGTAGCAAGATACATAATATACATACCAAAATGATAAACACCAATAACATACAAAGAAACAACAGGTAACTCATGATACCAACTATAACGAAACTACGATTGTAATCAAATTATGTGATAAGCATTTAACAACAATGTCTGCACGCATGGGCAGGATGTAGGCTCAAGTAAGATATGTACATATACTGTAAACAGTCATTTGTAACCATGCATAACATCCAGTTAACGTTAGAGGCCAACATGATATCAAGCTCATAAACTTACATAGTTCTCCAGATATTATGGTTCAGCAATTTGGCTAGCCCGTACGCCTAGTGACTATCATTTTCGTCCCCATGATATTGTTGAGTCGAATCCACGACGTGACCAGTCTGATATTAACAAGTAATAAACTAATACAAGTCTAGCAAAGTGTAACATAAATCCGTGTATCAATCCTAATATATGTCAACAGGTAACAATATGCAACATGACTGAAAGAAAATAACAGGAGTCAACAATAAACATAAAATATACAAATAACTGAATAACTATGTAGATAGGTAAATACTGTAAATTATATAGGCAAGGTATACTTGTCTAGATTTCGTCATTCCAACGGTATTGCTGCTGACAACTCCGTATCTCACGATCCACGACCATATTCTAATAGAATTCCATGACCCCGCAGGATCACAAACACGAGTATAACAAATCCGTCTTTATTTCAGACAAATAGGTTATTTAGGTCTAATATTGATTTTAGATGTGAACCTAGTTTAGGGTAACGGTCCTAATTTATCTCTATCCCGATTTCTAAGTTAGAAGGATTTACGATGACTATATGAAATTAATAACCTTTTAGTTCTACAAAAAAAAATTTAATAGAAAAACGATTTGCCTACTATCTATTCACTAATTGACCGTACGGGTTCAAATTTAACCATTATTTTTTTTTAATGAATGTCACTTAATTTTATTTAACCTTTTCTTACTTGAGATTATTAAGGGTTCTCTTTGTTTAAGTTAGAACTCACATCTTCATTATGCCTGGTCATCACATCAATAACTTTATTATCCAAATAATACAACATATTTTAAATCCTTATCTATTTTACTATAGGCCATATATATATATATATATATATATATATATATATATATATATATATAGAGAGAGAGAGAGAGAGAGAGAGAGAGAGAGATTTAATATATATAGATTTATAGCATATGGTTAGTTTTAGTCATTACCTGTATTAAGGGGGGAGAGAGAGAGAGAGAGAGAGAGAGAGAGAGAGAGAGATTTAATATATATAGATTTATAGCATAAGATTAGTTTTAGTCATTACCTGTATTAAGGGCTTTTCTGTGAAAATCTCCAACTACATGTGAAGAGGAACAGAGCACACTCTACATGGTACTGTATCCCATCTTCTTCTTCTACCTATTGTATTGTATCTCATCTTCTTTTTCTCCAAGAGCTCTTATGAATTATACTAGGACTCACGGTTTGGGAGTTGATGAGGGCGCGCGACTAGGCCCTGAGTGGAGGAGGCCAACATTCCTGGAACAGTTGGCTGAACAGCACCACTTGCTGGCCGAGACTTACAGGTTCGTAGTAGGGAAAATGCCAGACCAACGGGGGGGGGGTGGGGGAGTGGGTGGTTAGGGGTTTAGGGGGTGGATCGGAACTGCTTGGTCGCACGCAGAGAACGGCGCCAGGGACAGACAATAGAAATGAAGGCGAGGCACGGAGATCTCAGTTGGTCGGCTCGTCTGGCCTGGCGCACTCGAGGGACGGCTTCAGGAAATGGCATTGCTGCACTCGGGGGTCGCAACATGGCGACACGAAGGGGGGTTGTTGTGCCGAGGGGGACTAGCATGGGGTCAGCATCGGTTGGAGGGGGTCTATGTGGTAATGCAGAGAGATGGAGGAAGCTCGGGAAGTCTCGACGAGTCGAGGAGGCTAGGCTGGTCGAGGTAAACTTCCAACGACGGCACGATCGGCTAAGTCACCGCCGGTCCCTGGGATTGCTAGTGGGCAGTTCATCACGGCATGCGAGGCCGTAGGAGGTTGCTCACGACGATGGAGGTGAGTTCCCGAATTCGCGACTTCCACTGGGTGGTCACGGATATGCGGCTGACGGCGAGGGTGCTGGGATCGTGGCAGGAAACTCGCGCGCATGGAGGAGCTCAAGAAGGAGAGGTTGTGATGTTGAAGACAGATGGTTGGGTTTACGGCAGAGAAAAGGTGCCAGTATTTACTCGAGAAGAAGAAGAACAGGTTTGGTTATATATATATATATATATATATATATATATATATATATATATATATATATATATATATATATATATATATATATATATATATAAGGGTATGATCCATAGGTTCATATTTTTATATGAACCAATGCACATGTAGACCAATAGGAATAGAGTGTACTAATGCATATGGGTGCACATGGGATGTAGGAATCCATTCATATTGGTCCATATGTACATGGCTCATATATAAATATGTGCATGGCTCATATTGGTCCAATATATATAGGATTTGGTCATCCTAGATACCGTTTTTTTTCAAATAAAGTAATAAATTTATAAATAATTGCAAGAAAAGGGAGGGGTTTGTTGAAATTACAGGGAGGGGGAGAACTCGCCAATTGAGTTAGCGGTACCCAGATTTCGAGAAGAACTCGCCAACTCAATTGGCGGGCTCCGGACAAGCTCGCCAACTCGGTTGGCGGCCCCCTCTCCCTCGGATTCTCTTCCTCCTCGGAGACCCCCCGACCTCCCCCCTTCTCCTCGGAGACCCCCCCCCCCCCCCCCCCCCCTCAACTTCCTCCCCTCCCCTCACTATAAATAAACCCCAACTCCTCCTCCTCCTCCTCCTCCTCCTCCTCCTCCTCACAGCACTCCTCCTCATAGCAATCCCCCTTCTTCCTATAATATTTTTTGTAGATGGCTAACCAAAATGATGGTCGTATTCCTGGTGGACCGACTACCCACCTTATTATTAAACAACGTGAAGACCACATATCTAGTCGAATATTTACTAGCGAGGTAATTTTTTAAATTATAAGTTTGCAAGTTAAGTAATTTACACACAAAATATAATGCATATATTTTTTATAGTTATACGACCATGATCTTGGTTTACGAATCTGGATCCATGTACATTGGCGGACCGAAAGAAATTATCGTACGTGGGAGCTAAATTCTGTCCAAAAGGCTTTGGTGGAATCATTTGGATTCCACTATATAGATCGTGTTACATATTTAATCCATGATCTTCTTTTAGTTGTAAGTCTTGCGGCGAGTTGGTGACCTGAGCGCAACACTTTCCAACTCTCATTCGGCGAGATGACGATCACCCTATTTGATGTGGCAAATATACTAGGGTTACCTATTAAAGGTGACGCTATATTTTTTGATCCGTACTTAAAGGGATCTGATCAGGAGGTATCTCGGTGTTACCCCTCCATCTGATATAAAAGACGGCAATTTTGTGAAGTTTACATGGCTTCGTGGCAACTTCATGGACCTACATCACACTATTGACGGGGTGGTTGATGTAGATGAAATGCAGGTATGTATTTTAATTAGTAATATTTGTTTATGACTTAATTTAGTGTTTATATAACACTTAATATTTTTAGGTCATTCATAGCACTAGAGCGTATCTACTCTGTTTATGTGGTGCAATTCTATTTTCTGATGCATCAGAAAATATGGTAAATGTACAACTTCTACCATTCTTGGATGATTTGACAAAATCTACTCAGCATGCATGGGGAGCTACTACTCTAGCCTTTTTATACGCAAATTTGACAAAATTTGTGAGATCCAGTCGCAAGAGTATTTGTGGATGTATTTTACTGATTCATGTATGAATGAAAAACCTAAATTAGTTAGAGTAATTTTATACGCAAATTTTGTTTGTACTAATGTCATATTTTTGTTTTATAGTTCTGGTCCGACGAGCACTTCTATATTGGTAGGCCTGTTACTAGCATTCTCAGTGATGTTGGAGTATTTTCGGTTGATATGCGATGGCCCACAAATGTAGTAGATTATCAACACTACCAATACAGGAGTGTATCACTTTATCGTAGCCAATTTGATACACTGCAGTATCATGAGATAATTTTTTAAATATCTGATAAATATCTTTAAATTATTACAGTTTTGATCGTAGATAAATATCACATCTATTTGATACAATATAATTAAATAAGTTACCTGATTACCTTACACATGTGAAGATGATGCTCCAAAAATTAAGAGGACATCATATTCGTTTACTTTACACAGATCTTATATTATATATGATCGGTTCACCATGTACCATCCGGCAGACCGTGTTCTTCGACAATTTGGAATGAGCCAAATAATTCCCGATTATCCACCGACAGTCGGTTATGAGGCATCAAATGCATTACAACGAATCATTGGTCTCGTTGTTGACTGGAATAATCGGTTCGAGAATTATAGTGTGAGGGACATGTCTCCCGGACTAAGATCTGCTGAGGAATGTAAGTTCTAAGTTACTCATTATTCGTATTGATTTAGTATAAATAGTTTGTTAAAATTTTGTTTACATTATGCAGACATGGGTAACCTGGACTATAGGCAATGGTGGGGATGCCCTCTTATGAGCAACCGAGTATACCAATATGAGGAGCAAAGGTTCAAGAGTAGATCCGTAGATAATTCTACTCTGCGTGCTTTTGCCGATAGCATGCATGATTTGGTATGACTTTATTATACTTTAAAAATTATATATACATAGATATGATAAAAAAAATTAATTTACAAGTTTTATATTTCAGAGTGGTGTATACCAACAATATTTGCAACAACCTGAGATAAACCTTCCCCCACAAATTCGACTTCTTATGGAGGAACTTGTGACTCGTGTTGATCATCTGGGTATTGGATGAGAACCTGAAATGCCTCCAGTACAATCACGTCTTCCACCAGACTATCCAACCGGCTTTGTACAACAGAGATACTCTCGTCGTCGTAGGAGGGAAGATGCAGAGGGCCCTATTCACCAGTATGCTGGAGCGGGCCCGAGTGACCAGTATGCTGGAGCGGGCCCGAGTTACCAGTATGCTGGAGCGGGCTTGAGTTACCAGTATGCTGGAATGGGCCCTAGTGACCGGTATGCTGCAGCAGGCCCGAGTTACCAGACTGCTGGAGATGAAAGCTACCAGATATTCACATAATTTTTTTCGACTCCATCAGCACCGCTGCCTACCCAAACTCAACAAGACGAGGAGGAGGATGAGTAGATAATTTGTAACAATGTATGATTGCAATATTTGTATGATTTGTAACAATGTTTGATTGTAATATTTGGTTATTGAATAATTCTTAAGTAGACTTTCATTATCAGACTCACTATTACAATATTTTTAAGTTTGTATTGAACAATTCTATTTTACTCTCTCAGTTGACTAGTACATCTTCTTCGGTTGTGTCCAATTGCACCACAATTACTGTAACGAAGATCTCTCATCGATGAATCCCGGGGTTTGATGTGGTTCTTCTTTGGTCTTCCGGCTTCGCGTCTTACATCTGGTACCCTAATTTCTTCTCTTACCAAATGAGTTTGGATCTTGTAGGGAACTGGAATTGGCTGCATTTTTTGTGCGTATACACTTCTCAAGGTCTCCGTCGAAAATACTGCAGGATAAAAACTATCAATACTAATATTGCAATATCTACAAACAAAATATGCATGTATACATGGTATATAAGTATGGTACTGTCTAAAACATGTACAAGATCTGTCGGCTATATTAACAATATAGGTTCTACTTGTTGAACGGTCTATTATTTCAAACTTATAACTATCAATAGCTAATATTTTTAGGTGATTCTTCTCTTTGATAATACAAGCCATGGTCTTTAACATCTTCGGACAATAATCTGTGTCTATATTTTCAGCATTCTTTCTACGATTGCCATGAAGTGTAATAATCTTGGATCTAATACCATCGAGAAGTATTGTTATTGGCTTATCTCGTAATTTCTTAATCCAGCTATTGAAACATTCAGCAAGATTAGAAGTGTTAATATCTAATCTAGGACAAGTCGCATACGCTGTTATCCAATGTTCAAATCGACAACTTTCATCGTTTACACAAATAAGCCAATCGTATAAAATTATGTTCTCGGCTTTAATTATATCAAACACACTCTCTGCATCTGTTTTATTATATGATCTAGCAAGCGAGTCTAACAAGTATTAAAATACTGGTTCTTTGGTAACTTTTTTTATGTTTTGTTTAAAATGCTGAATACAAAAAAATTGAGGAGATACAGGAAAAATTGCGAACATCATTTATTAATCCTTTTTGTTTTTCAGATAAAATTGTACTCCAATCATTAAAATAACTTTCAAAAGATATTTTAAGAGAATTTAAAAACCAAGACCAAGAATCACTATTCTCACCTTCAGCAACAGCATAAGCTATAGGATATAATTGATAGTTAGGATCGTGAGCACAAGCAATAAATAAGATACCTTGATATTTAGACGAAAGAAATGTAGCATCAGTACTAATAACCGGTAAATAGCCCCTTAAAAATCCATCAATACTTGACTTAAAATAAAAAAAATTCGTTGAAAGCTATTATTTTTGGCAGTTTTAATAAAATATGTACTACCTGAATTTGTCTCCATAATTCTATAATAATACTCCTCAAGACTAGCGTATGTCTCATCATAACTACCATTAATTTCAGCTAATGCTGTCTCTCGGGCTCTCCAGGCTTTGGAATAACTAAACTTGTATACGGTGCTCCCTATATATATCTTAACAATTTGTGATGGACTATATGACTGGTTATCTCTAATAATGTCAATTACCATGGTCTTAATCCATGCAGCGGTAGCTAGTCGATGACGTCCTGTACTAAGTCTCCCTAAACAAGAATGATAATTTTCTAATGTACTAACTTTAACTATATCGCCATTTCCAATAGTTTTGACATATACTCTCCAATTACAATTCGGTTGATCACAACTATATATAATTCTACGAGCATTATTCATAACACTAGCTGAACAACTAAAATTATATTTAATTGCTAAATTACTTATAAAGCTTCTAAAGTGAGAACGACTATGAAATGATTGTCCCTTAAATACTTTATTAGTGATAGCTTTTACAACATCATCATCTACCGTATAATCTACATTTTCAACTAAATTATCACTATTTACATCGTCGTTGTCACTATCATCATCATGGTTAGATTCATCTGATGAATGACCTTCTTGGAAAAATAAAACAATTTGTTGAGAAGAACTAGCATCCGAACTAATATGCTAATATTCAAAAAAATATTTATTATTTCTATTATCTAATGTTGCTGCTACTTTAACAATATATTTTTATATACCGTGATTGTGAATTAATCTCAAGATTATAATTTCATGCATCTTCACAATCTATTAAAAAATAATTAGAACCAAAAATAGACTTCAGAATAAAATCATAATGAATAGAACAACGTTCAATAATATGATTACGTATATTTTCAAAACTAATATTCGAATAAGTTGAAAAATTATACTTTCTCCTCCTTCGTAATTTAATCCATTTACTTTACTGCCGTGCGAGCATGCAATTCTTACGCTACGATCCACGACGATTGAGAACTTTTGCTACAAGAAACTCAGATGAACTTTAGCTGCAGGCAGAACTTTGACTGAAGCTTTGCTAGAGGCAGAGAGAGTGCTGGGGACTTTGCTAGAGGGAAGAGAGGGAACAGAGTAAGAGTGCTGGATGATTTGGTTGAGATAGAAAATATATAGAGTGAGAGTGTTGAATGTAATAGCCGTTGTGCAACGTCTATGATCCTTCCCCCAATCCTCAACGGACCCTCACTTGCCAAGTAAGTTGGTGGGCACAGCCTCCAACTCACCCTCCCTCGCCAACTCAGTTGGCATCATGTACATATCTCGTCAACTCAGTTGGCGGGCACTTTCATCCCCCCAACAATCCGCCAACTCAGTTGGCATGTAATTTCAACAAACCCCTCCCTTTTCTTGCAATTATTTATAAATTTATTACTTTATTTGAAAAAAATTGTCCAAGATAATAGGATCTAAAGATTGAGTAGAAGTTGGTTAACAAAATATATTATTTTGTGAGATTTAAATGGTAATCTTCCATTATTCTATTTTGCCTCTTTTACTCTATCTAATTTAGGTAGATTTACATAATTTAATTATTAACTTCTTATATTAATTTATATAATCTAATATTTGGAATTTAGTATTTATTCATTTAACTTTAGTTATTCTATACTATTAGAATTAAGTTTTCTAATTTTCTATTTGTCCTAATCCAATTATAAACACTCAAAAAAATGAAAATCATGCACGATTTTTTATTTACGGGACAGGAGGTTTACATCCTACCCACTTTATAAAAAATTTGTCCTCTTACAGGGTAGCTATACCTACTATAGTTAATTTTAATTCTCAAATCATCGTTCTAGAAATCCTATAAACATTCTTTGTGGTATAAAATCCTCAACTTTTGATACTGTAAACACCCTAAATTTTGAGAATAATTTTAAAATAGGTTATTTCGTTTTTGGAATTTTCTGGAAATTAAAACCAAGATGAGTGTGATTTAAAGAATTTTTAAGTGTGGCCAAAGGGTGTTAAAATATTCTGAAAGTAAAAATTTATTGTGTATAATGGAGAACCGGACGCATGATATTTTTCGGTAAATTTATTGGACACCGGAGCAACGAATCGAGGACCAAAAGCTATAGAGAGTGAACCAGACCCAAGTTGAACAAATCCAGGCTAGACCAAACCAAACCCAGCGTTCGGGTCGGGTTGGATCCGAGCCGAACCCGACCCGGATCCAAACCGTATGGAACCCTAGAATTCCTCCGCCGAAGACTCCTGTAGCAGCCTATATAGCGCCTCCTCGGCGTCCGCGCCTAGCCATCACCTAAACCCTAAGCTCCCGCCGCCATCAAGCTCGCCATCGACCACCTAGCTGCCCCGCCCAGCAGCTGATCCACGACGCCGCCGCTTCCCATCACCTGAAACCCCGCCGCTGAGTTCGCCCAGCCGACTTCCCCCTTCTCCGTCATCCGCCGTGAGCACAGCGACCCCGAGCGCGGCCCCCTCTGTCCTCAGTTCGAACCGTCCCCCGACTCCTCCCTGTCGCTGCTACCCCGTCGTTCGATCATCCCTCACCCTTCGACTCACCGCCAGCGAATCCCGCCGGCCGCCGCCAAGTTCAGCCCTCAACCCTCTGACTCCCCCTCGACCCTTCGACCCGAGAACCGGCCGCCGCCTGAGAACCCAGTCGCCCGAGCTTGTCGACCCAGCAGTGAATTCGGGACAAGACACAGAGCTCAGCGGACACGGGAGATCGCGATTCGGACGCGAGCAGTAGACATCGGATACGAGCAGGACACGTGGAAACTCAGATTTTGGAGCTCGGTTTAGGTACCGTTTTCACCCTCATCGCAACTCCAATTTTAATTCCGTCAGTTGCTACACGTAGACTGTATAACCCTCTCGGTGCCCGTGAAACTCGCTCGGTGCATCGCGTCCTATGGTGATCGTACACCGCGATCCAAAAACAGGAAAAACAACATCCTGTTTCACCCCGGAACTGAGTACGCCCCGCCAATCGGGACGACTTGGTCGCACGCAGTCTTTACCGAACTGTGCGCGACGTTGATACGGTCGTGTAGAATTTCGCAGAAGTTGATTCGGAGGTGCGGGCACCCCGAAATCAACGCGTATCCGCCGACGACACTCCGTATCCGTCCTTTTTGGAACACGCTGTAACTTTGTGTACGCACGTCGAATCGAGACAAAACTTGCGCCATCGGACTCGTAGCAATGCGCTGGTCCTGTGACCCAAGTTTGGCCCGATTCCGAGAACGTTGACAAAATCACGTATCGTGTGCCCCACAAGCTCCACTTGACGGGTGATTTTGAGATCGGCTCATCGGAATCCAATTCTGGAAGTTCCGTTGGGTTCGTATCATCGTTCCTGACTTGTAGACACTGAGTTTGCAGAATTTGGAGACCTTTGACCCTGACACGCTTTTCGGTGCAAAGTGGCCCACATGTGGACCCCGCTTTAATCCGAAAATGACCTTTTTGCCCCTGTGTCCAAATTGGACGTAAGGACAGGCATTTCTAGCAGTTTGATACCTTCTGAGACTATTGGTGATATTTATGACAGTTTTTGGAGTAGTCCCTACCGGTTCCGCTGATCCAGGGACGATTGTTGATATTCCAACATCAGGCAAGTGTACCTTGCCAACTCTGCAGCTTAGTTATTTATTTTCCTTGCTTCATTATATTGCTGTGCATGCTCAACCTAGGACCGTGTGACGTACTTAGCGTCCGATTATCAGTCGGGTGCCGACACCTGTACGCAGTGTTGGGTACGGCCATCTAGAGATGGACATTCGTGATACCTTATTTTCGTACTTGTCTTATCAAGTACCATATGACCCAGGACACTTGACACTATTCATGAGACAGGATTTTCCCGAGATATTCGTGGTGATTCTGTATAGGATACTGGACATGGACATTATACTCTTAGATACTTTATGACTTGATGCATTAGCTATGATCGCGCTTGACATGGACATGAGACGTTATGGTCATGATATGCGTGGTTACATTGGGTGGGGAGAGACACACAGGCTACAGGCTGTTCATATATCTATCTACTACTATTGTGAGGCCTCAGACTCTCGTAGCAGAGCTAGGCACATTACGTGTTTATTACCGCTACCGGCTCCCCGACACAGAGCTGGTAGTGGCTTCAGCCTGAGTTTTAGTGCTGCTCTCATCTTGCATTTTCACATTGATGGTTACTTACTTGCCCTATTTATTCATTACTTGCTGCACTGTATTTATTTTGGCATGAGCTTTCTTGTACCTTGCTATGTCCCCTGAGGACCTGGATCCGGATATTTGTCCCCAGATTTTGCGGACGAGGCTTATCCCGAGGTTTACGGGACCGGAACAGGAGCTGATCCAGGAGCTGTACCGCCATCTGAGGACGAGGTCTTAGCTGATGACTTCTCTTGAGCATCCATGTTCATGCTCAGCGTTTATTATTTATTTCAGTCTTTTACTTTCTGGTCAGTTGAACCATTGTACTAGATATTTATCGGGTTGTTCCCCGAAGTACTTTGTGAGACTTGCTGATGATTTACATTCCTTATTTATTCTGTGGATCATATTTTATATCTTGTGTGGATGAGATTAGTTGTGTCGTAATTGTCGTAGACTTGTTTTACAGCTTAAGTATGCCCTGATGGATCCATTATATTGAGTTGGTCCATCGGAGCGTACTGCTGGCCATTGCCACGTGTCTAGTCCTACGGTATTTTGGGACTGGGGCGTGACATGGTTTTTGTGGTGGCCCATGCAGGTCTACGACTAAATTGTTCGGTTTCAACTAAGGGACCGAACCAGCCTGCCCTAAGGATAGTATAAACTATAGGATCTCATCCATTATTTAACCATTTGTTGAACTCTATATCGAACTCGAAATTTTACTTGAACTGCATCCTGTATTGATTCCTCTGAGCGTTCTTATAGTTTATCTTTTGATTTCAGAGCAATGGATTCCGGGAACAGAGATAATATTCCTTTGGAGACACCACACGACGCTGTGGTTACTTATGGAGACGAAGTAACACCAGGGGATGGTGGACAAGCATCGCAGAGTGATCAAACCGGTCAGCCTAATCCAAGGTTCCGGAGAGATGACATCCCACCTCCACCACAGTTCACTCCCCAGATGCCAGCATTCCCGCCAGGACAAGTCATGGACGGGCAACAGATGTTCCAGATGATGTATGCCATGATGCAAGCCCAGCAACAGATTCAGCAGGAGGCCCATCGGCAGGAGGCCGAGTATCTGCGGACCAGCCTGGTATCCGCATTGGAGCAGGCTAATCCAGCAGCGAGGCGAACATCGACGGGATCTATCACCGACTTTCGTCATCTCAAGCCTCGCACATTTTCTGGTAAAGAAGGGCCAACGGAAGTTCATGAGTGGCTCACAAACATTCAGCATCAGCTGGAAGTCACTGAACTTCCAAGAGAGAAGTGGATGACTGCAGTCAGAATGCAGTTAACTGATAATGCGCACCACTGGTGGTTAGCAGAAGAAAGGAGACTTGGACAGGACAGAGTCACATGGGAAGAGTTCTCCAGACTTTTCCAAGAAATATACATCCCGGCAGTTGCACGGTCAGAGCTCAGGGACAAGTTCAACCGCCTCATCCAGGGCAGCATGACAGTGGAAGAATACAATTCTGAATTTATTCGCCTGAGTCGCTTCGCTCCAACATTGATTTCAACGGAGGAAGAGAAAGCGGAAAAGTTCTTTGACGGGTTGAAGTTCGAGCTTCAGAGATTGATTGGCTCAGTGGCACCTACAAATTATACTGATGTTCTAGCAGCAGCACGACGCATGGAGCGCGTCACTAGAAGGGAATCGAATCTGAAGAGGCCAAACACCTCCGCACCAACCAAGGCAGCACATGGAGATTCTGCAAAACGATTTCAGAGGAGTACGCCAGATAGAGCAGCACACAGGGCCATATCCCTTCCTACTTGTCATCACTGCGGCAAGGTAGGACACATTGAGAGAGAGTGCAGGCGGAAGTTGGGACTATGCCTGCTTTGCGGATCAAACCAGCATCTATCCAGAGACTGCACTCACCATAGAGGAGAAGCACCCAGACTAGCTCTACCTGCACCGCGACCAACTTATCCAGCAGTAGGAGCACAGCAGACAGGAGTTGGTGGAGTCAGACCAACAGCCCCAGGAGGAAACCAGCAGAGACCACCACTGGCCCCACAGGCAGCCCTATTTCAGCAGGCTCAGTAGCAGCAGAGAGGTCCAGCACAGGGGCGAGGGCAGGCATTCCCATTAGCTGTTGAGCAGAAGGCTACAGCAGGCGAGGTCATCGCAGGTACTATTCTAGTAGCTTCATTACCAGCTGTAGCATTATTTGATTCTGGAGCATCGCATTCATTTATAGCAGCTAGCTTTGTAGCCACCCATAGAGTAGCTACCGCACCCCTTCCGAAGATGAAGAGAATTCTTACGGGAGGCGGTATTATTCCGGTTAGTGATGTCTGTAGATCATGTTCTGTAGTAGTTTGTGGCCGAGAAATGCGAGCTCAATTTCTGATATTTTATATGCCGGATTATGATATCATACTTGGTATGGACTGGTTAAGTCAGTACCATGCGACTCTTGATTGCCGATTTGGGCGGGTTATATTTAGACCGCCTGGACATCCAGAATTTGAATTTCTTCGAGGAGCAGTAGAGCAAGGAGTTCAGCCTACTCTTAGGGTACTATCGGTAGAAGGGGAGACAGGTTACCCAAGAGTCATATCAGAATTTGTGGATGTATTTCCCGATGATCTTCCAGATTTACCGCCTGATCGGGAAATAGAATTCACAATAGACTTAACTCCAGGAGCAGAGCCAATCACTTCATCAGTATATCGGCTAGCACCTAAGGAGTTAGTGGAATTGAAGGAACAGGTTGATGATCTTTTGGAGAAGGGTTTCATTCGGCCCAGTGTTTCACCTTGGGGGGCACCCATATTATTTGTGCCGAAGAAGGATGGAACAGTACGGTTGTGCATTGATTACCGGGCACTAAATACTGTAACCATCAAGAACAGGTATCCCTTACCACGCATTGATGATCTATTCGATCAGTTGAGTGGTGCAAGGGTATTTTCGAAGATTGACCTTAGATCCGGCTATCATCAGATCAAGGTGAGGAAAGAAGACATCCCGAAGACAGCTTTTAGGACGAAGTATGGGCATTATGAGTTCTTGGTGATGCCGTTTGGTTTAACCAACGCGCCAGCAGTGTTTATGAGTTTGATGAACAGAGTCTTTCATCAGTTCTTGGATAAATTTGTAGTTGTATTCATCGACGACATTCTCATATATTCCAAGAACCATGAAGAGCACGAGGAGCATCTCAGAATTGTGTTAGAGACCTTGAGGCAGGAGAAGATATATGCCAAGCTCAGTAAGTGTGAGTTCTGTATGGACAAAGTGCCTTTCTTGGGACACATTATATCAGGAGAAGGACTTTCAGTGGATCCAGAGAAAGTTGCGGCAATAGAGACTTGGCCTACACCCACATCAGTCGCAGAGGTGAGAAGTTTTCTCGGACTTGCGGGATATTACCGAAGGTTCGTAGAAAATTTCTCGAGGATTGCAGAACCGATGACAAAGCTGACACGAAAGGACCAGGAATTTTTATGGACAGAAGACTGCCAGAAGGCCTTCGAAGAACTGAAGAGAAGATTAACAACAGCACCGGTCTTGACTCTTCCTTCAGGGTCAGGAGGTTTTGTTGTTTATAGTGATGCATCAGGCAGTGGACTAGGATGTGTCTTGATGCAACATGGCAAAGTCGTTGCTTATGCATCAAGACAGTTGAAGGTCCACGAGAAGAACTACCCAACACATGATCTGGAGCTAGCAGCAGTTATATTTGCACTAAAGATATGGAGGCACTATCTTTATGGAGAAAGGGTAGAAATCTTTACTGATCACAAGAGTCTGAAGTATGTGCATACTCAGAAGGAGCTTAACATGAGGCAGAGACGCTGGCTGGAACTGATGGTAGATTTTGACATAGATCTGCAGTATCATCCGGGAAAGGCGAATGTTGTTGCAGATGCACTCAGCAGGAAGCCTACGGCTTATTTCTTGACGATGCAGCCCGAGTTACTGAGAGATCTACAGGAGCTTCAAATAAAGATTGTCTTACCAAGACCAGATGGCTTGATGGCTAATCTTGAGATTCAGTCATCACTCGTGGAGAAGATTAAAGAGGCATTGCCCACCGATGCTAGATTCCGAAGACTCAAAGAAAGGACAGAAGCAGGCATGCAGACAGGACTTCGCATTCACGAAGACGGGACATTGAGGTTTGGAAATCGCCTGTATGTTCCAAATGGAGAATTGAGATAGGAGTTAATGACCGAAGCACATAGCTCCATGTACTCTGTTCACCCAGGAGGAACCAAGATGTATCGAGACTTGAGACAGTATTACTGGTGGCATGGAATGAAGAGAAAGATCGCAAGATTTGTGGCCAAATGCTTAGTCTGCCAGCAAGTGAAGGCAGAGCATCAGAGGACTGCAGGTATGAACAGCCGCTTCCTATACCAGAATGGAAGTGGGAGCACATCACGATGGATTTTATCACAGGATTTCCGAGGAGCCCCAGCGGAAGAGATGCAGTATGGGTTATTGTGGATAGACTCACTAAATCGGCACACTTCTTGCCATTTAGAGTTGGCCAGTCCACAGAGGAACTAGCCGACATGTATATGCGACAAATTGTCAAATTACATGGAGTGCCTGTTAGTATTGTATCGGATCGAGATTCGAGATTTACATCTCATTTCTGGAGAAGCATGCAAGAGAGTCTGGGCACCAGACTCAAGTTCAGCACGGCATACCACCCGCAGACAGATGGCCAATCGGAGCGCACCATTCAGATATTAGAGGATATGTTGCGATCATGTATGCTAGACTTTGGAGGTTCTTGGGAAGATCATTTGCACTTAGTGGAGTTCTCCTACAACAACAGTTATCAGGCCAGCATTCAGATGGCACCATTTGAAGCTTTATACGGAAGAAAGTGCAGGTCACCTATATGCTGGAGTGACGTCGGTGAACGTCAGATACTGGGACCAGAATTGGTCACACAAACAGTGGAGAAGGTGAAGCAGATTCAGAATCATCTACGAGCAGCTCAGGACCGACAGAAGCATTGGGCAGATACGCACAGACGTCCCCTAGAGTTCAAAGAAGGAGATCACGTATTCTTGAGGATTTCGCCCACTCGTGGTACTATCAGATTCGGGAGAAGAGGCAAGCTGAGCCCAAGGTATATTGGGCCATTTGACATCCTCGAGCATGTTGGTGAGGTGGCTTATCGGCTTGCATTACCTCCATCCTTAGAGGGAGTGCATGACGTATTCCACGTCTCACAGCTGCGAAGGTACGTGACCGACCCAAGTCACATAGTCGATCATTCAGAGATCGCAGTAGGCCCGAGCTTGAGGTATGAAGAACAACCAGTTGGCATCCTTGACGTCAGTGAGAAGACATTACGGGGACAGACGATCAGACTGGTTCGAGTAGCATGGAAACATAATTCTCCTGGAGAATCGACTTGGGAACGAGAAGATAGTATGCGCCAGCGATACCCCCACTTGTTCGAGGAGGCAGTTGTAAACTAGTCCACCTTGTATTTCCATAACTCTTTCTTGAGTAGCTTATTCTTTGATTGCGAGGACGCAATCCTTTTAAGGAGGGAAGATTGTAAACACCCTAAATTTTGAGAATAATTTTAAAATAGGTTATTTCATTTTTGGAATTTTCTGGAAATTAAAACCAAGATGAGTGTGATTTAAAGAATTTTTAAGTGTGGCCAAAGGGTGTTAAAATATTCTGGAAGTAAAAATTTATTGTGTATAATGGAGAACCGGACGCATGGCATTTTTCGGTGAATTTATTGGACACCAGAGCAACGAATCGAGGACCAAAAGCTATAGAGAGTGAACCAGACCCAAGTTGAACAAATCCAGGCTAGACCAAACCAAACCCAGCGTTCGGGTCGGGTTGGATCCGAGCCGAACCCGACCCGGATCCAAACCGTATGGAACCCTAGAATTCCTCCGCCGAAGACTCCTGTAGCAGCCTATATAGCGCCTCCTCGGCGTCCGCGCCTAGCCATCACCTAAACCCTAAGCTCCCGCCGCCATCAAGCTCGCCATCGACCACCTAGCTGCCCCGCCCAGCAGCTGATCCGCGACGCCGCCGCTTCCCATCACCTGAAACCCCGCCGCTGAGTTCGCCCAGCCGACTTCCCCCTTCTCCGTCATCCGCCGCGAGCACAGCGACCCCGAGCGCGGCCCCCTCCGTCCTCAGTTCGAACCGTCCCCCGACTCCTCCCTGTCGCTGCTACCCCGCCGTTCGATCATCCCTCACCCTTCGACTCACCGCCAGCGAATCCCGCCGGCCGCCGCCAAGTTCAGCCCTCAACCCTCCGACTCCTCCTCGACCCTTCGACCCGAGAACCGGCCGCCGCCTGAGAACCCAGTCGCCCGAGCTTGTCGACTCAGCAGTGAATTCGGGACAAGACACAGAGCTCAGCGGACACGGGAGATCGCGATTCGGACGCGAACAGTAGACATCGGATACGAGCAGGATACGTGGAAACTCAGATTTTGGAGCTCGGTTCAGGTACCGTTTTCACCCTTATCGCAACTCCAATTTTAATTCCGTCAGTTGCTACACGTAGACTGTATAACCCTCTCGGTGCCCGTGCAACTCGCTCGATGCATCGCGTCCTGTGGTGATCGTACACCGCGATCCAAAAACAGGAAAAATAATACCATGTTTCACCCCGGAACTGAGTACGCCCCGCCAATCGGGACGACTTGGTCACACGCGGTCTTTACCGAACTGTGCGCGACGTTGATACGGTCGTGTAGGATTTTACAGAAGTCGATTCGGAGGTGCGGGCACCCCGGAATCAACGTGTATCCGCCGACGACACTCCGTATCCGTCCTTTCTGGAACACGCTGTAACTTTGTGTACGCACGTCGGATCGAGACGAAACTTGCGCCATCGGACTTGTAGCAGTGCGCTGGTCCTGTGACCCAAGTTTGGCCCAATTCCGAGAACGTTGACAAAATCACGTATCGTGGGCCCCACAGGCTCCACTTGACGGATGATTTTGAGATCGGCTCATCGGAATCCAATTCTGGAAGTTCCGTTGGGTTCGTATCATCGTTCCTGACTTGTAGACACTGAGTTTACAGAATTTGGAGACCTTTGACCCTGACACGCTTTTCGGTGCAAAGTGGCCCACATGTGGACTCCACTTTAATCCGAAAATGACCTTTTTGCCCCTGTGTCCAAATTGGACGTAAGGACAGGCATTTCTAGCAGTTTGATACCTTCTGAGACTATTGGTGATGTTTATGACAGCTTTTGGAGTAGTCCCTACCGGTTCCGCTGATCCAGGGACGATTGTTGATATTCCAACATCAGGCAAGTGTACCTTGCCAACTCTGCAGCTTAGTTATTTATTTTCCTTGCTTTATTATATTGCTGTGCATGCTCAACCTAGGACCGTGTGACGTACTTAGCGTCCGATTATCAGTCGGGTGCCGACACCTGTACGCAGTGTTGGGTACGGCCATCTAGAGATGGACATTCGTGACACCTTATTTTCGTACTTGTCTTATCAAGTACCATATGACCCAGGACACTTGACACTATTCATGAGACAGGATTTTTCCGAGATATTCGTGGTGATTCTGTATAGGATACAGGACATGGATATTATACTCTTAGATACTTTATGACTTGATGCATTAGCTATGATCGCGCTTGACATGGACATTTGACGTTATGGTCATGATATGCGTGGTTACATTGGGTGGGAAGAGACACACAGGCTACAGGCTGTTCATATATCTATCTACTACTATTGTGAGGCCTCAGACTCTCGTAGCAGAGCTAGGCACATTACGTGTTTATTACCGCTACCGGCTCCCCGACACAGAGCTGGTAGTGGCTTCAGCCTGAGTTTTAGTGCTGCCCTCATCTTGCATTTTCACATTGATGGTTACTTACTTGCCCTATTTATTTATTACTTGCTGCACTGTATTTATTTTGGTATGAGCTTTCTTGTACCTTGCTATGTCCCCTGAGGACCTGGATCCGGATATTTGTCCCCAGATTTTGCGGACGAGGCTTATCCCGAGGTTTACGGGACCGGAGCAGGAGCTGATCCAGGAGATGTACCGCCATCTGAGGACGAGGTCTTAGCTGATGACTTCTCTTGAGCATCCATGTTCATGCTCAGCGTTTATTATTTATTTCAATCTTTTACTTTCTGGTCAGTTGAACCATTGTACTAGATATTTATCGGGTTGTTCCCCGAAGTACTTTGTGAGACTTGCTGATGATTTACATTCCTTATTTATTCTGTGGATCATATTTTATATCTTGTGTGGATGAGATTAGTTGTGTCGTGATTGTCGTAGACTTGTTTTACAGCTTAAGTATGCCCTGATGGATCCATTATATTGAGTTGGTCCATCGGAGCGTACTGCTGGCCATTGCCACGTGTCTAGTCCCACGGTATTTTGGGACTGGGGCGTGACAGATACTCCAACACATGTTACCTAGTCATTTTCTTAACTAGTCCTTATTTGACCATTAAGCCTCTATTTTATAAACTCTATTATCTTTCTCTTAGCGTTACTAATTCATATCTCAAGATGTACACAGCTCAAAAACCTTTTCTTTCATTCTATATGTTTCTAAATCATCATAGTCGCAGCTGTGAACATTTTTCTCCTTTTTTTTAACTAGAAATCAATTTATTCCTCGAGAATTTATACTTGTCATCAAATAGTGCAGTCTATCATATCCGATCTAGATCTTTACATTACGTAACATATAAGAATATCACTATCCTTCCATGTATAGTTATAACGGTCCCTTATCACATTAATTTATCTAACATACAAGGTTATCAAGCTATATTGGTAATAGTGAAATTCTATAAAATATTAATGAATCAACCTATAATTTAAACTATATGTCAATCCTTGAAGATCTATGTATAACCAATCAATATTTAGTTTATACCCCAAAGCTAAATCCCTAATCTCTGGTATAGGACCTAATTACTCAATCCTCATTCCATATATAGGTGTAAAAGTCCTTATATTGTTTCTCTGTCCTAGGTAATAGGTTATAGAACAATGAAATGCTCAAGATATGTGTATAATCCATCATTATTGGGTTGTCAAAATTTCACCAACGCCCAATCTTCCTCAAGTAATACATTTTCAACTATCCTTCGATCTGTAATTAAAATAGTTTAATCAACTACATTATCATTAATAAATGTTCTCAAGTCTTATCCACTCCAAGGATTATCAAATAAGGACTTGTTCATCAAATATCTACTCTTACCTTAAACCTATGGTACCTCAAGGTCTAATTCATCCCAAGTTTTATTAGTCATAAGTTCCATCTCAAATCTTCTTATTAGATTACTTCAATCACTTAGTGTTTACTTTACGAATTTCGTAATTTCTTATTGTTCAAATTAAGACTAGCTCATTAAAACATAGTTATCATCTAACAGCTTAAACATTTAAAGGATACCATCTTAGCATAAAATTTTGTTTATCAATTCAATTTCATATTTCTTGAATTACAGGTTCTTTCCTCAATTTTCTTACTGCTCAAGGTTTATACTATTCTATTGGTTATAAAAATATCAACATCATGATTAAATTCATGTTTCTTTAATTGACAGTGAATACCTTTATCAGTTTAGACTTGTCAAAGCTATCTTTGTAACCTAAATTTCAACCCAATGCACTATTAATAGAAATTGTTAGTAAACGTCTTAGTTATCACTTTCACTACCTATTCTTCTAGCCCCAACAGTTACTATCCGAGAGGATCCTACCGGATATTGGTCTTCTTATTTTATATAATGTTACCTCAAGTTTCATTATCCAAGTGTACTCCTCAAGGCTAACTATTCATGATTATCCTTGAGTAATCCATCATAACAATCAATTATATACAACTTGTAAAGAGGTAGGAAGAACCTAAGGTTAGGTCAAGCAATCCATTCCAATTTTCAAACAAAGTTAGGTTCAAGCAAATCAGGAAAAAAATAACAAAAAAATAAATAATGGTGTCACGCCCCGGCCCCGAGGGCCTCCAGACCACCGTTCCCCCGCGGCGGGACCAGACATGAATCATTGCGCCTTGGCGCTCCCGCGGGGTTCATATGGTTGTTTGATACCGGGACGTGATATCGTGCGAGCCTGGGGTTGCGCCCGCACAAGGCAACATCATTAAAGTTTGGCTATCATCGCATCAATCGAGTAAGCAGCGGAGGGACATTGTTGCAATGCATTTATATATTTAGCCAACTAAGTATTCGGGGCAAATCGAGGGACTTGGATTTTTCTTAGCAAAGGCATCGTTCCATACATTATGCCCCTTTATATGATAGCAGCTCGAGGCAATCGAAACCAGAATTCTGGGTCTTGGGAATGAGGCACGCCTATCGCTCCCTCGGACGATGTAGTACATGCAAGCAAGTAAACTGTTGGTGGGTCAGCACTTTTATAAGTAATTGTGAGTATAAACAACTGAACAGAAGCAAGCATTCACTAAAACCAACACTAAGTAATCACGTTATAAAATATTACATTACTAGTGACCTTTCTAGTTTTACCTATGTTCATTTCATTCAGTTTGATAGCAGAGTCATATTACTTTCTTTATGAAAATATCTTGAAAACAGAGTTCATATTCGATAGTAAGCAAGCAAGCAAGATAAGCCGTTCGTTCTATTTCAGGGTGTGTGCAGCGTGTCTCGTGAGCTATACTCAAAGACTCTAGGGACAATGCACATCTAGACACAAATGCATATCTAGGGGCGATCCTCTATCCAAGCCAACACAATGAACTATCTTATATACAGTGCGGTCCCCGAGTATCTCAGGATCGACAGCAGATCCAGCTAACCAATGACTCATTTATCTGATACTATTGGCAGCCGTGACACATGGTTGCTTTCTACTATCTCTGTAGCAGACGTGACGCATGGTTGCTTTCCACCAATAGCCATTGTCCGACCGATGCGAATGCCTGAAAATACTATCAAATAAACTTTAGGATGCAGACAAGATGAACCATCAGACTATATTTTTTATTGCGGGGCAAGCCGCCTTATCTTTGAACACATTCAAGCACACGATATGGTTCTCTCGGAGCATAGTCGATAGTGGAACATGTTCATGCAAACACTTAATCTTAGATAAGCGTTTCAGTATTCTTAGTTAAACAGATATGTTCGTTTCAAAGACAAGCTAGGTGAGTTCGTTTATTAGCATACAAGGCAGGTTCTATCATTCTCTTTAAGCAAACAAGCATTTAAAATATTTAGATTCATTATTAAGGCGTGCAAGAATCAGAGAATGAAGTTCTGCCCACTCACCTTGATACATAATGCCGACGCGGAGCGGGGCATTACATACTTACCCACAAACAAAAAGTTTCGTCCTCGAAACTTCAAGGATAAACTTCTCGATATTCCGAGCAGCGATAGTCCTCATCCCTCGTCGTACTCAATCGAAACAACCAAGCAAATCAAGTCCAAAAAATATTTGCACTTTGAGAATATCTATGGACTTATTGTATGGAAAGCTCTATTGCAATACCATATCGAGCATATCTCAGAGTCATAGCAACGGATTGGGCAAGGAATCGAATCCGCTCTGATACCATTATGTCGCGTCCCGGTCCCGAGGGCCTCCCGACCATCGTTCCCCCGTGGCGGTACCGAACGCGAATCATCGCACCTCGGCGCTCCCGCGGGGCGCGTATGGCCTTTTGATATCGGGACTTGATGCCGTGCGAGCCTGGGGTTGCGCCCGCACAAGGCAACATCGTTAAAGTTTGTCTATCATTCATCAATCGAGTAAGCAGCGGAGGGACATTGTTGCAATACATTTATGCATTTAGCCAACTGAGTATTCGGAGCAAATCGAGGGACTTGGGTTTCTCTTAGCAAAGGCATTGTTCCATACATTATGCCCCTTTATACGATAGCAGCTTGAGGCAATCGAAACCAGAATTCCGAGTCTTGGGAATGAGGCACGCCTATCGCTCCCTCGAACAATCCAGTACCTGCAAGCAAGTAAACTGTTGGTGGGTCAGCACTTTTGTAAGTACTGGTGCTTATAAACAACTGAACAGAAGCAAGCATTCACTAAAACCAACACTAAGTAATCATGTTATAAAATATTACATTACTAGTGATCTTTCTAGTTTTACCTATGTTCATTTTATGCAGTTAGATAGCAAAGTCATATTACTTTCTTTATGAAAACATCTTGAAAATAAAGTTCATATTCGATATTAAGCAAGCAAGCAAGACAAGACATTTGTTCTATTTCAGGGTGTGCGCAGCGTGTCTCGTGAGCTATACTCAAAGACTCTAGGGACAATGCACATCTAGACACAAATGCATATCTAGGGGCGGTCCTCTATCCAAGCCAACACAATGAACTATCATATATGCAGTACGGTCCCCGAGTATCTCAGGATCGGCAGCGGTTGATCCAGCTAACCAATGACTCATTTATCTGATACTATTGGCAGCCGTGACACATGGTTGCTTTCCACTATCTCTGTAGCAGCCGTGACGCATGGCTTCTTTCCACCAATAGCCATTGTCCGACCGATGCGAATGCATAAAAATACTATCAAATAAACTTTAGGATACAAACGAGACAAACCATCAGACTATATTCTTTGTTGCGGGGCAAGTCGCCTTATCTTTGAACACATTCAGGCACACGATATGGTTCTCTCAGAGCATAGGCGATAGTGGAACATGTTCATACAAACACTTAGTCTTAGACAGGCGTTTCAGGATTCTTAGTTAAGCAGACATGTTCGTTTCAAAGACAAGCTAGGTGAGTTCGTTTATTAGCATGTAAGGCAGGTTCTATAATTCTCTTTAAGCAAACAAGCATTCAAAATACTCAAATTAATTATTAAGTCGTGCAAGAATCAGAGAACGAAGTTATGCCCACTCACCTTGATACATAATGCCGACACAGAGCGGGGTATTACAAATGGTAGGAAAGCAATCGAGATACATAGGATGTAGTCTAGGTAAAAATTTGAGAACCATATACCTCTGAGATCATATCACTTACGTTACTGCATCGCCAGTGTGCATCTGGATGTAGTTAAGTTCATGGATGGTTGCAGTGCGCAGCTGTCTCGCCAAATAATATAGGTTCTTGAACTTGCCTACAACCAAATCTATGAGATATTTTCTAAAACAATTGTCGAATAAACAAGAAGAGTCGAGTGAGAGAATATTATGGAAAATTTTAGTCAAGTCACAAAAAAAAATGATACGAAATCAATCATGCCAAAACATTCATAGAGAAGCATATAATCCTAGTTGTGGATTTATCCTCAAATTCTTAATTTCTCAGTTAGTCGCAGGCTCACAGTAGTACGACTATTCTAAGTACTACCTTGTCTTCTCACTCTTTACGAAGACTCGACCTGCATAGGCCACCATAAGAACTATGTTACGTCTCAGTCCCAAAATACGTAGGACTATGATACGCAACAATGGACAGCTACGCATCAAGTGGACCAATTCGAATATGTATATGTTGTCTCGAATCAGAGCAAATATCCATAAATCTACAATAATTACATCTACAACTCTATCTATAACAATATAATCTAACGAACTAAAAATGACTACGGAGAATAATAAAGGAGGTATCAACTAAGTATAACTGAATCCCGAAGAAATAATCTCCAACAACCCTACGAAAGTAGCTCAGCAATAACCTAGAAGAAAATCAGGTCCTCAGAGTGAGGTAGCAAGAGACATAATATATATGTCAAAATGATAAAAATTAATAACATACAAAAAAATAACAGATAACTCATTATACCAACTATAACCAAACTACGACTGTAATCAAACTACGTGATATGCACTTAAGGACAATGTTCGCATGCATGGACGAGATGCAGACTCAAGTAAGATCTTTACATATACTGCAAGCAGTCATCTGTAACCGTGCATAACATTCGGTGAACGTTAAAGGCCAACATAATATCAAGCTCATAAACTCTCAAACTTCTTCTAGATACTATAGTTCACCAATTTGACTAGCCCATACGCCTAGTGACTGTCCTCTCCATCCCCATGAACTATCGAGTCGAACCCATGACGCGTCCAGTTTGATACTAACAAATAATAAAACTAATACAAGTCTAGGAAGACACGTGCAACATAAATCCATATATCAAACCTAAATTCTAATATGTGTCAATATGTAACATTATGCAACATGACTGAAAGAAAATAACAGGAGCCAACAATAAACATTAAATATTCCTTCCAATGGTATTGCTGCTAACAACTCTATATCCCATGATCCATGATAGCCACAATTATAGTCTAATAGAATCCCATAACCCTGCAACACAAACACAATCATAGCAAATCATTCTTTATTTCAGACAAATAGGTTATTTAGGTCTAATACTGATTTTAGATGTGAACCTAGTTTGGGGTAACGATCCTAATTTATCTCTATCCCGATTTCTAGGTTATAAGGATTTACGATGACTATATGAAAGTAGTCAAAGTAGTAACCTGCTAGTTCTACAGAAAAAAGTTTATAGAAAAATGATTTACCAACTATTTATTCACTCATTGATACGGGTTCAAATTTAACAATTTCATTTTTGTAATGAATGTAACTTATTTTTTTAACCTTTTCTTAATCAAGATTATTAAGTATTCTCTTTGTTTAAGTTAGAACTCACATCTTCATTATACCTAGTCATCAATAAATTTATTATCTATTTAAAACAACCTATTTTAAATCCTTACTTATTTTACTAGAGAATATATAAGAATATATATAGATTTAATTTATATAGATTTATACCATATATAAATCATATGGTTAGTTTTAGTCATTACTGCTCTATTAAGGGCTTTTCTGCAAGATTCTCCAACTACATGTGCAGAGGAACATAGCACACTAATGTATGGTATTGTATCTCATCTTCTACATATTGTACTGTGTCCCATCTTCTTTTTCACCAAGAGCTCTTATGAATTACTGCTAGGACTCATGGTTTGGGAGTTGATGAGGGCGCACGACTAGTGTAAACCCCGTCCCAAATTATTATATTTAATTATTTATTATTATTATTATCTTAAATATTTACTTATTAGTACTATTTTCTAGTTAGCTAATTAAAATATATTTTCTAATAATTAAATAATTTTACAAATAATTTATATACAACTAAATTATCAACATATAGTTATATATTGTGCTATTATATTTTCTTCCATGGTTGGCCAAATGTTGAACCAATTTAACACCATGTAGACAACACAACGACCTTCAAAACTCAGTAATTAGTTTATTTTATTTTGTATTAAAACTGTAGATAAATCTGGCAGAAATCTCAGAAAAATTATGTTTTCGAAAACTAAAATTTATCGATATAGGGTCGGGCAACCCAGACGCGTACTATTTGCATCGAAAGGTGAGTACAGTAAATGCGAACGTGTGGGATTTGACAAAATTCAAATTGGACATATCTGCGCGACAAATTCAACCCGTATACGTCAAAAATTACTGTATCAACATTTTCTGAAATTTCTTAATTTCTTTCTGCACGCTCGTTGTGCTGCAACAAAAATTGTGTTATCGGACTAGCAGCATTACGCTAGTCATGTGACCCAAGTTTCGTTCAGTTATGAGAAAGTAGACCAGAATGCCGTTTTAGGGACCCCATTGTCCGACTCAATGGACGATTTTGTGATCGTCTCATCAGAATCAATTTTTGGACATACCGTTAAGTTCGTATCGTCGTTCAGATCTTGTTAGACATTAATTTGGCTAAATTTGGAGAACTTTAATCCTGACATATTTTTTGATGCAAAGCAGGCCACCTGTGGACTTCGTTTTGATCTAAAACTATCATTTTTGTTCCTGTGTCCAAATTGGACTTATGGGTAGTCTATTCTAACTATTTTACTTATTCTGGGAACATTGATAATATTGTTTTCAACATCTAGATAATTTTATTCAGATTCTATCTTTTTGGAAGCTATTAACTTACAAAGTTCGCTACCTGGACGTCGCCTTACCATCACTCAGGATCCAGACAAGTATACATTGCTATGTTCACTATATTTACTCTTTATTTACAATATTTACTTATATATTTCCTTATTGATTCGTTTCTAGATTATATAAACTGTGTGTCCAAGCTATACTTGGGTGCAAGCGAATGGATTAGTCGTTCGTGTGACTTGTACTTATTTTATGCATGTCGACCTAGTTTTATGGTACTACCTTATGATCGAAAATATCCTTATATCTCCTTTGGCCATGACACCCCCACTACACGATTGTGACATCTTGCTAAGGGCACGGACAGCGTATTTGACTGGCCATCATTACGTAAGGAATGTGTGACGGATAGAAAACATAACTGCTATGACCAGAGTATTATAGACTCAAGCAGTTACAAAACTGGACATATTATGGATATGACTTGGTCAGTGGGGGATTATGGAAGAGGACGGATACTATACGTATGGACAACCACCTTGGTATACCATAGTCTCCAGACGAAACTATATGATTTTATGAGTTATGCATATCCCTCTGACGTTCTTGTATCGTTATGGATGAATATAGATGACTGTTGATAATATATGTACACCACTAGCCTTGACCTACGTGGACTAGTCTAGTTAGCCCGAATCTCAGCCATGCGTATGAAAGTTGTCCTCTAAATTGCGAGTTTAGGAGGTTAGAATTATCCATGCATCAATATAAGTTATTTAAGTTTATACAACTCGTATTTTTGTATCTTGTTATATCCCTTAAGGACATGGTTCCCTTCCAGGTGCAGGCGATCATCAGGAGTACCCCCAGGTGTATGGAACTGGCCTAGTGACATCACTTATGGACGAGGAGGTCGACCCTTCCTACTGTTCTCTTTTAGTGCTTATCATTTCAGTATTGACTATCGTACTTGGATTTCTTTTATTTTATTCCATGAGACTGGACTATTTCTATCCATTTCAGTTTATCATAGTCGTTGGCAGTGGAATTAACTCCACCCGGTTATCTACTTTGCTTGATAGTTATTTCGAGACTTTATCATCGCTTCTTTCTTATTAGATTATTTTCTATATATTATTGGATAAGATTAGTTTGATATTGTGACCATGGTTACTATTATGAGTTGGAGTTCATATACAGCTTAAGTATCATTCGTAGGTTCCATATATTGGAGTAACCTACATATGCATGCTAGATGGCATCGTCTCGTTCTGGTTCCTATGTATTTGGAACTGGGACGTGACATATTTTTATGGTGATCCGTGTAGGTCATGAGAATATTGTTTCGGTTACGTTACTATACCGAACAAGCCTGTATATAGGTTTGAATTATATGATCTCATCCATCTGCTTGACCATCTTCTTTAATTCACTTCGAACTCTCGTTTGATTGCTTGATTGCATCCAGTTTGATTATGTTCTAACGTAATCTTTATTTATCGTGTCCAGTAAGATAAATCTCTGAAGTGGACGTGTCACCTCTCTTGCTATCACCCCGAGCGAGGCAGCAGGTCCGGAGGAGCAAGTTTTCCCGTAACACGAGATGATGTCCCCAACTACTCCTCATCAGCAGGGACAGTCATCGCGTCCAGAGATGGATATACCACCTCTTCAGCAAAAGCACCAGGTTCCTGGACAACATATGGGTCAACCTGGATATCAGACATGTGTACCTCAAGGATGGTACATGCCACTACCACAGTTTGTACAGTAGATGTCGTATGCACCTTACAGCAACCATCTCCACATATGGATGGGACACAGATATTCCAATTCTTCCAGGAGATGTCACGACCCGCACCCGGAAGTTCGGGCACGAGTGCGTGGGTACGTCCAGCCTACGCCGCAGAGTCGGCGGTAGTACGCTGTCTAGGTCAATCCATCTAAACTAGTCAAACTCATTCACAATTAACATAGGCAAGATAATAATGAGAATAGAAACTTAAGATTTGCAACTGAAATAAATGTGACAACAAATTCAAATGTTTAGTACAGGAATTCCAAAATGAAATCGGGGACAAACCCGATTAAATAAGATAAGAAACAGAATAAAAGATAGCTACTACTAGCTACTCTGCAGCAGGGGTCTCCTGGGTGGGTTCTGGCTCCTCATAGGTATCATATGTACCCTCATAAGGACCATAATAAGTAGGGGCAAGATCCTCATCATCGCCTAAATCAACAGATCCAGTCAGGAAAGGAGCAAAGTACACAGTACACAACAAGGTTAAACTAAATATTTATGACAATTAGATATTGAATATCATGTTAAGAAAATTGCATAAAAGAACGTCAATATCTCAGAGTCACAACTATAAATAGGAATATGAGAAAACAGAAGTAAATGAGCAGGAAATGAAACTACAACAGTCAGCAAAAAATATAACATGACCAGAAATTATCTGTATGAAACTTGTGTTTATTTTTAGAATACTTAGTTGGCATGTAGGGGTTTATAAGGCTAATCCGGCCGTCATGGACGGCTATTAAACACGAATAATCGAGATCCGGCTGATGGACAGTCGTGTACCAACAGCTATTAAACACGGCAAGGGGAAGGGTAAACTACATGCCTTCTAGGTATTCTCCCACCCGACATGAAAAACAAGACATGAATTCCAATATTCAAGACATGAAATATAGTATTCTAACCCTACGTGTAATCATCAAGGGTACTAGTAGAGCAGGGAATTTAATTATCACAATATAAAGATTAACTTGAAGTGCAGGTACTTGCCTGTTGTTTGGATCTGATTAATATTGGCTCTTGGGGAAATTTCCAGAGATGAGTCCAAAAGCTGAAATAGACATTACCATCACGCTCAGAAGGTGTCAAATAGCTAGAAACGCCTGTCCTTGGGTCCAATTTGGAGACAAGGGCAAAAACGACAATTTCGGGTCAAAACGGGGTCCGCCGGTGGGCCCGCTTTACACCGAAAAGCGTGTCCAGGTCAAAGGTCTCCAATTTTACCAAACTTAGTGTCAACAGGTCAGGAACGCGGATACGAACCCAATGGAACTTCCAGATTTGGATTCCGATGAGCCAAACACAAAATCGCCCGTCGAGCGGGGCTTGTGGGGCCCACGATACGCGATTTCGTCAACGTTCTCAGAATTGAACCAAACTTGACCCACCGGACCAGCGTATCGCTACGAGTCCGATGGCGCAAGTTTCGTCTCGATCCGACGTGTGTGCACAAAGTTAGGGTGAATTGCAGAAAAGGCAGATGCGGGGCGATGTCCGCGGATACGCGTTGATTCCGGTGTGCACGCACACCCGAATCAGCTTCCGCGAAATCTCACACGTCCGTATCGACGCTGCGCACGTATCTATGAAGACCGCGCGCGACCAAGTCGACCCGTTTGGCGGGGCGTACTCAGTTCCGGGGTAAAACAGGGTCTAGTTTTTCCTGTTTTTGGATCGCGGTGTGCGATCACCACAGGACGCGATGCCCCGAACAGTTTGTCCGGACACCGAGAGGGTCATACAGGCTTCACAACGCAATTTGCGAAAATGAAAACGGAGCTACGAGGCGAAAGTTACGCGTACCTGAAGGGGACACGAAAATCATGGTCGAGTCGTGTCCGACTCGTGTCGGACACGCGAAGGGAATTAGGGCTAGGGTTAGGGTTCAAGGGGGAATTCGGCCGTGGACGGCGGAGACTGGCCGGAGACACGCCGGAGGGGGCCGGGGAAGGTTCGCCGAGGGACGACGCGGCGTCCACGGGGCGGCGGTGGCTCAGGGCGGCCGGCAGCGGCGGCTGCGGCTGGCTGCTGTGCTGTCGGGGTCGACCGGAGGACGGCGGAGCGGCTCTGCTGAGGGAGGAGGGAGGAGAAGAAGTCGGCGGCGGTCGGCGGGGCACGGCGAGGAGGCGGGCTGCGGCGTGGAGCGAGGCGGTGGCAGGGTAGGCTAGGGCGGCCGGAGGGAATTGGGGTGGCCGGAGAAGAGAGCGGGGGGGAATTATATAGGGAGGAGCGAGGTGGTTAGGGGGCCGGCCAAGGCGGATCGTGGGGCGACGTGGCGCGGAGCGCGGCGAGCGGGACGCGGAACGCGCGGCGGCCGGCGCTGGACGCGGGGCGACGTGGGGCTGGGGAGACCGGGCTGGCGGGTCGGGCTGCGGCGGGTCGGGTTCGGCTGAACCCGACCCGACCCGATAAGAACGGGCGGCTGGGCTGGGCTGGGCATCGGCCCACTGGGCCGGGCCGGCCCAGAAGAAATAAAAATTAAAATTAAATATAAATATAAATAATAAAAATAAATATAATAATAAATAAACAGTTAAATTAATTAATTTGAAAAATTGTTTTTAGGCATTTAAAAATAGTTCTGGGGCCCAGAAAAATCCAGAAAAATTACCCTAAGTCCAATTTTTCATTTTACACCCAAAAATGTTATTTTTATGATATTTTAATATTATTTATTGCCAAATAAAAATCATTTATTAATTGAAAATCTTGATTTTAATTACAGAAAAATTCCCAAAAAATTCCAGAAAATTGGGAAAAATCCAAGATTTAATAATTTAAAAATTCAGGGGGTTTACAACCTACCCAACTTACAAAAATTTTGTCCTCGAAATTTAAGAATAACAATGGGACGAAAAGAAAGGCCGAAAATTAAAATACCTCAGGGTTCAAAAAGATAGGGATATCGTTCTCTAATCTCGTCTTCTCGCTCCCAGGTGGATTCGCCGGGAGAATGATGCTTCCAAGCTACGCGAACCAGGGAGATAACCTGGTTCCGTAGGACTTTCTCCGAGCGATCCAGTATCTCCACGGGTTGCTCTTGGTAAGTCAAACTTGGGCCTACTTCGAGCTCTGAGTGATCCAAAATGTGGCTGGGGTCTGACACATACTTCCTCAGTTGCGACACGTGGAAGACGTTATGGACTCCTTCCAGAGAGGGTGGCAATGCCAGACGGTATGCCACTTCTCCGATTTTCTCCTGAATGCCAAAAGGTCCAATGAATCTTGGGCTGAGTTTTCCACTCCTTCCGAACCTAATGGTGCCACGTGTCGGGGAAATCTTTAAGAACACCAGCTCTCCAACCTTAAAATAGAGTCATAATCAAGTCTTAGTTCCATAATAAAACGTTTAAATTGACTTGAATTTCATAAATTTAATTACCTCAAATTCCAAGGGCCTTCGGTGGCTATTTGCCCAATGTCGTTGCCTGTCTTGAGCCACTCGAAGTCTATCCCGTATCTGTTTTACCTTCTCAGCTGAATCGATCACCATCTCTGGTCCCAGCAAGGCTCTTTCTCCAACGTCGTCCCATGATAGCGGGGTACGACATCTTCGTCCATACAGAGCTTCAAATGGAGTCATCTCGATACTGGCTTGGTAGCTGTTATTGTAAGAGAACTCCACCAGGTGTAGATAGTCTTCCCAGGATCCTCCAAAATCCAGAACACATGTACGGAGCATATCTTCAAGGGTCTGGATTGTACGTTCCGATTGCCCATCGGTTTGGGGATGATAAGCTGTGCTGAATTTGAGTTGAGTCCCCAAACTGGCTTGTAAGCTCTTCCAGAAGTGAGAGGTGAATCTTGAATCTCTGTCGGAGACAATACTTACTGGAACCCCATGTAACTTAACAATATGTCTGATATATAGATCTGCCAGCTTCTCTGTAGATAGCCCCACTTTGAAGGGTAGAAAATGTGCCGACTTGGTCAGTCTATCCACTATCACCCAGATTGTATCCTTTCCACTAGGTGTCTTCGGAAGTCCGGAAACAAAATCCATTGTAATGTGTTCCCACTTCCACTCCGGAATGGGTAGTGGTTGAAGCAATCCTCCAGGTCTTTGTCTCTCTGCCTTGACTTGCTGGCACACTAAACAACGGGATACGAACCTGGCTACTTCTCTTTTCATGCCATGCCACCAAACATGCGTCCTCAGGTCCTTGTACATCTTGTTGGCTCCTGGATGTATAGAGTATTGCGATCTGTGCGCCACTTGCATAATTTCTTCTCTTATGTCTCCTTGAGGTACACATAATCTATCGCCATGCCTCAGTGATTCATCTTCATGAATTCTGAAATCTTCTACTAATCCTGCTTGCACTTGACCTCGAAGGCTTCGCAGGCTTTCGTCTTGAAACTGAGTCTCCTTGATTTTATCTATTAAGGTAGACTGAATCTGCAAGTTCATCATTTGGCCCTCTTTTCCTGGGATAATTACTTCAATACCTAAGCTTTCCAGGTCCTCGAGCAAGTGTCGGTTCAAAGTCAAGTACATCGCCATAGGGTACCTGCTTAGAGCATCAGCAACTACATTGGCCTTCCCAGGATGATATTGAAGGGTGATATCAAAATCTTTCATTAGTTCCAACCACCTTCTTTGCCTCATGTTCAGCTCTTTCTGGGTGAAGATATATTTTAGACTTTTATGATCTGTAAATATTTCCACTTTTTCTCCATAAAGATAATGTTTCCATAGTTTAAGAGCAAAAATGACAGCTGCCAATTCTAAATCATGGGTTGGATAATTCTTTTCATGTGGTCGAAGCTGTCTAGAGGCATATGCTATTACTTTCTTATTCTGCTCCAATACACAACCTAGACCTTTTCCAGAGGCATCACTATAAATAGCGAAACCTTCGGTTCCAGAAGGTAAGGTCAGAATAGGGGCAGTAGTCAGCCTTTTCTTCAATTCCTCAAAAGCATGCTGGCATTCATCAGTCCAGGTGAACTCTTCATCCTTCCTTGTTAACTTTGTCATGGGTTCAGCAATCCTAGCAAAGTCCTTCACAAACTTCCGATAGTAGCCAGCTAGTCCCAGGAAGCTTCTAATCTCTGCTACAGAGTCTGGAGTGGGCCAGGATTCTACTGCCGCTATCTTCTTAGGATCTACTGCTATTCCATCCCCAGTCACAACATGTCCCAAGAATTCTACTTTGTCTAGGAAGAAAGCACATTTGGATAATTTTCCATAAAGTTTTTCCTTCCTCAAAGTCTCCAATGCTAACCTCAAATGTTCTTCATGTTCTTCGGGGGTCTTGGAGTAGATCAAAATATCATCAATGAAGACTACTACAAATTTGTCTAGGTATGGCTGGAAAACTCTGTTCATTAAGTTCATAAAAACTGCTGGAGCATTCGTCAACCCGAACGGCATCACTAAGAATTCGTAATGTCCGTTCCGGGTATTGAAAGCAGTTTTAGGGATGTCTTCTTTCCTTACCCTTACTTGGTGATAACCAGACCTCAGATCAATCTTTGAAAATACCCGAGCTCCACTCAACTGATCAAATAAGTCATCTATCCTGGGTAGGGGATACTTATTCTTAATTGTTAAGGCATTCAAGGTCCTATAGTCAATACACATTCGGGATGATCCGTCCTTCTTGGGCACAAATAATATTGGAGCTCCCTAGGGTGAGACACTAGACCTAATGAAGCATTTGTCTTCTAGTTCTTTGATTTGTTCATTTAGTTCTATTATCTCCTTCTTGTTGATTCTGTAGGGATTCTGAGATACTGGTGCTGCTCCTGGTACTAAGTCAATGGAGAATTCAACTTTTCGGTCTGGGGGTAAGCCTGTGAGATCCTCAGGGAAAACATCAAGGTATTCAGAGATGATAGGTGGCAATTATTCTGTTACTAGGGCTCCACAAATTATGTTATTACCCATTTCTCTAGAACCTCTAGCAAATTCAAATTCTGGCTTGCCAGGGGGCCTGAAGATTACACTGCCTCTGTGACAGTCTATTGTGGCATGATGTTGACTCAACCAATCCATACCCAGTATAATATCAAAACTGGGCACTGGCATTACAAGTAGCCTAGCATACAGTTCTCTTCCACATAATGTAATAGGACAATTGTTACAGGCATCACTAACCGGAATGATTCCTCCACCGGTAATGATCTTATAACAATTCCTAAGGGGTTTAGTGATTAAGTTATGCTTCATAAGGAAATCTACTGACATGAATGAATGAGAAGCTCCAGAGTCGAATAAAGTAATAGCTGGTATTGAATTTATAAGCACAGAACCTGTGATCACGTCTGCTGTGGCTTCTGCTTCTTCCAGAGTCATTGCATAAGCACGGCCTTGCTGCGGTGCACCCCTCTGTTGCTGCTGTTGGTGCTGAGCAAAGCGTTGTTGTTGAGTTGGAAGCGGGGGTCCCCTCTGTTGTGCTGCTGGGGGCCTGGCCTGGACTGGAGACTTTGGTGCAGCGGGGCATCCTTGAGCAGCAGGACAGTCCCTCAATTGATGTGCTGGGGAGCCACAATAGAGACAGGCACCTAGCCTCTTTCTACAGTCTTGCCAAGTGTGGCCTGGTTTTTGGCAATAGTTGCAAGGGGGAGCTCGCTGGTTCTGTCCCTTAGCCTGGTGTTGGGGTGCTGGAGCTCGAGGGAGAGGACGCTGAGTTTGCTGCGGGGCCCTCTGTTGTTGTTGTTGTTGCTGTTGTTGAAAAGGGCGTTTGTTGGGTCCCGCATTTCCGGTATCTCTTTCTCGCTTCAGTTTGTGCCCCATATCTCTCTCTACGCCTTGTGCCACGCTCAGGATTTCCTCATAGGTATGAGCTCGGCTGGTGGTTACAGCAAGGCGAATATCCGGAGACAGCCCCTTCTTGAATCTACGGGCTCTGTCCTCCGGGGTACGAACCATGTACTCCGCAAAGTGGCTTAACCTGCTAAACTCAGCAGTATATTCATCAACAGACATGTTACCTTGTTCCAGTCTCTCGAATTGGCTTTCGAGAGCTTCCCGAGCCACTTCGGGATAGAATTTCTCCTTGAATAGCCTCTTGAAGTCCTCCCAGGTGAGGTCAGGAGCAGATAGTTGGGGTTCATCTCTGAACCAGGTTCGAGCAATGTCGAACAGTTGCAGGCTTGCGGACTCCACTTTGAGATCATCGGGAACCCGAGCAGTCTTCAGGAGTCTCTCGACATTCTCTATCCACTCATCGGCATAGAGAATGCCCTCAGTTCCGTAGAATTCCAGGGGTCTAAGATTCTTGAAGTCTTTGGCACTTCCTGGCCTCTTGAGTGGCGACTCCTGGGACTTAATAGCTTCTGAGAGGCTGGTCCGCAGAAGTGCAGTCTGTTCTTTCTGGGATTCCACCAATCCCTGGAACACTCCAAGTAGCTGTGCCCCATCCAGAGTAACTGCCGGGACAGATGGAGGCGGCGGGAGTGCAAGAGTCTCGGGCACATTCTGTTCAGCTGGTTCTGATGTGCCTCCTACTGTGTTCCTGGTCTGGACCATTCTGAAAGATTAAGGGATAGGAAGATCAGAATAGAATACTTGGAAATCAAAGGCGATAGGAAAAAATTGAGCAGCAATGATATCAAGAATTGAAATAAGGACGCTATATTGTGAATGAGCTTTTCCTAGAATCCTCAATCTTATTCCATACCCTGTCCTAGGGTATTACCCTATTTAAGGATAGAACCTGCATGGGCCACCATAAAAACGTGTCACGACCCGCACCCGGAAGTTCGGGCACGAGTGCGTGGGTACGTCCAGCCTACGCCGCAGAGTCGGCGGTAGTACGCTGTCTAGGTCAATCCATCTAAACTAGTCAAACTCATTCACAATTAACATAGGCAAGATAATAATGAGAATAGAAACTTAAGATTTGCAACTGAAATAAATGTGACAACAAATTCAAATGTTTAGTACAGGAATTCCAAAATGAAATCGGGGACAAACCCGATTAAATAAGATAAGAAACAGAATAAAAGATAGCTACTACTAGCTACTCTGCAGCAGGGGTCTCCTGGGTGGGTTCTGGCTCCTCATAGGTATCATCTGTACCCTCATAAGGACCATAATAAGTAGGGGCAAGATCCTCATCATCGCCTAAATCAACAGATCCAGTCAGGAAAGGAGCAAAGTACACAGTACACAACAAGGTTAAACTAAATATTTATGACAATTAGATATTGAATATCATGTTAAGGAAATTGCATAAAAGAACGTCAATATCTCAGAGTCACAACTATAAACAGGAATATGAGAAAACAGAAGTAAATGAGCAGGAAATGAAACTACAACAGTCAGCAAGAAATATAACATGACCAGAAATTATCTGTATGAAACTTGTGTTTGTTTTTAGAATACTTAGTTGGCATGTAGGGGTTTATAAGGCTAATCCGGCCGTCATGGACGGCTATTAAACACGAATAATCGAGATCCGGTTGATGGACAGTCGTGTACCAACAGCTATTAAACACGGCAAGGGGAAGGGTAAACTACATGCCTTCTAGGTATTCTCCCACCCGACATGAAAAACAAGACATGAATTCCAATATTCAAGACATGAAATATAGTATTCTAACCCTACGTGTAATCAGCAAGGGTACTAGTAGAGCAGGGAATTTAATTATCACAATATAAAGATTAACTTGAAGTGCAGGTACTTGCCTGTTGTTTGGATCTGATTAATATTGGCTCTTGGGGAAATTTCCAGAGATGAGTCCAAAAGCTGAAATAGATATTACCATCACGCTCAGAAGGTGTCAAATATCTAGAAACGCCTGTCCTTGGGTCCAATTTGGAGACAAGGGCAAAAACGACAATTTCGGGTCAAAACGGGGTCCGCCGGTGGGCCCGCTTTGCACCGAAAAGCGTGTCCAGGTCAAAGGTCTCCAATTTCACCAAACTTAGTGTCAACAGGTCAGGAACGCGGATACGAACCCAACGGAACTTCCAGATTTGGATTCCGATGAGCCGAACACAAAATCGCCCGTCGAGCGGGGCTTGTGGGGCCCACGACACGCGATTTCGTCAACGTTCTCAGAATCGAACCAAACTTGACCCACAGGACCAGCGTATCGCTACGAGTCCGATGGCGCAAGTTTCGTCTCGATCCGACCTGTGTGCACGAAGTTAGGGTGAATTGCAGAAAAGGCGGATACGGGGCGATGTTCGCGGATACGCGTTGATTCCGGTGTGCACGCACACCCGAATCAGCTTCCGCAAAATCTCACACGTCCGTATCGACGCTGCGCACGTATCTGTGAAGACCGCGCGCGACCAAGTCGACCCGTTTGGCGGGGCGTACTCAGTTCCGGGGTAAAACAGGGTCTGGTTTTTCCTGTTTTTGGATCGCGGTGTGCGATCACCACAGGACGCGATGCCACGAACAGTTTGTCCGGACACCGAGAGGGTCATACAGGCTTCACAACGCAATTTGCGAAAATGAAAACGGAGCTACGAGGCGAAAGTTACGCGTACCTGAAGGGGACCCGAAAATCATGGTCGAGTCGTGTCCGACTCGTGTCGGGCACGCGAAGGGAATTAGGGCTAGGGTTAGGGTTCAGGGGAATTCGGCCGTGGACGGCGGAGACTGGCCGGAGACACGCCAGAGGGGGCCGGGGAAGGTTCGCCGAGGGGCGGCGCGGCGTCCACGGGGCGGCGGTGGCTCAGGGCGGCCGGCAGCGGCGGCTGCGGCTGGCTGCTGTGCTGTCGGGGTCGACCGGAGGACGGCGGAGCGGCTCTGCTGCGGGAGGAGGGAGGAGAAGAAGTCGGCGGCGGTCGGCGGGGCACGGCGAGGAGGCGGGCTGCGGCATGGAGCGAGGCGGTGGCAGGGTAGGCTAGGGCGGCCGGAGGGAATTGGGGTGGCCGGAGAAGAGAGCGGGGGAGAATTATATAGGGAGGAGCGAGGTGGTTAGGGGGCCGGCCAAGGCGGATCATGGGGCGACGTGGCGCGGAGCGCGGCGAGCGGGGCGCGGAACGCGCGGCGCTGCGCGCGGCGGCCGGCGCTGGACGCGGGGCGACGTGGGGGCTGGGGAGACCGGGCTGGCGGGTCGGGCTGCGGCGGGTCGGGTTCGGCTGAACCCGACCCGACCCGATAAGAACGGGCGGCTGGGTTGGGCTGGGCTTCGGCCCACTGGGCCGGGCCGGCCCAGAAGAAATAAAAATTAAAATTAAATATAAATAATAAAAATAAATATAATAATAATAAATAAACAGTTAAATTAATTAATTTGAAAAATTGTTTTTAGGCATTTAAAAATAGTTCTGGGGCCCAGAAAAATCCAGAAAAATTACCCTAAGTCCAATTTTTCATTTTACACCCAAAAATGTTATTTTTATGATATTTTAATATTATTTATTGCCAAATAAAAATCATTTATTAATTAAAAACCTTGATTTTAATTACAGAAAAATTTCCAGAAAATTCCAGAAAATTGGGAAAAATCCAAGATTTAATAATTTGAAAATTCAGGGGGTTTACAGGAGATGATGCAGGCTCAGTGGCAACAAAATGAGCTCATCCGACAGAGTTTGAACCAGAAGCAAGGAGGAACTATTGACAAGTTTCGTCAGATGAACCCTCCACCTTTCAAGGGTACAGAGAACCCTAGTGAGGTCATTGCTTGGTTGGTGAAGATGGAGGACATGCTCGAGGCTTCGGAGCTGTCGAAGGAGAAGTGGGTGGTAGCTATTTGGCTACAGCTAGAGGATCCAGCGCATCATTGGTGGCAGACAAGGAAAGCAGTCTGGGAACGAATCTACCTTGGGAGGAGTTCAGTAGGTTCTTCAACGAAAGGTTCTTTCCTACTTCAGTCAAGTTTCAGATGTAGAACAAGTTTACCAACCTGAGCCAGGGATCCATGACAGTTGATGAGTATGATGTCGAGTTCAATCGGTTGAGCCGGTTTGCATCTTCTCTAGTTCAGGATGTAGAGGAAAGGGCCAGGAGATTCCATGGAGGCCTGAACTTTGAGTTGTGGCAGTTGACTGGCACGGTAGCTCATACTATACATGCAGCAGTTCTGAGTGCTGCCAAGATTCAGGAGACCATACGCAGTGAAGGAACAGTTGATCAGAGGTGTGCTTCTCCTATAGTTTCAGCACCCAAGGCAGCTCAAAGAGGGCCTATGAAACGTTTCGTATGTCAGCAGCAGCAGAGAGCATCACCTTATCAAGGTACGGAGCTTCCTACTTGTTATTTCTGTGGTAAGAAGGGACACGTGCAGAAAGACAATCGTAAGAGGTTGGGATTGTGCATGATTTGTGGATCCAGTCAGCACCAAGCTCGAGACTGTGCTTCAGGGCGACAACAGATTCAAAGGACATCGTTTCCAACACCAAGGCCAGGCCAGCAGACCTAGAGGCCAACTACTACTTACTTGGGGACTTCAATAATTTTGGATCCATTGGCATATATGATCCAACGGGAAGTGTACTACTTACTTTCCTATTTGTTATTCACGTTAATAGAATCTTTTACTTGAGAATTACAAGACAATTTAGTGTTTTAAGATGTTCATCATTAAACATTTCTTAGCATTCCTTATAAAGGTGACCTAAACTATATTTATAATTTTATCGTCTACTTCCAATTAATAGCTATTTATGATTTGGTGAGCTAAAATAACATATTGTAGCTTTTATCTGGGACATGCTCATTCCTATACGGAAAACATGACTATAGAAACTATCGTAGCTTGATAGTATGTTCTAATTAGCATTGTTAAAGATTTTCTTAAGAAAAAGTATGTCTTACACAATTGAAAAAACATCAAATTCAACCAAAACCTCTAATTACTTCCCAAAATCACTTAGGGCTATAGTTTGGATTAGAGTTACTTTTTATCCCATTGTTCAAATGTCCATTTCTGAAATGGTTGTTTGCTAGCGTTTCGAAAACGTCCATTTTAAAATGTTTTAAGATGTTGTGTCATTAAACATTTCTTAGCATTCCTTATAAATTTCTTATAAATGAGAGATAATTGTATTGCTTACTTCCAATTAATAGCTATTTCTGATTTTGTGAGCTAAAAAATATTGTAGCTTTTATCTGGGACATGCTCATTCCTATATGGAAAACATGACTTTAGAAACTATCGTAACTTGGTTAATATGTTCTAATCAGCATTGTTAAAGATGTTCTTAAGAAAAAGTATGTCTTACACAATTGAAAAAACATCAAATTCAACCAAAATCTCTCATTTCTTTCCCAAATCACTTAGGGCTATAGTTTGGATTTTATTCCATTGTTCAAATGTCCATTTCTGTTATGCTTGTTGGCTAGCATTTCAGAAATGTCCATTTGAATCCCAAAATGAATGGTAATTGAAAAATATTTATATGGAATGGAAAGTGTTTGGTTCGCTCCCTTACATTTTGGAATAAGATGAAGTCCTAGATAAAACGTAATTGCAATTCAAATATATCGTGATCTCCTACCGTGATTTCTGACTCTTAACTCAAACACGAAGAAATTAATTCCCACCCTTTCATTAAAAAAAAATTAACCTAAAGAACCTCAAAATTGCACTAGGACCTAAAGAGAAAACAAGATAACATGGGTGGTTAAACTGTAAAAGAACTCGAGCCAAAACTGTAAATTAAAATACCTCGAAGGGGGCAATTGCAAAAACATCATCGAACAAATCCAACCAAAATTTCCCACCTTCCTTCTCCAAACCTCCATGGACCAACCAACAATTCCTCCTCCTCCATCCCCATGGCAGCAGAGAACCCAAGCCCTAACGCACGTCCTGATCCACCCAACCCTAACCCCGTCCCTCCACTCCCAGCTCCTCTTCTCCTCCCTCCTCCCCTCCGCCGCCGCCGCTCCTCTCCGCCACTTCGACTACTACCCGCCGCTCCTCTCCTCCTCCCCTCTCCCCCTCCTCCAGTGGTCGTTCTCCCTCTTCCTCCGCCGCCTCCTCCGCCCCCACCACTCCTCGTGGCGGAGCAAGTGTCCGTACCAGCAGCCCCCGCCGGTCGTCCTCTCGTCGGCGGTGGGGCCGGCGGAGTGGGGCCCGGAGGCGCGGAGGGAGCACGTCAGGAAGCGGATGCGGAGGGGGAGGCTGGGGCTGAGGGTTCCGACCCCGTTGGCGATCGCGGTTCCGGACGCGGCGCTGCTGCTGCTCCTCTTCTGGGACCCGCTCTGGCTGAGGGACCTGTGAAGTTTTAATTTATTTATTTTTGTAATTTCGGGATCAAAGAGAAGATACGTACGTTTGCCAAATTAGAAGGAATATGATGATAATTTGCGATTTCTTATATTCAATTTCCCATGTAATTTGGGTTCTCCAAATTTGCATCATCTCTAGTTACTCAAACAATCTTCCAAACTATGTTGTATGTGCGCTATCATTTCAATGTTATATTCAACTCCGTTCTAGAATTTTTTTTCTTTTAATTAGAAATACATGAAAGTTAATAATTTGATTCCTGGTTTAAAGACAGATTTGATTTGATAATATTTTTCCACTTGCTTATGGTAGAGACGAAATAACACAAGCAATTTTCACTTGCTTATGTATCTTATTGTACTTGAAAAAGAGCAAACAATAAACTTTTTTTTATTTTTTTCTTCTATACTTAATTACATAATTACTTATTTTAAATTTTATAAATAATTTTAATTAAGTAAATATAGATAAAAAATAGTTTTAGGAAAAAAAAAATTTGGTGGAGTCTAACTTTTTTATTATTATATAGTAGTATAAATAATAAGCATAAACAAAAGACAAACAAATAAATCATTATTGCACACTCCTTTAACGTCATATTTTTAACACTACATTTTAAAGTTAGAATTCGTACAACTTTTCAAGATTGTTGGAGATTTTGGAGAAATAATTTAGTTAAAAAAAAAAAAACTTAGATCTCTGGAAAATTTTGACCCTCTTAAGGTGCATTTGGGGTGAGAGGAAACAAATAACTCAAATATATTTTGTTGAAGGAGAATGAACTTATTGAAAAGTTACACACATTTCATCCTTGGAATAGAGTTATTTTTACAACAAACGGGACAAATAAATGACATTGGAAATTTATACTACATATTGATGATTTTGAACGGTGCATCATCTTAATATCAACTCTACATCCTATGATTATTTTGGTGTGCTCATTCCATATGAATTATATTTTACATGACAATTCTTACATAGATGTTACATATACTCTTCATATATTTGCTTTACTTGTAATACAACTTTGTGGGGATCTCCTTGATTCCATACTGTTCTCTACAAAAAAATAATAATAAATAAAATAAATTTATTCATATCTTCTTCTAAAATTGGAATGTGGACCAAAAAAAAAAAAAAGCTTTCTTATGACATGGAAGTCTATTGTTGATTTTCTATGTATATGATTCTTAGGAGACTATTTCGGGTAAATATGAATTGGGTTATTTATATTAACCTTCACTATATTTTATGTTTATTATATTGACCTTTCTTTTTTTGAAAATAATTATACCGATTTTTTCTATGTTTTATGTTTTATGTTTTATGTTCTATGTAAAGAGTTATTACATTAACCACCGTAATTTTAAAAATAAAATATAAAACTAGAAGATATTCGTGTAATTATTTTCAAAATAAGAAAAGTATGTACAATAAACATACAACATAAGAAATGTTAGAATAAATCTCTACTAATATAAGTGGCTTAAAATGGTTCAAAATTGAACCGTCTAAGCAATTTGTAAATACTCTATTAATTATTTTTCAATTCCTGGATATTTTACTTGGTTGTATTTTTTTTCTAATGCAAGTGCACGGGGGCGTTTGGTTCAAGTTTTGGAGGCTTAAGAATGAGTTTTAGATTCCTTACCCTTGTTTGTATGTCTAGGATTGAGAATTATGGGAGAACATGAGAGGTTTCATATTTCCATTGTTGTGGAAAAGTAATTCCCAAAGCCTCCTTAGGAATAATTTTGTTTTCCTAGGAATGTTGTTTGAATATTTTGTTTGGACAATAACACCATAATTTTACTTTTAAAATTTCAACTTCTATCCCAAATATATAAATTTAGATAATATAAACATTAAAGGATATATATATATATATATATATATATATATATATATATATATATATATATATATATATATATATATATGAAAAACTAAATAAATTAATATTACTTTTCCATATTTTTAACCTAATCTAACCAAACATGGGTATGTAAATGTTGAATTACTTTCTCATGGGGAAGAATTCGAAAATGAATTCCTAGGATTACAAAATCTTCATCCAAACGATCCCTAAACATTATTTATCCAAAATATAAAGGTTATTTCTAAAGGCACATAACAAACTTGCTTAGGACAGTCCAATTTTTTTTATTTACAAGTTTGCCATCGATATTTTTTACTCGTGGCTGTCCAAATATTTTTTAAGACTGTCAAAAAATTTGACAGTCAATTTTTATGAAAGTCCTAGAAAACGAGCAGCAGAAGCAGCGGCAACGACAAGAGCAGCGGAGGCCGCTGCGAGGAGCTCGTGCGCGTCCCCTGCCGCGAGACCCCCCTCCACCTCGTCGTCTTCTTCCTCCTCCTCGAGCCGTAGAAGCAGCGGCAAAAAAAGCAGCGACGACGGCTGCACAAAGCAGCGACGACGGTAAGAGTAACGGCGGTGGTCGCGCGGTGCTTGTGGGCGTCCCCGGCCATGAGACCTCCCTCCACCTCGCTGTCTTCTTCCTCCTCCTCGAGCTGCAGAAGCAGCGGCAACAAGAGCAGCGGTCGCACAGTGCTCGTGCGCGTCCCCGGCCGCGAGACCCCCCTCCACCTCGCCGTCTTGCTCCTCCTCCTCCTCCGTCCGCCTCCTCCTCCTACTCTCGCGGTTGGGGTTGGGGTGGTAGAGAGGGGGGGGGGAGGGTGTGGACAGCCCACAGTAAATTTTGGGTTGTCCTGAGTAAAAAGTTTTTCAGTCTGGACTAGCATCAAGTAATGAGCTATCCTGAACAAATTTGAATGTGTCTTTAGAAATGGCTATTTGATATTACCCCCTCTTAGATTAAGTATATTGATATTATCCCCCTGTTAGATTAAAAGTTGAAAATATCCTCCTGAAAGTGTCGTTAAAAATTCTATAATGACACTTTCAGATTTTTAACGACATATTTAGGAAGTATTCTTAACTTTTAATCTAACATGGATAATATATATATACCTAATATAAGAGGGGATAATATCAAATAGTCACTTTAGAAATAACCAATATAAATTAATATAAAATTATGAGAGAGAAAAAGAGAGCGCGCGCGATCGAGTCATCGCTCCGGCCATTTCTCTCGGAGGAAAAGAGTTGGTCTTCGTACCCAAATTTCCAATTTTTTAGGGTTCTTGTTTCTTTGCGCTTCTACCGGCACAGGAGCTGCTAACTCCATCTCTCTCCAACCGATACAAACCGCTTTATTAAATCTCTCTCTCCATTCTTCACCCGATCTCTCTGTTCTTGTATCATTTTTCTAGGGTTTCGGATCTCTCGACTCCGATTCGAACAAGGCATGATACGGATCTGTTCTTTTTCTTCTGGCCTTCGCTGTGGTTTCGTTTGGATTCTGATGTTTTTGTCAAATTTTCTTTTTATTAGGTTTTGTTCGAACAAAATAATATCAATTTTTTTTTTGTTAAGTCCTATCACTGATCACATTTGATACTCATAAAACGTTTCATCTTATTATGTGCTATATTAGAGCGACAGAGGAGAGAAAAATCATAAATTTTGGCGTGTCTGTATTTTAGAGTGTCTGTACCGTGACCGTTATGTGTCTGACACGGGCCTACCACCAACTTTTGGAGTTCCGTGGTTCCTAGGTGGAGATGAAAGAAAAGTAGAAGTTGAGCCCCAGTTGTTTAGTACTTATGATGCAAGTGATCAATATACATTGAACTGCTTTTATTTGTTACAACTTCTGATATGGCTTTTTTGTCAAATGTGTGGCCTGATTTGTTGAATAGTTGACAGTTGTCTAGCAGATAACCAATGGCTTATTTTGATAGTTCGTAACAAATTTATTGTCGGATGTATACCTGGAATATTGGTGCATGTCATTGTTTAAGTTCATCGTTTTAGTACCCGGGATTTATCGTAAAACTACAAAGCACATAGTTTGTTAGTTTTGTCTCTCTCTCTTGTGTCTACTACATTAGTTAACGGCATTTCAAGATAGTTTAATATCTGTTTTGATCTCTATGGGCTATCAATGTTTTACCAAGTAGATAACTCAATCGTTTGTGTTGTTGAATTTCCGGAAAATCCGTACAAGTCAAAGTATGAATGAACTCCTTACCCTTGTCAAGCTCGCTAGGAGAAATGAAAGCGATTAAAATCGCTAAAATTGCAGTGGAGCTGCTGGCGGAAGGATTCCACAAAAGCGACTACTGACGGAAGGATCCTACTGCGGAACTGATTAGCAGTTGAACTGCTTGCTTGCGGATTCAGTCCGCTGTGGAAGCAGTAGTTGAAACAGCTAATTTGCAAGCAACCAAGTTGCTAATAATAGAGCCGAGGCTCTGGAATGAAGAAACCGCATGTTGGGGTGGTGAGAACCACCGTTGCTCATAGAGAGATTCGACCGTCTCCGTTGATCAGCTTCCAGGATCCAGCAAGTTCAATATAACTTATGGAACGCTCTGCGTCACTTCTCTTAGTGGATTTGCACGAGAATGCTGCTGGACTCGTTGACAGACGTCTTGTGCAAAAGCAAGAAGCTGTCTTCTAGAGATGCTCTCTCCTTTGTGGATTCTCTAGGAATTCTCTCTCTCTCTCTCACAATGAGAGAGCTGAAACAGCTTAAATAGGGGAGCACCCCTGTAAGTGGTAATAAAGACATGGGCGGATCACTAGGGAGTCTCCAGTGGAGTGGTTACCTGCAGTAACTCCATATTAATAAGGGAAGTTACAAAACTGGAAAGCTAGTGCGATTCTGCGGAACCATGGAGCAAAAAGCTTTCAAGGCGGAACCGAGGAGCAGAGCTCCTGTGGAACCTAGCTATTGTAGGCCGCAGATTATAACTCACTAGTTCCGTGTCACTGCTGCTCAGTGTTCTGCGGCATTGTAGCTTCTCTTGTATCCGAATATGAGCTACGGAACCTAGTTCCAAAGGGATTTCTACATGAAATTAAGTGGCATAACACATGATTGTTGAGAGATACTAATCTTGCTTAGGATAACCCTCCATCATACTCACTACATGAGATAACTCATCTAATGTCTACATGAGATAACTCATCTAATGTGTACAAATCATTACATGATATTGAAATACACACTTGGATTTTGATTCAACATGGAGTGATAGGACTAGGTCACTAATAATCAAATTCAACTAAATTCCAATATTTTGGAGTTTTTTGTCATGATTATTGATCATTATACTAATAGTTTATAGGTACTTGGATTTTCAACTACATTTTCAAGTAATGAGCAAAAAAGTAGGTATTCTTGAGGCAAATGATGGTTAGGCAAGTGGAAGAAACCCAACTGTATTACTAGTGTAGCCTCTCGATTTAGTTTTCCCCTCTAGTTTACCAACAAGACTTCAATACGTTCTTAGCCTTGCTCATATTTTACTTGATCTATACTACTATGTAATAGAAAAAGTTAGACTTCACCGTGAATTTTTTTGTTCCAAAACTATCCTTGCATATGTTTACTCATTAAAATGATACATTAAAATTAATAGGGACATCTATACTACTATATAATAGGAAAAGTTAAGCTTCACCGTGAAATTTTTGTTCCAAAAATACCCTTGCATATGTTTACTCATTAAAATTATACATTAATCTATAATCTATAATCCTCTATATAAAGCCAAAACTAGGCTTCACCGTGAAAAAATTTCGTTCCAAAAATACCCTTCAACATATTTAGTAATTAAAAGAATACCTACAATAAATTTTACTAACAACCATTTAAGAGATGCAATAATGACAACCATTTAAGGAAATCAAAGGGTTCATGCTACTTGCTAAGTCTTTTAAATTGTTACCAAAGAATTCGAAGGGTTGAACCATTAACCTATATAATTAAAAGCAGTAGAAATAAACTAACTCATTAACATCATTCACTCCAATATACGTGCAAAGCACGTGCATATATACTAGTACTATATAATAAGAAAAACTAGGCTTCACCGTAAAAAAATTTGGTCCAAAAATACCCTTGCATATGCTTACTCATTAAAATGATACATTAAAATTAATAGGGGCATCTAGGTAATTATCTGAGTTGTCTTTTAGTCTTCCTAAATAGTCTTTGTCTTGCATGTAGGTATAAAATAATATATAATAATATTATTAATATAATAAATAAATTTAAAATAATTAAGGTAGATGTCTTTTAGTCTTCCTAAGTAGTCTTAATGAAAAGTAGAATAATTACATTAGCTATTTTTTTGTCTTAGTAATAATAATCTATGAAATACATGCAACGCACATGCATATATACTAGTTTGGTTTAAGAAGGCATTCTTGCACTATTTAGCCACTAGCAGAAAAAGTTCTTTTTATTTTTGTTTTATTTTTTGAACTTGATCCTAAATTCGTTAAAGATGTTTTAGGTCATTTTACTTTTTGGTTGTTTGTGATTGCTTGTTCAAGATGTTAACGGATATTCTTAAAGTAGTACATATTTGCCTTGTAGCACACTCTTCTCCTTTGGTTTGTGGTTTTCTCTCACAAACATCTCCTGTTCTTCCAGTAAAAGATGCTAAAGTCTGTGCTTTTAGTTCCATGTAATATGTACCAAGAGTAGAGTTGATTGCTGACAGTCAAGTTCTGGAAAGGTGTGAGAAAGGCTCACTTACTTATGATATTACCTCTGGTTGCAGATTCGTTCATTAAAAAAAAAAAACTATGGCAGATCTGGTGAATCACCCGAGTGTCATTCAAAAGGTTGCTGGCCAGTTCCATCTCAGTTCCAGCTTCTCGCAGGATCCCCAAGCTCGCAATAGCAACTTTTGCAGGCCTTCTCTATATGATAGACGTTTCACAACTGGGAGCTACATCAACAGTGGACTACAAAATGCTTTTATCCAGGGTGGCAGATGACCCTGTGATCTCTCTACAATGACAAATGCTTCCCCTGTCTCTGCCCATGCTCCTTCAGAGAAGGGTTTCAAAAACTAAAGTCATAGATTTTTCTATGGGTGGAGTGTCCGCTGCAGTTTCTGAAACTGCTGTTGCTGCTCCTATCGAGCAGGTGAAACTGCTTATCCAGAACCTAGATGAGATGATCAAAACTGGTCCTCTCTCTGAACCGTATAAGCATCACTATGGAGAGGAAACACTGCAATGTCATTCGTTATTTCCCATCTCTGGTGAGCTTTGTCATTATTTGCTTTCGTGATCAAAAAGAGTTTACAGCTTATGCTGTTCACGTATGTATTACGTCGCACTATGCTTTTAGTTTTTTAACTTTGGATTTTTGAAGCAACTTTAATTCTCTGTTTTACCGGCTTTTTTGGTGGGCCAAGTATGAACATATAGGTTAGGCTGGAGCTCGAGCTATCAAGAAATCCCATGTCTGATAGCTAAATGGAAGCCTCTAATTGTAAAATGGACCTTAACACTTGACTGTAGTAAAGCTTTCTATGCCCTGGCCATATATATGGCTTCTGTGTGATTTCATGATTTATCCAGTGACTAGGAGTTAAGATGTTGTGATAACAGCAATAAGCAAATATTAATATGCACATAATACACAATTTTTTGAAAATACATTATAGTATTAAAGTACACTTATATCTTCTAGTTCTAACTTCCTTAATACTGACCCATTCTGTTTAGAATTACAATCCGAAACAAAAAATAGCAAGCCGTACAAATGATTGGCCGAACATGAACTAACCAAACCAAATAAATAAAACAGACACTTGCAGGATGCTCCTGTCCCCCGTAGGACCACTGCGCTAAAAACACGGTATTAGCAGTTCCAGTGTTTCTATAGTGAAACAATGACTCGGTATAATAATAGTCAGATACTGCACTCCAATGCAGCATCGGCGGCGGGGTCGCGGACACGCGCGGGCGGAGCCGCATGCGCGGGGTACGGCGTGCGGCGCGCGCGCGGGGGTGTTGCGCGCAGAGCGGGGCGGAGGCCCGCGCGCAAGGGTCGAGGCGCGGCGGAGGGGGGCGCGTACGGGTCAGCGGAGGGAGGTACGCGGCTGGGGAGGGAGGGGGGTGCGCGGGCGGGCGGCAGGTTGGCCGGGGGGGGGGGGGGGTGTTTGTCAGGGGCGGCCGGAGAAGGAGGGGAGGGTGGGGGGGGGGGGTTCTTCGGTGGCCGGAAGCAGATTGGATAATCATGTCTTTTAATATATATATATTTTTTATTTAATTTAATATGGGATGTGTTAAGTAGAGGGTGAGGTGTGTATAGCCTGGCCCTTAAAGATATTACTAATTTGATGAGGGGTCAAATTAGAAATATTAAAAACCAAAGATTACGGTTCCCAACTTATACGACACTTGGAAAAGGGTTTCTCGAAAGGGTTTCTCTTTCCTTTATATTCTCTGCATCCCCATCAATAGAGATACACAAGATAAGAAAACAAATGGACAAAAGAATTCATTTTTGTTTATACAGGCCGTACTAAGTTGGAAGATCAAACCAGAAGTTCTTTACAAGAACAAACGATGGATTCAGGTACGCTTCCACAATTAAGAATATGTGTTCTTCATCTCATGAATCAACGGATAAATCTAACAATTGGTATCAGAGCCTCTCTGTTTGATTTATAAGATCGAAATTTCAGAATCTATTTTTCCTGTTGTTGAGGAACCCTAGATCGTTCGATCTAATTTAATTTATGATTTCGAATTTTATGATCTAAATAAATTTAGGGTTCGATTGTCTTTATGCAATAAGTTGATTGAATCCGTTTAAGATCTTCTGTGATTTGATTCTTCAATCCTTAATACTAGTGGAGAATCTACAGGATGAAACTATAGTCAGAAATCATCACGGCTGGCCTTTATCTATTTTGTGCATTGGTATATAAATTATTAATTCTGCACAATTTTGTATATTGGTGTATTAATCGGTGCTTGTCCAATAACATATCAAAGTTCTCTTCATAGTTCCCTACCTTTAGTTGCCGTACGTGGGATGCATATGCTGTATTAATTTCTTTTATGTTTGTTCACATACTGGCTTCAGTTTCTAAACTTGGTTTCCAAGAACTAAATAAGGTTATGTTGATGTTTTTTCTTCAAAGAACCAACTTCTGTTGACTTTGTAATGGACAAAGGTTTTTTTTTTTTTTTTTGAAAAGATTTATGTGACAAAATAGTTTGCCATATTTTTTCGGATTATTTAGGTTGCTTGAAACCTATTTGTAGCAGTAGTTGTTGGTTGCTTTGCTAATAGTTCTACCAAATAATTCTCCATGCGGATTTTTTTTTTTTTGGAATCTTCTTTGGTATACTATGGACCTTCTTCGTCTACTAGTATTAACCTTCAGATGAAGAGGCGAACTTTTGTTTAGAACGTCAAAGACGACCAACAGGTTTTTTTAGACGGATTTTTTCGTTTAAAGTAATAAAATATAATCTAATTATAAAAAAAGGGAAAAGTGGGGGGTATTTGCAGATAGGGGGACCACTCACCAACTGAGTTGGCGGGGTGCTGAGTTGGAGAGCATCTCGCCAACTGAGTTGGCGGGGCGCTCTCCTCGAGAGGCCGCTCGCCAACTCAGTTGGCGGGGCATGCTGAGTTGGCTTAGACCCGTTGCAATTTGCTCGCCATCTGAGTTGGCGAGTAAGGATCCGTTTCCCGACCGTTCCACAACGGCTATTAACAACAACGGCTATTACATTCTCCCTCTATAAATTACCTATCTCAACCAAATCATCTCACATTCAATCTACTTCTTCTATTTCCTCTCTTCCCTCTAGCAAAGTCTCCAACACTCTCTCTGTCTCTCTGCCGGCAGCTAAAGTTCATTTGAGTTTTCTGTAGCAAAAGTTCTCAACCGTCATGGATCGTAGCGTAAGAATTGTATGCTTGCACGGCTGTAAAGTAAATGGGTTAAATTACGAAGGAGGAGAAAGTATAATTTTTTTAACTTATCCGAATATTAGTTTTGAAAATATACGTAATCATATTATTGAACGTTGTTCTATTCATTATGATTTTATTCTGAAGTCTATTTTTTGTTCTAATTATTTTTTGATAGAAAGTGAAGATGCATGCAATTATATTCTTGAGATTAATTCACAATCACGGTATATAAAAATATATGTTATTAAAGTAGCAGCAACCTTAGATAGTATAAATAATGAATATTTTTCTGAATATCAGCATGTTAGTTCGGGTGCTAGTTTTTCTCAACAAATAGTTTCATTTATCCAAGAAGGTCATTCATCATATGAATCTAACCATGATGATGATAGTGACAACGACGATGGAAATAGTGATAATTTAGTTGAAAATATATATTATACGGTAGATGATGATGTTGTAAAAGCTATCACTGATGAATTATTTAAGGGACAATCATTTCCTAGTCGTTCTCACTTTAGAAGCTTTATAAGTAATTTAGCAATTAAATATAATTTTAGTTGTTCAGCTAGTGTTATGAATAATGCTCGTTGAATTATATATAGTTGTGATCAACCGAATTGTAATTGGAGAGTATATGTCAAATCTATTGGAAATGGCGATATAGTTAAAGTTAGTACATTAGAAAATCGTCATTCTTGTTTAAGAAGACTTAGTACAGGACGTCATCGACTAGCTACCGCTTCATGGATTAAGACCATGATAATTGACATTATTAAGACCATAAAAATCGTCATTCTTATATGAACAATCGTAGAAAGTTTGCTGAAAATATAGACACAGATTATTGTTCGAAGATGTTAAAAAATATGGCTTCTATTATCAAAGAGAAGAACCACCTAGAAATATTAGCTATTGATAGTTATAAGTTTGAAATAATAGACCGGACAACAAGTAGAACCTATATTGTTCATATAACTGACAGATCTTGTACATGTTTTAGATGGTACCATACTTATATACCATGTATACATGCATATTTTGTTTGTAGATATTGCAATATTAGTATTGATAATTTTTATCCTGCAGTATTTTCGACGGAAAACTTGAAAAGTGTATACGCGCCAAAAATGGAACCAATTCCAGTTCCCTACGAGATCCAAGGTCCTTTGGTAAGAGGACAAATTGGGGTGGCAGATGTAAGACGCAAAGCCGGAAGACCAAAGAAGAACCGCATCAAACTCCTGGATTCATCGACAAGAGATCTACGTTGCAGTAATTGTGGTGCTATGGGACACAACCGAAGAAAATGTACTAGTCAACCGAGAGATTAAAATAGAATTGTTCAATACCCAAATATTGTAATAAAAAACCATTACGAATCATACAAAAATTGTAATCATACAATGTTACAAATTATCTACTAATCCTCGTCCTCGTCTTGTTGAGGTTGGGTAGGCAGCGATGTTGATGGAGTCGAAAAAAATTGTGTGAATATCTGGTAGCTTTCATCTCCAGCAGTCTGGTAACTCGGATCCGCTCCTGCATACTGGTAACTAGGGCCCGCTCCAGCATACTGGTAACTCGGGCCCGCTCCAGCATACTGGTAACTCGGGCCCGCTCCTGCATACTGGTAACTCGGGTCTGCTCCTGCATACTGGTAACTAGGGCCCGCTCTTGCATACTGGTAACTCGGGTCTGCTCCTGCATACTGGTAACTCGGGCTCCCTCCAGCATACTGGTTACTCGGGCCCGCTCCAGCAGTATCCCGCCGACGACGATGAGAGTGTCTCTGTCGTACTAAGCCGGTCGAATAGTCCGGTGGAAGACGGGATTGTACTGGAGGCATTTTCGGTTCCCGTCCAATATCCAGATGCTCAACACGAGTCACAAGTTCCTCCATAAGACGCCGACTGTCTGGGGAAAGGTTTCTATGAGGTCGTTGTAAATGTTGCCGGTATACACCACTCTGAAATTTGGAACTTGTAAATTAATATATTTATCATATCTATGTATATGTATTTTTGAAAGTATAATGAAGTCATACCAAATCATGTATTCCATCGACAAAAGCACGCATAGTAGAATCGTCTAGGGATCTACTCTTGAACCTTTGCTCCTCGTAGTGGTATACTCGGTTGCTCAGAAGAGGGCATCCCCACCATTGCCTATAGTCCAGGCTACCTATGTCTGCAAAATGTAAACAAAATTTTAGCAAACTATTTACACTAAATCAATACGAATAATGAGTAACTTATAACTTACATTCCTTAGCAGAATTTAGTCTGGGAGACATGTCCCTCATACTATAATTCTCGAACCAATTATTTCAGTCAGCAATGAGACCAATGATTCGTTGTAATGCATTTGATGTCTCATAACCGACTGTCGGTGGATCATCGGGAATTATTGGGGCCATTCCGAATTGCCGAAGAACACGGTCTGCCAGATGGTACATGGTGAACTGATCATGTATAATATGACATCTGTGTAAAGAAAATGCATATGATATCCTCTTGATTTCTGGAGCATCAGGTTCACATGAGTACGGTAACCAGGTTACCTATTTAAAGATATTGTATCAATTAGATGCGATGTTTATCTACGATCAAAACTTAAATAATTTAAAGATATTTATTGCATATTTAAAAATTATCTCATTATACTGCAGTGTATCAAATTGGCTACGATATAGTGATACAGTCCTGTATTGGTAGTGTTGATAATCCACTACGTCTGTAGGCCAGCGCATAGCAACTGAAAATACTCCAACATCACTGAAAATGCTGGTAACAGGCCTACCAATATAGAAGTGCTCGTAGGACCAGAACTATAAAACAAAAATATGACATTAGTACAAACAAAATTTGCGTATAAAATTACTCTAACTTTGTAAGGTCTTTCATTCATACATGTATCAGTGAAATACATCCACAAATACTCTTGCGATTGGATCTGACAAATTCTGTCAGATTGGCGTATAAAAAGGCAAGAGTAGCAGCTCCCCACGCATGCTCAGTAGGTTTTGTCAGATCATCTAAGAATGGTAGAAGCTGCACATTTATCATATTTTCCGATACATCGGAAAATAGAATTGTACCACATAAACAGAGCAGATACGCTCTTGTGCAACGAATGACCTGGATTTATTAAGTGTTATATAGAATTGTACCACTAAATTAAGTAATAAACAAATTTACTCATAAAAATACATACCCAAATTTCATCTACATCAACCACCCCATCAATAGTTTGATGTAGGTCCATAAAGTTGCCACGGAGCCATGTAAATTTCACATAATTGCCGTCTTTTAGACCTGAAGGAGGGCTAACACCGAGATACCTCCTGATTAGATCAGATCCCTTTAAGTGCGAATCAAAATATATATCGTTACCTTTAATAGGTAACCCTAGTATATTCGTCACATCAAAAAGAGTGATCGTCATCTCGCCGAATGGGAGTTGGAAAGTGTTGCGTTCGGGCCACCAACGCCCCGCAAGGCTTACAACTAAATGAAGATCATGGATTAAATATCTAACACGATCTATATAGTGGAATCCAAAGAATTTCACCAAAGTCTTTTGGACCGAATTTAGCTCCCACGTACGATAATTCCTTTCGGCCCGCCAATGTACATGGATCCGGGTTCGTAAACCAAGATCATGGTCGTATAACTATAAAAAACATATGCATTATATTTTGTGTGTAAATTTATGTGCATTAATAAAGTAAACATATACATTATAAAAAATATATGCATTAATAAAGTTGGCAACTTGTAATTTCAAAAATTACCTCGCCAGTAAATATCTGACTTGAAATGTGGTCTTCACGTTGCTTAATAATAAGCGCGGTAGTCGGTCCGCCAGGAATACGACCGTCATTGTGGGTAGCCATCGCCAGTAAATATCAGGAGGAGAAAGAGAATTGCTGTGATTAAGGGGAAGAAGCTGTGAAAATAGGAGGAGGAGGAGAATGTTTTGTGTGAGGAGTGTGTGGGGGGTGTTTATAGGATTGAAATCTATCCGTTGGGCAACGGCTGAAAAGCAACGTTCGAGTCTCGTAGACAACGCCCCGCCAACTGAGTTGACGAGCGGCCTCTCGAGGAGAGCGCCCCGCCAACTCAGTTGGCGAGATGCTCTCCAACTCAGCACCCCGCCAACTGAGTTGGCGAGTGGTCCCCCTATTTGCAATATCCCCCCAACTTTTCCCTTTTTTTATAATTATATTATATTTTATTACTTTAAACGAAAAAATCCGTTTTTTAGACGTCCAAGTGTTAATAGAATCCAGAAACAAAAGATTCAAACTTGCATATCCTTTATAATGATGATGAGTAGCTTAAATGAATAAATAAATAAATAAAATATTCGGTTGATTTGTATTTGTTTGATAATAAACGGAAGAAATAAACTAGGTTTATACAAAACCCTTTCTTAGGTTTACAAACAAGAAGTACTATTAATCCTATACGAGGATATTAAGTACAAATTTCAATCTGGGTAAATATTGCTATAGGAGTCTGATCTGCAGTCGATCACTTTGTCCCTTGGACCACACGATGATGAAGAAGTGCTGTAGAAGAAGGAGATGCTTCAAAGATTGCAAGAGGGAGTGGATGCTCGATGCCAAAATCGTCGATCGCTACTCTCTGTTTGAGCTCTTCTCTCTGTTCTTCGATTTCTTCGACCTTTTTCTGACCTTTTTCTCCAAAAATTCCACCTTGGAATTTGTGACCTTCGACCTCTGTCAATAGAGGTCTATATTTATAGGGTTTTAGTGACAGTAACCGTCTAGTCGGCGTTAAAACCGGAGAGTGGAGGGTATGGCCCTTTTTACGCGACGGTTATAATAACTGTCACCCACGTATAGATGATCTTCTGAATAAGCGTGTGACGCGTGTCCCATCATGAGATAATGCGTATAACTGCTGCGAAGATCACGACATGCGAGCCACGTAGGTAACTGCCCTTGCGTAGAAAAGGTTGGCGTAGAAGCCAATAACTGTCACCATGGCGTAGAAGCCAAATAATTGTCGGGTTAGCGTAGAAGCCAAATGGTTGTCCCCCAGTCTTTTGAGAATAGAGCTAAATCTCGTACATTTAATGCAGAGATCTGCCACCATTCTGAGCATTAATTGCAGAGACGTAATGCAGAGACGTCCCTCCGTTCTGTGCATTAAATGCAGAGACGTGCCTCGAGCTCTGTACGAAGAGCAGATTTTGACGTGGCCGTCTGTTTGTCTTCTGCGGAGCGTAAAAGCTCGCATCTGTCTGTGTAAAACTAGGCAGCGTATTCCTTTTGTATGAGTAAAAGCAGTTCATGCCAGGGAAATGTCACTAGACGACGGTTTGGGTCTCTGTGCCGCACCATCATTACAGCCGTCGTCTGGATAGTCGTGCAGTACTCTCTGTCAGGAGTCAGATTCACTGCATGATTTGACAGGTTCATTCGAGGAATACGAAGCGTTCCTCGTACTCTTCTATGCTGTATTGAAAGCAGATAAGTTTTACGCCATAAAGGCGAGATAGCAACCTTTTTACGCTGAAGCAGTCTGAAACTACTACATTACGCGGGCTGCTCTGGAGCTATATTTTACGCTGTGCTAGCGATGAAGCCCTGTTGTACGCCGATGGCTCTGAAGACATGTTTTACGCCACGCAGTACTGAGATACTGCGTATAGATCTGTAGCATATTTTTCATGCTTCTACAGTATTTATTTATTTATAAATGTCATCAACTTTGGATTTTGATTCGTGAATTCATTAATTTGTTTGGTTTGGATTATACAAGTTTGTTTATGCATTGAATTAATAAGTTAAATATTATGTATGTTCCAAACAAAACAATCATGAAGTTTGGGTCTCAAAACCAAATCATGATATCCTTTGGCATATTTACATGATTCAGTCTACAGAAAAGTTAGGAATTTGTTTTCAGTAGATTAATTTATTTGTAGTAATCCTTATGGGTTATCTGATGTAATCTGTTAATGCATATATTCAATAGAATCTGTTAACTTAAAAGGTTGATTTGAGATTATTTTATTGTAAATATGCATACACAAAAAGATTTTGACATGATTTAGTCATGTAAAATTCAGTCAACATTCAATTATTTGGTGCTTCTTTATGACTGGCAACAATTGTCTAACATTCTAACTAGACTCATTGAAACAAGATGTCGCCAAAGTGACCTCTCTTGCATAAGATAATCTATGAGGGATGTCGAATGTTCGTGTGTGTATATTCATGCGAATATTGGCCGGTGTAAACTCCCTCGACCAGATTTCAGTATTTTAATATTATTTTTAGTTAATTAGAATTAGTGCAATTTTTTTAAATTTATTTATTATATATTCTATTGATTGTGTACCTGTTTATTACACAATAAAATAGGGCACCACACTAGCTGTTAACCCTAAACTAATTTCGCATCCCTGTCCTAGACTTGCTAGACTACATTTTCTGTATTTTTAGCAACTACCAAAAACCTCGTTTTGTGCTTCGTTTTAGTCGCACAAATATCGTTACAAACGTACGTATTAAATCCCTATTTAATTTTCTACTCTTTACCCACCTCTGTACCCTAGAGATTTGAGGACCAGTAGGCACCTGTTTTGCCCAACCAAAAATACGATAATATTCTACACTAATTGTATTACAATTATCGTATTGACACCGTAGAAAAATTATGACCCTAACTGCCCTTAAATAATTAGTGAACACCATGCGCAGTATTTATTAAATAATAAATACGGTGATCCGTATCACCTAAGAAATCAGACCCTGCATCTGCCCAGACTCACCCCACACAGTTCAAAACATTCTTCCCAGTATTTTCCCTCAATTCTGTGAATTTTGGTAAGTTTTAGAACCAGGTGATTTTCCAGACAAATTTCATAATTGCACAATTTTCCAATTTTTGGACTTTTATGTAATTTATGAAAAGTCAAGGGTTTTTATGCAAAATGCATGTTAGATGGCATTACCCTATTGGCTAGACAATAGGTGGCATGGGACCCACAGAAAAATCTGCTGAAAATATCCCAAAAATACAAAATTACCAAAATACCCCCAAAGTTCTACTTATTTACCAAAATGCCATTGGGGGTAAAATCTATATAAACCCTAAACACCCCCCCTTCTCTCTCATTCCCAGGCTCCCCTCGGCCAGCTCCGGCCACCGCCCACCGCCGGACCACCCCCACTCCACTCGCCCCTCCCTCGGCTACCTCCCCGTCCATCACCACCCTCTCCGACCACCGCCTCCACCGCCCTGGACCACCGCAGCACCCCTCCCCTCCCTGCCCGACAGCAGCCTCCCCGACCTCCGACCGCCCACCACCGCCTCCCTAGCCGTCGCCGACCACCGCCACCACCCCCACTCGCTTCTCCGTGACTTCCTCTCTCCAACCACCACCGCCCCGTTCCCCCACGACCGCCTCCGCCGCCGGCAGCTCCCCCGCAAGCCTCCTCCCTCAAACTGCACAGCGACTCCTCCCTCCCCTCCGACCGTCTCCCACCGCTTCTCCGGCAGCCTCCGACCTCCGCCACCACCACCAATCTCTCCGCCACCCTCCCCTCCTTCGATCCCTCCGCCTTGCCGGCCGTCTCCGCCGCTGCTTCGTCGCCGGCAGCTGCCACAAGCAGCTGCTGCTGCTACTGCTGCCAGCAGCTACTGCTACTGCCGTTGCTCCTCCGGCCGGCTGCCGTCGACTCCGCCGACGACTCGCCGTGGACCCCACCTGCCACCTCGTCAGGTATAAATACGCTATTATATACGTATTTATATATATATATATGTATATGTATGTATATATGTATAATATTATGTATGTATGTATATATGTATATATATGTATATCTATATATATATATATGTTAAAATATATACTGAATATATACAGTATACTGTATATATTATTATTATTATTATATATATATGTATTTAATATATGTATATACTTATATCTATATATATATTTATATATATGTATTATTAAATGTATATATATGTTTAAACATATATGTATGTTTATATATATATATATTAATATATATAATATATATTATATTAATGATATACTGTAAATATACAATAAATATATTCTATATATATTATTATTATTGTATATTATATGTAAATATGTATATATATGTATGTATATTTATATGTATATACCTATATAACATATTACTTATATATGAATGTAATAATTATATACCTATGTATGTATATATGCAATTTCATTTCTGTTTTACTTATAAGTATATATATATATATATATATATATATATATATATATATATATATATATATATATATATATATATATATATATATATATATATATATTTATTTATATATATACATTTATATATATATATATATATATATATTTATATATATACATTTATATATATATAGTTAAATATAACACATTATGTATATGTTATTACTACTATATTTATAGTATATATATGTATATATATACTATACATTTTCTTTTTATTATTATTCAAATACACTTATTCCATTTATTATACATATAATATTATTATATATAACAGTGGTCACATATAGACCCTGATATTATTAAATATAATATTTGCTGGATAGTACAGCAATTATATATATATTTATATTTCCTGCACTGTCCTTCAATTTATTATATTATTATAACAGTGGATATACCCTGCTATTATATTATATTATTATATAAACAGTGGATAAACCCTGCTAAATATTATATTACTATATATAAAGCAGTGGATATACCCTGCTAATATTTGCTGGATAATACAGCCTATATATATATTTATAAATTCCTGCATTTTCTTTCCTGCATATTATATATATATATGCTATATATATGCATACTATTATATCTACTACATATCTATATATATACTCTATATATAAATATGTATACCATATATATTATATATAGGACTATATATATATATATATTATGTATTATCTGTTACATAGGTGTATATATGTGTTACGTACCCTCGTATTAAATGTTGTATTTACGAACCCTGTCTATTTTTAACAGAAAATATCTCCAGCACAACCAGTGACCCCTGTCACAAGCAACTACAAACCTGACTGTGAGATCAGGTTACCAAACACTATCAGGGACTAGGCAAGTATACCTTGCCAAGTACTGTTTAAATTCTCAATATTGTATATGCTCTTGTTTCTGTATTTCGTAAAATGATTACCTGAGACTGCCTTGGGTACGGTCAGTTGATATGTTGACATTTAATATAATATTACGGACTCACCAACAATTATGAGAGTATCCTAATATTCTCCTAGACCCTATCACGGGAACACGCAACATGGTTGTAATGCATATTCGGATGCGAGCTGCGTATTTGATTTGCTACCAATACGTGTGACCCGCATCACGGATTAGAATAATTTAAGAAATGTACGACTTGACATTTAGTTACATTGGGAGGGGAGAACGACTAAAATACGTATGGGACACCCACCTCTTTACCATGTGCCGCACTCGACGGAGTGATACGGATGATATAGATATGTATTCATGTGACCATTCTCATCGTAGATGGAAAATTGTATAGTGCCCTTGAACGGGGGCATATGTGGCATATACTAGCATGTCACTACAGATTGGTGAATTACGTCAGCATATGTCTAGCCACACATTTCCCATACGTATTAGGTTGTCTCAATTTGCATTCACTTAGATGGTTAGCACCCTGTATTTATTTATTTCAGTAGTTTAATTCAGTATTTACATACTTGGCATGTTATTTTCTTGTATCTTGTTACGTCCCTCTGAGGACCTGGTTCCCTGACCAGGTTTAGCTGAGATATTCCACCCCACAGTACCTGGACCTGGACTGGAGTCTGGACATGCCCTTGAGATGGAGTTAGAGGAGATGCCGTCAGAGTCTACCTGAGTACACCTGGAGTTGGAGCTACATATTTTGAGGATGTTGCGCTAGTTTATCTTATTTCACTCCTGCTTACTTTTGTAGTGGGATTGTTCCCACCTGACTTTATCTGGGTTGTATATGACATTTCAGATTTAGCATCTATATATATATTCAGCACTTTCCCTGTTATTCTTGTGGATGAGATAGATTTACCTGTATTTAGACTTGTAGTATTTTAGGACAGCGTAGCACATCACTTTGGGTCCATTAAATTGGGTAATTCCTTAGTGACGTGTCAGCTGGCCAATGCCACGTGGCCTAGTTCCGTATATTTTTGGGACTGGGGCGTGACACGGTTTTAGTGGTGGCCCATGCAGGTCGAGTTAATTGCTAGTAACATGATATCATGTTCAGCAAACCTGCAATAGGATAGGAATACTAGGTCTCATCCACACTAACTTCATCCATAAATATTGCATCCTGCTTGATTATCATCTATTAAGTCCTTCGTACTTTTCTAAATTTTTTTATTCTTTTCAGAAATATGGACATACCCGGGGAAACTGCGATTAATGGAACTGACCAAGCAACAGACATCTCGCCAGATGTCCAAGGGACACCAATCCTGAGAGACCAATCTCCGAGAAGGATGCTGGTCAATCCAACAACCTCGTACCTTCACCAAGATCCGACCCAAGAAGCAACACCAGTCCAGCAAGAAGGGCAACCTTCTCAGGCACCAACACTGCAGGCAGAGATACCTTTGTCTCCACCTCCAGTTCTCGCAGCCCTGATGCCACAACTTGAGGAACAATCTCAGATGTTCCAAGCCATATTGCAGGCTCAGTGGCAACAGAATGAAGTCCTGAGACAATGCTTGATGACGGTTCTGGAGAGGACAACTGCTCTAGCACCAGCCCCTGTCCAACCAGCTAGCACTGTTCAAGGCTTTAGCCGGATGAGCCCGAGAACTTTTAAGGGCAATGAAACTCCGGAGGAGATCTCAGACTGGATCTCCAATACGGAAATACTGCTAGAAGGTTCACAACTTCACCCTGACCTATGGATAACCGCAGTAAGGACCCTACTCCTCGGCAACGCCCAACACTGGTGGGAATCTATCGAGCGCAGCACCGGCAAGAACCATACTTGGGAACAATTTCTGGAATATTTTAATGCAAAATATTTCCCAGCCACGGTCAGAGATGAACTGTACTTCCAGTTCCTGCATTTGGAACAAGGGAATATGACCGTCGACGCCTATGATGCAGAATTCAGTCGACTAAGTCAATTCGGTGCCATCCTAATACCAACCAAGCTGAAGAAGGCCCTAAAGTTCCATCACGGCCTTACCCCCGAACTCCAAGGGTATACTACGGCACAGTCGAGGATTTCATACGAAGAAGTTCTTTCAGAGGCAAGGATACAAGAAGCCATTGGCCGAGAAGCAAGATGCTCAAATCCAACCATATCAGCCATAGACCAGACAGGAGCAGGAGGACCAATCCGTCACCTGGGAAATCAGGCACAACACAAGACAGGGCCATATCAATACAAGGAACTTCCGACTTGTCACTATTGTGGCAGGAAGGGACATTATGCCAAAAACTGTCGAAGGAAGTATAGACTATGCTTGATATGTGGAGATAATCAGCATAGGGCCAAAGACTGCCCACAACACATAGAAGCAATACTTCAGAATGGGCAAGGACCAGTAGCACCAGCCCAGAGAATGCAACCTCCTACTAGAGGTCAGCATTCCCCAGCATCTGGAAGATTTCAGAGGGGACCACCCTTAGCCACCCAAGACACGCAGTACTACCTAGCCAGACAATAAACCATTAGACGAAGGCACGAGCAGGCCTTTGCACTAGCTGCAGTTGCAGAAGAACCGGAAGGTGAAACCATTTCAGGTACCCTTATAGTTGCATTATTACCAGCAAACCGCATATTTGATTCTAGAGCTACACTGTCTTTCACATCTAGTAGTTTCGTACCCATGCAAATAGTCAGGTTTACCGGAAGAGGCATTGTTCCAGTTACCAACATTACTAAAGCATGCTAGTAGTCATATATAGTAGCGTAATGAGAACGCGATTCCCGGTACTTTCAATACCAAACTTCGACGTTGTCTTAGACATGGACTGGCTAAACCAAGTACAAATGCTATCCTAGACTACAGGAAGAGAAGCGTCATCCTTAGACCACCAAGTTACCCATTCGGATATCAGGACTAAGCAAACACATCTAGGTAGATTGCTAGACGTTGATTGTTAGGCTCAAAACATGTGAATGTAGTAATAGCTGAATACTACAGGTAGTTTCCAAATTAGATTTGATATATATGACTTATTAGGGTAGTCAGTAACTTCTAGTCTTGTGTTTTCACCAATAGATTAATTTCAGCTAGTATCAGGAATAGATCAATTAGACTGAAGGAGAAAGGGTAGACAGATGTTAGTCTTGAGAAAAACATCAGAAAAACTACCAATAATATGCGACCTGTTGTAAACCTGGTGATACCCATATAATCTGGATAAAGGGTACACATAGAGTAGAATAGGAGACATATGTTTTCACCTACCCTAGAAACTATCAGACTTGGAAGAAGAGGAAAACTAAGCTCAAGGTACGTCATACCCTTCGATGTGTTGGAACGCATCAAAGAAGTTGTTTACAAGATAGCATTACCTCAGACATTGGAAGAAGTACATGACGTCTTCCACATATTCCAATTAAAGAGGTACGCTCTGGATACAAGTCATGTGCTTAAATACGGACAACCTATAGTGTATATTAAGGTTGTAGAACTTAGAAAACCACACCTCTTTTGGGTCAACTAACAACCTAGACTAGAAGTTAGAGATTATAGAATCTTGTCTTTTTGTGAAATTGAATTGTTTTGTACTTCTCATATCCTAATCTAGCGTACTTATATTTGCTATACTACCTTAAAATTATACTCTGCTATTATAGCCTAGTTTTGCAAGCTTATTCTTTATCAAGCTTGTTCATTAAATATGTATTATTGGAGTACTACATTAATACATTTCAGAATCAGTGTATGACGGTCTGATCAACCATAATGCACTTGGTTCGCTCTTCGCATAACTACTTTACATAGATTGAGATATATAGTGATTAGTAAACAGATGTACTTACCTCTGCGCATATCGTATCAGCTACATAACTAGGCTAATACGAATATGTGAATAGGGAGTACCAGAATAGCATTTCCATCCACAACTGCCTTGACAATTCCCATTGAATTCTTTAAACGCCTTGAATCTCCATACTTCTAATCCATTTACCCCCTTGAACTCTTGATTACTGTTTTCCGTCTTTTCTTATTTCGGAAAGAAGAAACCTCGTATATAGTATAAATATGAAGTGTATTGTTTTCATAGCCATTTATATAGTCTCTTGGAGAATTACCAAACCCTATTAATAGATTAGATTGCAGTTTAACACTGTTCTTATTTTTAGAATAATTTCTGTTACCTACCTTACGTTGTATTACGTTCCTCTAGTTCATATTGCATGAAAACATCATGCACCAGGCAAATCAACCTGGAAACGTGTAGAGGATATCCGATAATGTTTTCTCCATCTATTTCCAAATCAGGGTATGTCCAAAATATTTCAAATCAAATCTTCAGTTATGACTATGTCCTCATATGTCCTTAATCAATCTTTCGTTCTCAATATATGTTTATTTTTATTTCGAGGACGAAATATTCTAAGAAGGGTAGATTGTAAACTCCCTCGACCAGATTTCAGTATTTTAATATTATTTTTAGTTAATTAGAATTAGTGCAATTTTTTAAATTTATTTATTATATATTCTATTGATTGTGTACCTGTTTATTACACAATAAAATAGGGCACCACACTAGCTGTTAACCCTAAACTAATTTCGCATCCCTGCCCTAGACTTGCTAGACTATATTTTCTGTATTTTTAGCAACTCCCAGAAACCTCGTTTTGTGCTTCGTTTTAGTCGCACAAATATCGTTACAAACGTACGTATTAAATCCCTATTTAATTTTCTGCTCTTTACCCACCTCTGTACCCTAGAGATTTGAGGACCAGTAGGCACCTGTTTTGCCCAACCAAAAATACGATAATATTCTACACTAATTGTATTATAATTATCGTATTGACACCGTAGAAAAATTATGACCCTAACTGCCCTTAAATAATTAGTGAACACCGTGCGCAGTATTTATTAAATAATAAATACGGTGACCCGTATCACCTAAGAAATCAGACCCTGCATCTGCCCAGACTCACCCCACACAGTTCAAAACATTCTCCCCAGCATTTTTCCTCAATTCTGTGAATTTTGGTAATTTTTAGAACCAGGTGATTTTCCAGACAAATTTCATAATTGCACAATTTCCCAATTTTTGGACTTTTATGCAATTTATGAAAAGTCAAGGGTTTTTATACAAAATGCATGTTAGATGGCATTACCCTATTGGCTAGACAATAGGTGGCATGGGACCCACAGAAAAATCTGCTGAAAATATCCCAAAAATACAAAATTACCAAAATACCCCCAAAGTTCTACTTATTTACCAAAATGCCATTGGGGGTAAAATCTATATAAACCTTAAACACCCCCCTTCTCTCTCATTCCCAGGCTCCCCTTGGCCAGCTCCGGCCACCGCCCACCGCCGGACCACCCCCACTCCACTCGCCCCTCCCTCGGCTACCTCCCCGTCCATCACCACCCTCTCCGACCACCGCCTCCACCGCCCTGGACCACCGCAGCACCCCTCCCCTCCCTGCCTGACAGCAGCCTCCCCGACCTCCGACCGCCCACCACCGCCTCCCTAGCCGTCGCCGACCACCGCCACCACCCCCACTCGCTTCTCCGTGACTTCCTCTCTCCAACCACCACCGCCCCGTTCCCCCACGACCGCCTCCGCCGCCGGCAGCTCCCCCGCAAGCCTCCTCCCTCAAACTGCACAGCGACTCCTCCCTCCCCTCCGACCGTCTCCCACCGCTTCTCCGGCAGCCTCCGACCTCCGCCACCACCACCAATCTCTCCGCCACCCTCCCCTCCTTCGATCCCTCCGCCTTGCCGGCCGTCTCCGCCGCTGCTTCGTCGCCGGCAGCTGCCACAACCAGCTGCTGCTGCTACTGCTGCCAGCAGCTACTGCTACTGCCGTTGCTCCTCCGGCCGGCCGCCGTCGACTCCGCCGCCGACTTCCCGCCGACGACTCGCCGTGGACCCCACCTGCCACCTCGTCAGGTATAAATACGCTATTATATACGTATATATATATATATATGTATATGTATGTATATATGTATAATATTATGTATGTATGTATGTATATATGTATATATATGTATATCTATATATATATATATGTTAAAATATATACTGAATATATACAGTATACTGTATATATTATTATTATTATTATATATATATGTATTTAATATATGTATATACTTATATCTATATATATATTTATATATATGTATTATTAAATGTATATATATGTTTAAACATATATGTATGTTTATATATATATATTAATATATATAATATATATTATATTAATGATATACTGTAAATATACAATAAATATATTCTATATATATTATTATTATTGTATATTATATGTAAATATGTATATATATGTATGTATATTTTTATGTATATACCTATATAACATATTACTTATATATGAATGTAATAATTATATACCTATGTATGTATATATGCAATTTCATTTCTGTTTTACTTATAAGTATATATATATATATATATATATATATATATATATATATATATATATATATATATATTTATATATATACATTTATATATATATAGTTAAATATAACACATTATGTATATGTTATTACTACTATATTTATAGTATATATATGTATATATATACTATACATTTTCTTTTTATTATTATTCAAATACACTTATTCCATTTATTATACATATAATATTATTATATATAACAGTGGTCACATATAGACCCTGATATTATTAAATATAATATTTGCTGGATAGTACAGCAATTATATATGTATTTATATTTCCTGCACTGTCCTTCAATTTATTATATTATTATAACAGTGGATATACCCTGCTATTATATTATATTATTATATAAACAGTGGATAAACCCTGCTAAATATTATATTACTATATATAAAGCAGTGGATATACCCTGCTAATATTTGCTGGATAATACAGCCTATATATATATTTATAAATTCCTGCATTTTCTTTCCTGCATATTATATATATATATGCATACTATTATATCTACTACATATATATATATATACTCTATATATAAATATGTATACCATATATATTATATATAGGACTATATATATATATTATGTATTATCTGTTACATAGGTGTATATATGTGTTATGTACCCTCGTATTAAATGTTGTATTTACGAACCCTGTCTATTTTTAACAGAAAATATCTCCAGCACAACCAGTGACCCCTGTCACAAGCAACTACAAACCTGACTGTGAGATCAGGTTACCAAACACTATCAGGGAGTAGGCAAGTATACCTTGCCAAGTACTGTTTAAATTCTCAATATTGTATATGCTCTTGTTTCTGTATTTCGTAAAATGATTACCTGAGACTGCCTTGGGTACGGTCAGTTGATATGTTGACATTTAATATAATATTACGGACTCACCAACAATTATGAGAGTATCCTAATATTCTTCTAGACCCTATCACGGGAACACGCAACATGGTTGCAATGCATATTGGGATGCGAGCTGCGTATTTGATTTGCTACCAATACGTGTGACCCGCATCACGGATTAGAATAATTTAGGAAATGTACGACTTGACATTTAGTTACATTGGGAGGGGAGAACGACTAAAATACGTATGGGACACCCACCTCTTTACCATGTGCCGCACTCGACGGAGTGATACGGATGATATAGATATGTATTCATGTGACCATTCTCATCGTAGATGGAAAATTGTATAGTGCCCTTGAACGGGGGCATATGTGGCATATACTAGCCTGTCACTACAGATTGGTGAATTACGTAAGCATATGTCTAGCCACACATTTTCCATACGTATTAGGTTGTCTCAATTTGCATTCACTTAGATGGTTAGCACCCTGTATTTATTTATTTCAGTAGTTTAATTCAGTATTTACATACTTGGCATGTTATTTTCTTGTATCTTGTTACGTCCCTCTGAGGACCTGGTTCCCTGACCAGGTTTAGCTGAGACATTCCACCCCACAGTACCTGGACCTGGACTGGAGTCTGGACATGCCCTTGAGATGGAGTTAGAGGAGATGCCTTCAGAGTCTACCTGAGTACACCTGGAGTTGGAGCTACATATTTTGAGGATGTTGTGCTAGTTTATCTTATTTCACTCCTGCTTACTTTTGTAGTGGGATTGTTCCCACCTGACTTTATCTGGGTTGTATATGACATTTCAGATTTAGCATCTATATATATATTCAGTACTTTCCCTGTTATTCTTGTGGATGAGATAGATTTACCTGTATTTAGACTTGTAGTATTTTAGGACAGCGTAGCACATCACTTTGGGTCCATTAAATTGGGTAATCCCTTAGTGACGTGTCAGCTGGCCAATGCCACGTGGCCTAGTTCCGTATATTTTTGGGACTGGGACGTGATAGCCGGCCTAAAGGAAGGTTAATACTTGGCCGAATTGCACACATACCTGTGGTGATAAATGTGTGACAATTATAAAATTTACATGTGAATAATAATCCGATCCAAAGATAGGCTTATTATTTGACATGAGTTATTGTTAATGTTTGATCATTACACAAAGAGTACCACTTACAATTAATATTACTGTCCAAAGACTTGATATTAACGGTGTACTAGGTATCTTGAGATATGGTTCACCATTATTTGAATTTGTTTGACTATTATTTTGCAAAATCTTGCGTGTGGAATCATGTTGTACTGTAATTTTGGACGGGACTGTAATTTTTGGGATGTTGAGTTTGGGGGAGAAATAAAGTCAGAGATATTGTCTTTGAGGAGGAATCGGTTTTGATTCCTAATATCACTGTTGATGATGTGCAAGTTTATATATCTGTCATTAATCAAGAAGTGAATCAGGAACCTCAACAAGACAATGTCGAATTATCTCTACAAGTCGATGTTGAGCTACCTCAACAAGACAACATAGAGGCACCCCCCCATTCAAGATGTGGTAATTGTTCGTGAGGAACAAACTCAACAACCTAAGGTATCAGTGCCATTAAGACGGTTCATCAGAGAAAGAATAAATGTAATTTTGGATATTTGTCATATTTCTCCACGAACGTAAGACAGACTGTAGAATACTGGAAGATGATCTAATCAGCTTCTGTCAGGCCATGGAAAGTTCAAATTCTCATAAGTGGGTTGATGCAACGAATTAGGAGTATAAGTCAATGCATGACAATAAAGTCTGGGAACTTGTCCCATTACCAAAAAGTGCGAAATCCATTGGTTGCAAATGAATATTTAAAACCAAAAAGGATTCGAAGGGTAAAGTGGAGAGGTATAAAGCACGTCTTGTAGCTTGAGATTTTACTCAAAAGTTATGAATTGATTTTAAAGAGACTTTCTCTCCGGTTTCTTCGAAAGACTCATTTAGAAAAATCACGACAATTTATTTATGGACTCAATCAAACTTCTCGTTAATAGTACTACAAATTTCATCAAGTGGTTACCTCGTTTGATTTTAAGTTAAACATTATTGAAGCTTGTATGTATAAGTTCAGTGGACTTCTGGTTTTGTATATCAATACAGTACTTAATACAAATTAGGTGACACCCGTCACTAAAGGCGACAAGTTTAGTCTCAATTAGTGCCTTAAGAATAGCCTTAAAACTAAAGAAATACAGTAGATTCACTATTCATCATTTGTAGGGAGTTTAATGTATGCGTAAGTATGTATGTGTGAGGATATTACGTACATAGTTGGGATGTCAGACAGATATTTAAGCAACTATGGTATGGATTATTGGAAAGTAGCCAAATGGGTTACTTAAGTAATTTAAAGAGAACAAAGGATTACATGCTCTTTATAGGAGATCGGATAATTTGGAGATCATAAGGTATTTCGACTCCAATTTTACTAGATGCCAATACAGCAGTAGATCCACATCAGGTTATGTTTACCTGTTGGCTGGTGAAGATACATTTGGAAGAGTGTCAAACAGACACCCGTAGCATCTTCCACCATGGCAACATAGTTTATAGTATGTTGTGAGGCATCCAATCAAGAAATATGGTTGCAAAATTGTGTCACAGGACTGCGTATACAGAAGGGTGTTTAAAGACCACTCAAATTATAGTGTGACAATAAATCAGCAGTACTGTATTCCAATAACAACATGAGCTCGTATAAGTCAAAGTATATTGACATGAAGTTTCTAGTCGTGAAGAAAATAATTCAGAATGGTCAAATATTCCTATAGCACATTATGACAAACTCCATGTTAGCGGATCCGCTCACAAAAAGTGTTACTATCCATGGTCTTTCATGAGCACTGCTCATATGTGTGTTATCTTATTTGAGGATATGACAATATAGTGGGAGTTTGTGTTTTATATATTTTGGTGGTATATACATTTATGTGTTCAAGTATTTTAGACAATTTTCTGATCAGATATATATAAATTCAGTTCATTATGTTTTCATTATGCTAAAGTATTAATCTCATTATAGTAAAGGAGGACCAGTTGAAAATAGACATATGTTGATCACATTGCATGTAATTTTTATGCTACACACCCATGATTGATCTGTGTCGTTTAGCTATAATAGTATATGTGACCATTGATGATTTAGTTACACTAAATGTGACGAAGTCCGCTTTGATACTATATTGATATGGTAAATGGACGAGATTTTTCGGATATACCCTAAGGTTAGGATAGCAAATTTTGAGCTCATAAAGTTAACATATTAGTAAAGTTACATATGTGGCTCAGTGAGAGATTGTGGGATTTATTCAATGATTATGGGCCACACATGTAAACTTAATTGTGTTGCGTTATCTATATAATTAAGCCAAATTAAAATGGTCTAATTGAGAATAGGCTTAAGGGTATAAATTGTCATGAAGATAATGTGTAAATACATTTAAAAGATATTACTAATTTGATGAAGGTCAAATTAGAAATATTAAAAACCAAAGGTTACGATCCCCAACTTATACGACACTTGGAAAAGGGTTTCGGGAAAGTTTCTCGAAAGATTTTCTTTCCTTTATATTCTCTGCATCCCCATCAACTGAGATACACAAGATGAGAAAACAAAAGGACAAAATAATTCATTTTTGTTTATAAAAGTCGTACTAAGTTGGAAGATTAAACTAGAAGTTCTCTACAAGAACAAACGATAGATTCAGGTATGCTTCAGCAATTAAGAATGTGTTCTTCATCAACGGATAAATCTAACAACATTTTCTCAGATTTTGAAGAACGAGGGGGCAAAGTACCTATTTAAGGGTGTCGGTGCCAACGTTGATCCTATATTGATATGGTAAATGAACGAGATTATTCGGATATACCCTAAGGTTAGTATAGCAAATTTTGAGCTCATAAAGTTAACATAATAGTAAAGTTACATATGTGACCCAGTGAGAGATTGTTGGATTTATTCAATGATTATGGGCCACACATGTAAACTTAATTGTGTTGTGTTATCTATATAATTAAGCCAAATTAAAATGGTCTAATTGAGAATAGGCTTATGGGTATAAATTGTCATGAAGATAATGTGTAAATACATTTAAAGATATTACTAATTTGATGAAGGTCAAATTAGAAATATTAAAAACCAAAGGTTACGGTCCCCAACTTATACGACACTTGGAAAAGGGTTTCGGAAAAGTGTCTCGAAAGATTTTATCTTTCCTTTATATTCTCTGTATCCCCATCAACTGAGATACACAAGATAAGAAAACAAAAGGACAAAAGAATTCATTTTTGTTTGTAAAGGTCGTACTAAGTTGGAAGATTAAACCAAAAGTTCTCTACAAAAACAAACGATAGATTCAAGTATGTTTCAGCAATTAAGAATATGTGTTCTTCATCAACGGATAAATCTAACAGCGTTCTCTCAGATTTTGAAGAACGAGGGGGCAAAGTACGCCAACATCCTCCGTGCCATTGCTGGTGCTGGCGTGCTTGCTGGTTATTATGACAAGTTGCAGTTGATTTTGCTCGGAAAGAAGTATGGTTCTGGTGGCGCATAAATTCTAATGGATGGTGACGAACACAAGACTCATTTCTTTCAGCAAAATTTTGTGATGTTTAAATAATCTCAGTTTAGCATAAGTAATAGTCTATATAAGCCTACTTGGCTGGGTTTATCGGAGCAATGATACTTGCTTTTTAAGCGGCATATACTAACTTTACTGAGAATTTCAAGGGAGACATTTCTTTTGTGCGTTCTTTTTCTTCATACTGTTGGACCTAAATGAATTTGGAATTACATTTACAATTTAGTGGCTTAGAATTGAATACTACAGCTGATGTATGAAGAATACAAATATGCATATGTTGGTGATTCTGAATGGGCTCTTAGCTTCCCAGTGTTCCTTTCAGTTTTTTTTACCAGTCCTCTTTTCCTGCTGATGTGTCGGTCTTCAGAGTTTGTTGTGTGTGTTTGATAATGTGGAGGTATTAATTTGGGTTCTGCAGTGTGATGAGTAAATGGAAACTCTATTTTGGTTACTGAGGAAGTTATGTTTACTGTATGTTTAGATCCTTGCACACCAATATATTGTTTGCATTTCTTGTCAAAAAAGAAAAAGAAAAAGAAAAAAGAAACATATTTTTAACAATAACATTTACCATACTGGATTTATGGTAAAAACACAATCACTGTATGTATAAGTTTGAAATTTAAATTTTTTTAGACTATATGATTAAGATGACAGCGTGTTTAGTTCAATATTATTATAAACAATAGTTCAACCGCTTATAATATATAGGCTAAAATTTAACTTTATACCCTCAACTATTCAAGTTTTTAACTTGAGACTCTTAAACTTTAATATTAGATAATTGTACAACTTTATATCCTAGCAGTGTTAATAAAAAATCTAAAATGGTACAATTTTATAACTTAATACTTCAATTATAATAGTACAATTTTATATCTTAGCAGTGTTAATAAAAAATTTAAAATGGAAAATATTCCCTATTCGTGAATAATTTAGTCAAAAAAATTATTTATTTTTGTTGAATGAAAAAAATAACTTTGATTGACGGAGGGTATGATATTAAAGTTTATAGTATTAAATTAATTTTTTGAATAATTGAGACTATCAAGTTGGAATTAAGTCTAATATAAAATAAATAAATGCATATAAAAAAATGCAAGTAAATGATTCACGTGCAGGTCACGTGAGAAAGACGTTGATAACAAAATTTTCCACCACAAATCCCCGCCACGCCTACACAAGAAAAGAGTAGTGAGAGAGAGAGAGAGAGAGCACTCCCACGAAAAATGGCGACAATCCCTCCACCTCTCCTCCCCCTCCTCCGCCTCCCCTCCTTCAAAACCCTAAGTTTCCCCGCTCCAAGAACCCTCCTTTCCTCCTCCTCCGCCAGCAGAACCCTAGGATTTTCCTCTAGGGTCACGCCGCCGCCGAAGCTCGCCGAGAAGTTTCCTTACGTCTCGGTCCTGGCGACGGATTCCGGCGTCGATACCGAAGAAAAGAAGCCAAAAGAGTTTCCTTCGGAAGAGAAAGAAGCGAGGATCGTCCTCCCGACCAACGAGAACTCCGAAACGTTGCTCCGGATTCGCCACACGGTATGCTATTTATGCACTCAACCCCTTCCGGGAAGTCGAATTGTACGTCGGGATAGATTGTTGATCGATTATTAGCAAGAAAGTTGACATCTTTTTTTTTTCTTTTTTCTTTTTTTTCTGGATTAGAAATCGAAGTTGTACATGATTTGGCATTGACCGGCTGTTAGCAAGTAGTTTGATTTTGGTTTAGAAATCTAAGCTATTTATGCACTTAGTCTACACTCTGGATGTTTGAAATTATGCCGTTAGGCTGTCGAATGTGTATAGTAATTGTTTGGTGATGGATTAGTAGTGAAAAAGTTTAATATTTCACTTTTCTTTTGCTTGTGGTTATGATTTTGGATTAGCCATTAATCTCCTCAGGAAGCTTAAGATTACACGATTGGGGGACAAATGTAGTTCAGGATAGTTTGTTGATTGATTAGTTGTTAAAAAGTTTCAATTTTGACCTTTTCTTTTCCCTTGTCTATTGATTTGTACCATTCCAATAATAAGAATAATTAGGGGAATGTAAATTATTATACACTTACCTCCTTTAGGCAATGGTCATAACGGCTATGTAATGATGCAACATATAGCTCTGCCAGTAACTGACAAGCTTGCTCGTCAGAAATTACCATAGTTGTGGACAATGGGACACATGCGAACATCTTGAATTATCCTTGGTCATTGCAAAAATATGTTCAAAATTCCATCCTATGAGAGAAAAGACCATCAAGGAGGAGAAGACAAGTTTGAAACTCGTCTTGTTCATGGTCCAGTAGTGCTTGATGTGGCCCATACTTTTCAACAGACCTCGATCCGTTGTCTCTTTCTGCTTACAGTTCAATGTTTGATGTGCTGCCCAATCTCCATTAAGCAAACCCAATAGCAAGTCAATCCTCCCGTGTCAAAAGAAGAAGTAAACTACTAAACTCATGACGGAACCTCTCAAGCAAGCCTGTAAGGAGAAACAGCACTCTATTGATTCATTACTCACTAATCTGATAGCAACCGTACAATGTGTTACTCAAAACATATTGCTGTTATGTTGTGGTCCCTCACCTATTCATCACCCTTATTCCTCCCTTGTCGAAATTGAGTCGAGTTTTATTCTTTGATTCTTAGCAAGTAATTTTTGCTATTATGCAACCGGGCAAATTTGTAGATGTTTACCAATGGTGGGGATCGGTCTTTGATCATTCTGACCACATATACACTTGAGCCCCTTTGGTTAATGATCAGTACTAGAGCAGTAACATCCCTATTTGAGTTACTGATGCCAAACTGATTGTTGTTGTTAATGTCCCTATTTGAATTTATTTATTTTCAATTTCTGGTAGATCTGTGTATCTAAACTGAATCAATTCTGTTTATTCTTGCAGTGTGCACATGTGATGGCCATGGCTGTTCAGAAGGTATTTCCAGGTGCTAAAGTGACTATAGGCCCATGGATAGAAAATGGGTTCTATTATGACTTTGACATGGAACCCTTGACAGACAAGGACCTGAAGAAAATAAAGAAACAAATGGTGAGCATTCATGAACATACAAAGCTAAATTCCGAACTTCATTTTAGCCTGGGAGTATATTCATTAACTTATTGTTTCAGGGGTCGGAATTTATTTCTTACATCATCTGTAGGATCGTATTATCAGCCAAAATCTACCACTGATAAGAGAAGAAGTTTCAAGAGAAGAAGCCCATAAAAGAATCATGGCCATAAGTGAGCCTTATAAATTGGAAATTTTGGATAGTATCAAGGAGGATCGTATCACCATTTATCACATAGGTTCGATTTACTAGTTACTACTTGTAAATGATTACTCCTGTTTACTGTTATGTAGTATGCCTTATTTAGTTCTTCTGTTTCAAGTAGGAAGCGAATGGTGGGATCTCTGTGCTGGACCGCATGTTGATTCCACGGGACATATAAATAAGAAGGCTGTTGAACTTGAATCGGTTGCTGGGGCTTACTGGAGAGGAGATGAAAGTAAGCCAATGCTGCAGAGAATATATGGTACGGCATGGGAGTCTGAAGAACAGCTGAAAGCTTACCTTCACTTCAAAGAGGAGGCAAAACGTCGTGATCACAGGCGCCTGGGCCAGGATCTTGATCTGTTCTCTATACAGGTATGAATCTGAAACTTATTGTCTGATATATTATTCACATTTCTAGCATAAAGGTGGTTTTATGTTTCCCTTCTGTGGTATATGTTCAATTCTTTCTTGAATATTTATATGCATAAAATTAATGAGCATGGTCATATTATTTTAATTTTAACATGTACCAATCTCTTTGGCATATACTTCATATCCATTTGCAATAATTTAAAAGCACAAGGTAGCGGGCGAATATGTCATAAACATTACCCCCAAGCTTCAATTTATAATAAATAAGTGGCTTAAGGCTTAAGAAAGGAATCCCTAAAGGATTCAACTAAAGAAGGAAAATAAAAATACATCAATAAAACCCTTTCAAAATTCGTCCAAAAATAGGACTAAATCAGTCCAGCCGCTTGGACCCGGAATTCTGGGTTTTCCTGACCCTGGGCTTGCATGAACCCGGAAATGTTTGTTGGCCTGGGCTTCTGTTTGGGCCTTGGTTTGTTGTTTGTCCGGATTGGATTGGATCTTTGGGCCCAATTGTTTGGCTGTTGCTTCTCTTTGCTTGGATGCATTCGCATCAGTCCCCTCCACTTGTAGAGAACTTGACCGTGAGTTCTTCGGGCCACCGCTTGTGCGTCACATCGTTTGCATAATGGGCATAAAGGTCCACAACTTTGAATGTGGACGACATCCCCATCAAACCTGGTAGGAAATAGGCGTTGTTGTTAATCTTTCTCAAACACGTTGAAAGGCTCAAATTTCCATTGCTGAAGCTTGTCGTATTACCCAACTGACACCACATCTTTCCGAATGTATACGATGACATCATAACCAACATTGAAAACCATGCACTACGACGCTTGTATGCCATTGACTTGTACCTTGCATTAGCCTTCTACAGTCGTTCCCGAACCTTTTCATGAACTTCTTGGATTTGATTTGTCAAATTCTTCGTTGTTTTCCATTCCTTTGGCAAAACATATACATCAAGAAGATGATTTGGTGATTTGTAAATCAAATGGAGACTTTTCTCTTGATGAATGAGCTGTGTTGTTGTACGCGAATTATTCTTGTGCTAAGGCAAGTCAACTGCTCTGGCTTCTCTCTACATACACTCTTTATTATGTTGTCCAACGTCCTATTGACCACTCCGGTTTGGTTGTCCGTGTGTGGATGAACGGTACTACTAAACTCCAACGTTGATCCGTAGATGCTCCAAAGACTCCTCCAAAACGTACTCCAAAACTTTGTATCCTGGTCAGACCTTGTTCTTTTCGACACTCCATGAAGACGCACTATTTTAGAAAAGAACAACTTTGCTACATGTACCGCATCCATTATCCTCTTGCAAGGTATAAAGTGGGTCATCTTTGGGAACCGGTCCACCACCACGAATACCAAGTTGAAGCCCAGTTGAGTCCTTGGTAGCCCCAAAACGAAATCCATTGATAAGTCTTCCCAAGTATTTTCTGGAACAAGTAGTGGATTGTATAATCTCGTGTTCTGTGTCTTCCCTTTAGCAGTTTGGCATAAAACACTTGTATACAATTTTTCTCACATCTCGTCTTAACCGTGACCAATGATAGGTGTAGAAACGGTCGCCCTAGTTTTGTTACGTTCCAAGTGTTCCTTTAAACTACCACTATGGAGCTCCTGAATCAACTCGTCCCTCAAAGAAGCACGAGGGACGCAAAGCCAATCCCCCTTCATCATGAACATGTCTTGGATGTGAAAGTCATTGAAGAGTTGCTTTCGGCGGAGCTTCTCCCATTTTTTCGCAAAGTCCTCATCTTCCGCTTAAAGTCCCTTGATGTACTCTAATTCGACCACCTCTATACTGAGCGTAGCCAACAATAAAGTCCTCCTACTAAGCGCGTCGACCACACAGTTAGGAGTTCCAAACTTATGCAGAAGCTTGTACAAAAACTTCTATAAAAATTATACCATCTCGCATGTTTGTCGTTGTTGATGTTCTTATGGCTACTCAAATATTAAGAGATTCATGGTTAGAATATAATACAAATTTCTTACCCACTAAGTAATGCTCCTAATGTTTGAGCATTCACACCACCGCACATAATTCCTTGTCACATATGAACCACTTCTTTTGAGCGTCACCAACTTTCTCTTTGAAGAATGCCACGGATAGCCTCTCTTATGATAGTACTGGACCAATGCCACAAATATCGCACTCGACCTTGAAGAGCTTGTCAAAATTATGAAGAGCGAAACTGACATCATGCAAAGCTTCTACTATATCACCGCAAAACTTGTCGATTCTTATCCCCAATTGAACTTCTCATTCTTCATGTAATATGTGTCATAATGATAATGGTACTAAAATCCTAGATGAACTGCCAATAAAATGTCACCAATCCATGAAAGCTAGACACCTCTCCTACGGTCTTTAGTGTCGGCCAATCCCGAATTTTACGAACCTTCTCCTCATTGACATGGAGATCGATGCAATGTTGAATGTTCCAGTCACGAGATCGATGCAATGTTGGATGTCACGCATGGGTGGTAGTCTTCTGGGAAGCTCGTTTGGAAGAACGTCAAGAAACTCCTCAAGAACTGGCTGTACCTCGCTGGAATGGATCCTCCCTCCATCGACTCTTCGGCCTCTATGCTCCCTTTTACTACCCATACATGTACCTGACGAGCTTCCTTGCACTCCGTTTCCACTTCCTTCATGAAGAATGTCAAAGAAAGGAATGCCTTCCCCTCTTGTAAAAATTCGGTTCGATTATTCTCCTTTGATGGTATGTGTACCTCGCTCCACCCTGATCATCAACCGATAAGCGTTGAGATCAGTGTTGTTAAATGGCGGCCATGGCAGCGCCATGGCGGATGGCGGTGCCGGATTTTGAACAAGCCGCCACGAAATGGCGGTGGCGTAGCGGTTTTCAAATGACGGACCATGACGGCCGCTATGCGTGTGGCGTCTGTGGCGGCTATGGCAGAAAAGTAAAAAAAAAAACTTGGGTCGTGTGATCCGACCCAGAACCGAGCCCAAAAGGGTGTAAAACTCTTAAAACTTAACTTTGTGTTTCTTCTTTCTCACTTTTCAAACCTGCACACCAGACCTTCCTTCTCTGCGGCGACCGGCAACCACCATCCTTCTCCCTCCACTGTCCTCGGACGAACGTCTCCGACAACCTCCCCCAGTGACATTTTTTTCCTACTTTTTTTGTTTTTTAAGTCTTTTTTTTAGAACACTTCTCTTTTTTTAATTATTAAATTTTTTTTACGTTTTCTTTAATTCTTTTTAAAGTCTTTTTTGTTTAAATAATTTTTTTGAATTCTTTAAACTTTTTTAATTCGTTTTCGTTTTTTCAGCTCTATATCAATTATTTTATAATTTCTTTTTTGTCTGTTTTTACTAATTTTAGGATCTATTTGTTTATTCCTGTTTTTGAGTCTATTTTGAGTCTTTTGTTTTTCTTATTCTTCCTCTTCGATGAACCATTGTGTTTGCATTGTTTTTTTATCATTTTTTTGATGTTTTGAAGTCCTAAACTTGATAAAAATGTGGTTGTTAGTAGTTTATGGCATTAAGTAATGATATTTTCTATCAATTAAGTCTACGATTTTTGACATATGTTTAATTTTTTTAGGTATTTTATTTATTTCTGCAGTTTTTTAATATATATATATATATATATATATATATATATATATATATATATATTCTGTCCGCCATGCCTTCCACCATAGACCGCCACGAAATTCGCCGCCATGACATTCGCCATATTTGTATGGCGGATTTTTGACTTGCCGCCATAATTCGCCATCCGCCATCCGCCATTAACAACACTGGTTGAGATATCCATCCTGCTTGGCCCTAACATCGAATTGCTATGGCCGTCTAAGTAATATCAGACAAACGTCAAGCTCATCCATCACGTTATAGTAGACCTCATCTTTATATGCATTGATGGAGAAAGGTACGCGACACCTCTCGATCACCCTAACGCTCGACAACTTTTAAACCCATCAGATAAAATATGGGTTTGGATGCCTCCAACGTTAAACTTGCGGCTTCGACCATTTGTCAGCTAATAATTTTCTCCGTGCCACCGTTGTCAACCACTTCTCCAAATCGTTCACCATTAACAATACATCGGGTTTGGAAGAGCATGTTCTGTTGTGAAGAATTGTCGAGTCTTTGTGCTAACATGACCTTTTGTACTACATCAAGAGCCACTTCCTACTCCTTGGAATCTTTTAGATTGTGATTTCATCGCCATCCGCTTCCTCGTCGAATGTTTCATGATCAACATAAGCCACATGTTTCCTCTGTGGGAAATTACTTAAACAATGATCGGACTGATTGTACTTGAAACACTTTTCCCTGACAGGTTTGGCGTATGGGTGGCGGGTTGGATAGTCACTTATATGGGTTTCTTTCATATCGTCTTCATCGCTATTTTATCCTCCTTAGGGTGTTTCGTTCGTGGTATTGTTCCTGGGTTGTTCCACTGCCTTCGATTGCCGCTTTGAAAATTGTCGTTTGACTCACATTTTTTTTGCAACAATAGTTCGGGTTGCAAAGCTCGCTTCCTGTCCTCCATTAAGTTAGGGATACATTGATCCCCAATGCTATCTCAAATTGTTGGTTTGAGTCCGTCTATAAAGTGAGATATTTGTTGTCCCTTGGTTTCGTCAAGTTGATTCCGCTCAGCAAGACGCAAAAACATTGCATAATACTCGTTGAAGCTCCGTTGGCTCTGTGCACATCTCTGGTACCGATGGATAATGTGTCGCTCGTAGTCACCACATAGTAAGTGCGCCTTCAGCTTCTTTTGCATCTTCTCTCAAGAGGTGATGCACCTCTTCCCTTCCCTTTTAAGCTTATCCTACAACATGTTCCACCAAGTTGACGCTCCTGAGCTTAGTTGATAGACCACTAACTTTACCTTCTTGTCTACTGAGATCTCTATGTAATCAAAGAATAATTCACCTTCGATAACCAATCCATGAATTCGTTGATACTAAGACCTCCACGAAAGATCGAAATATCGTATGTCAATATAAAGTCATCTCCTCTCTTGTTTGAACCTTCCCTATGACCATAATGTTGATAAGCGTAGGCGTCATCGAACCGATCTCCAACGCCGCGATAAGCGTAGTCGCCATATCGACCACGTCTGGCGATGCAGTCCCAACTATCATAGTCTCGTCGGTTAGGTAGCATGTCACCGTGACAATCATCGTCACGATCCCGGCTGGCAAAATCATCGAACTCCTTGTTCGAACTAGACGAATCTAGATGAGTCTTACGTTGATGATGCTCTTATGTAGGTACTTGACCATCTTCCGGGAGGTGGACGTTGCTGTCCTGTGATGCCGTTTCTAGATCACGAACCAGTTGCCTCAAGGGTTCCTAATTGCTTATCGCATGCTCGACTCGCTGGACACGTAGAGTCTGATCCCGCACAGAGACTTCCATGCGACGGACCCAAGATAACGAGGACTAAATCCTAATTATCAATCACAAGAATAAAAAAAGAAGAACTCTCTATTGATAGATAAAACAATACAATCAAACTAGTTCTCCTCATACTACAAACTCCTATTTATAATAAATAAGTGGTATAAGGCCCAAGAAACGAATCCCTGAAGGATTCAACTAAATAAGGAAAAGAAAATGCAAAAATATCAAGAAAATTCGTTAAATATTTGTCCAAAAATTGGAGTAAATCAGTCCAACAGGCTGGATCCATAATCCTGCCAAAATTCCGGGTTTTCCGGGCTTGCAGGAACCAGGAAGTCCAGCGGAATTCCAGGTTGGCCTGGGATCTGGCCTGTTTGAGCCCAGGTTTGGTGCTGGTTGCTTGGAAGCCCGAATTGGGTTGGGTGTTTGGGCCCAACTGTTTGGGCTGCTGCTTGGAACCGTCCGTGTGAGAGTGGCTGGAAACTGACTATTTGATCTACCTTTTTTGCATGCACCATTAGCCCTTTTTCGTTGCATGACTAGATCATAATGGAATATGCTTGTCCATGCTATACTATATAATTAGATGTTAAAAAGAAATTAGTCCCTAGTGGAGGAATGGGTTCTCCTCTGTTGATTCTTTTTATTTTTTTAAAATATCCTAACTATTCCTGAGTAAATAAGCTTAATCTATTGATTCTTTAGTTCAATCAAGGTTCCCCGGGTTTAGGAATGGGATAAAAATTGCTGGATCAAACCGAGTGCAGATGCTGCTTGCTAGCCTAGTAAGGAGTTACTGGAAACTGACTGTCTGCCAGTCTCGACAGTCTAATTAAAAGATGCCACATGAAGATATTATCTATCTCCATATAACCATGATACTTGGTCAATATTAGGTATATCTGCGTAGATATGGTCATTTATAATGTGACATGATTCAATCTGTTTGACGAGATTGTGCTGTCAAGAGAAATATTTCTTAATAAAATTAAACTCATCTTAACCTGAACATTTTACAGGAAGATGCGGGAGGGGCGCTTGTATTCTGGCATCCAAAGGGTGCTATTGTTAGGCACCTAATTGAAGATTCTTGGAAGAAGCTCCATCTGCAACATGGCTATGAACTTCTGTATACTCCACATGTTGCCAAGGCAGAACTTTGGAAAATTAGTGGGCATTTGGACTTCTACAAAGAGAATATGTATGACCAAATGAATATAGAAGATGAACTTTATCAACTACGGCCCATGAATTGTCCTTACCACATCTTGGTTTACAAAAGGAAACTGCATTCTTATAGAGAATTTCCGATTAGAGTGGCAGAGTTGGGAACAGTATACAGATATGAGCTCTCCGGTACCTTGCATGGGCTTTTTCGTGTGAGAGGGTTCACCCAGGTATTTCATACTGTTATAATGTCTATGATACCCAGTACTCTTAATTGATTTCTGTCATGAAGTTTTTGAAATTTTTGTATAACCTAATTAATGTTGATGTGCAAGCTGATACATTTTAGGGTTTTAATTACAGAAGTACTCGTGACAAAAATTTCTCCTCCTTTTTTTCCTCTAGTAGCTCACATACTTACAGTTTAATACGAAGTTACATACGTAGGTTCTTAGAAACATGTGATAAATCATAGTAGCAACAGTAATACTTTTTCTTACATATTAATGATAGTGGTATGGTAGGTTCCTTCTCTATCTCCTATAGAGTTTTAGATATTATTTCAATGTTCCTCTTCAGTACTGATTTTATTTTCGCATTTAATTTTAGAAAAGGCAATTAGATTCTTTGTGCTGTTAGTCTCATTTCTGGTCATACGCAGGATGATGCTCACATTTTCTGTTTGGAAGATCAAATCAAGGGGGAAATCACGGGTGTACTTGATTTAACTGAAGAGATATTACTGCAATTTGGCTTCAATAAGTACGAAGTTAACCTTTCTACTAGACCAGAGAAATTTGTTGGCACTGATGATATATGGGAGAAAGCAACCATAGCCCTGAGAGAGGCGTTGGAAGATAAAGGTTGGGACTACCAGATTGATGAAGGTGGTGGTGCTTTCTATGGTCCAAAGATAGATCTCAAAATTGAAGATGCTCTTGGAAGGAAGTGGCAATGCTCAACCGTTCAGGTAAGTCACATCATGATTCCTTCTGGGAGTCGCTAGTTGAAATTTTATTGTCACGTGTTCACCTGATACTGACATTTATAATATGTTTCAGGTTGATTTCAATTTGCCTCACAGGTTTGATATTTCTTATGTTGATTCAAACTCTGAGAGAAAGCGGCCCATAATGATCCACAGAGCTGTTCTTGGATCTTTAGAACGATTCTTCGGTGTCCTCATAGAGCACTATGCAGGCGATTTTCCTCTATGGATTTCCCCAATCCAAGTTCGTGTGTTACCTGTTACTGATACTGAGGTCTGCCTTCTAGATGCTTAAAGAACTAAAAACTTTCAAATTCTTTGATGTAAATGATTTTTATTCCCTCCAAGTTCAAACACATGCAAGTCATGTCTTTCAAATTTTAGGATTCACATTAAACATCAAATTCTATTTTACTTTTACTGGAGTTACCATATTGATTTTACTTTTAACAAAGGCTTATCTTAGACTTACCTTACCCTGGATCTATCATATATGTTATGGATGGGAGGGAGTATACAGCATAAGAAATGCACAGAAGTCATCATTATATGGAGATGGATGCTTGATTTTATGCACTTTGAGCTGTAACTTGTAAGCTCTTCCATTGGTGCTTATAGATGATCCCTAGGCCCTCAACCTTTTTCAAGCTTAGGCATCCTAATGTACACTTTAAGTTCCAATCCTTTAAGATCTAGGCACAATTCATAATCTTGATACAAAACAGCTAGTTTTGGGATAACACTGCACATAAAAATATTTCTTATGATCTTATTATTAGCTGATGCAACCGAGTTTACTAAATCGCCAGACTGATATGGCCACCTAGCTTTTATCATGCTATTTCTTCTTCTTTGGCGTCCTTGATGTGTGACGTGGCTTTTTTCCATTGTTCAAGTATTTGAACTTGGATCCTTAGCTTTTAAGTGATACGATCAAATTTCTATTTCTGATTTAAACTGACTTTTTTCTTTTCTTTTCTTTTGGGCTCCCAATAGATCTATGTAACCAATATGCTGTAGTAGCCATTAACATCTATGAACTGATATGGTGGTTTCAGGTGAAATACTGCAAAGATGTAGTGTTAAAGCTGAAATCCAAAGGCATCCGAGCAGAACTTTGCCAAGGGGATCGCTTAGGCAAGCTTATAAGGAACGCAGAGAAGCAGAAGGTGCCTCTAGTGGCAGTTGTTGGGGCAAAAGAGGTCGATACTCAGACAGTGACTATCAGATCCCGATTCTCTGGTGAGCTTGGGACCACTACCGTCGACGAGTTCATTAATAAAATCCAGTTTGCCATTGAAAAGAAGACCTCATTATAGGAAAACATTCAAGTTGTTACCAGCTTCTATTACCACACAAACCTAGTTAAGTACACTTCTGAAGAGTTTCAGGCGTCTTTTTTTCTTCTACATGACATGCTTTTACTGGAAATAGACATTGTAAGAATATCTGACCTGTACTACCTTACTATATTGATTTATCATTTATTTACAGAAATTCTATTTGCCACTTGCAACTTATCTAGGGCTATAGTTTGGTACAAGTTTGCCAGAATATGTAAGATCAACATCCAAACACTCTTTGTTTTAGTTTAAAGTTTTTTTCAGATGCATCAAAATTAGATGTACAATTAATTTTATTTAGTTGTTCGGAATTATATCTATACAAATACATTCTATCAAAATATCTATATAAAGACAGGAATCAAGTTATTGAAACTTCTTTTTTCACTATTTTGTCCCATGCGAAAAGAGAAGAAAATGAACTGATTTCCCGTGGCCCCATGTAGGGGTGAGCATTATTCGGTTTTGGACCGACAACCGAACGTTCCGTTCGGTTCGGTTCGGTTTGAAAAAGCAAATTTGGTTCAATTTTGGTTTTAAAAATAGTAAGATTTTTTATTTGGATTTAGGTTTTGGTTTCAGTTCGGTCCAAAACTAAAAACCGAATAATACTTACACAATTATGTAAACACATTCAATTTTATACATATTTTATGATTAAAAATGAGTATATTTTTTGTATATTTTGAAAACAATAATTATATATATATATATATATATTAAAGTCCAATATTTTAATTTAACAAATGGTCCAATTTTCGGTCCAATTTTGAAATACAACGTAAGTATATATAAAAATTATATTTTTTTTAATATAGTTTCACTACAATCTCAACTTTGGGTCCGGTCAATTAAACAATAAAAATAGTTCAACTGAAGAAACCGAATTGATTTCGGTTATCGGTTTTGTTTCGATTTTGAATTTGTAGAAGTTCGATTTATTCGGCTTTGACTATTATGGTTCGGTTAAAAAAACCGAAAAAACTGAATGCTCATCCATATACTTTACTCGGCCCTGTTTGGTAACTAGGATTTGGATTCGGAAATCCAAGATTTGGATTTTGGTACAATCATGAATTTTCAAACCCAAATCCATTGTTCGGTAAACTACAATTTTGTCATCGGATTTGGCTAAAATTCAAATCCATTGTTTGGATAGGGGAAAGAATTTTACCAATGGATTATAATAAAATTTTAATTAACAAAATTATAAATTACAATTATAATTTTGATTAATAAATTATTAAATATAAATAAATATTAATTAATAAAATTATTAATTAAGATTAAAATTTTGATTAATAAATTATTAATTAAGATTATAATAAAATATTAATTAATAAATGAATAATTATTATTATAATTAAGATTAATAAATTATTAAATAAAATTATAACTAAATATTAACTAATAAATTATTAATTAAGATTATAATTAAGATTAATAAATTATTAATCAATATTATAATAAAATATAAATGCATAAAATTATAAATTAATTATTGTGATTATGATTTGATAAATTATTAATTATGATTATATTATGATTAATAAATTATTAATTAAAAATATAAGAAAATATTATTGCATAAAATTATAAATTAATTATTGTAATTACGATTATGATTAATAAAATATTAATTAATAAAATTATAAATTAATTAACTTTTAATTAATCATTATAATTATAATTATAATTATAATTATGATTAATAAATTAATAATTATAATAAAATATTAATTAATAAAATTATAAATTAATAAATTATTAGTTAAGATGATATTTTTGATTATAATTATTATTTAATAAATTATTAATTAACATTGTAATAATGATTAATAAATTATTAATTAAGAATAAAATAAAAGATTAATGCATAAAATTATTAATTGACTAATTATTAATTAATTATTGTAATTATGATTACAATTATGATTAATAAATTATTAATTCTAATTCTAATAAAATAGTAATTAATAAATTATAAATCTATTAATTAATTACTAAAATTTTGAATAATAAATTATTAATTAAGATTATAATAAAATGTTAATTTATAAAATTATAAAATTAATAAATTATTAATTAAGATTATAATTATGATTAATAAATTATTAAGTAAGATTATAATAAAATATTAATTAATAAAATTATATATTATTAAATTATTACCCATTTTCCAAACATAGAATTTCATAAATTTGAAAAGTAATTATTACCTACTTTCCAATTCCAAATCTTAGATCCGATTTCTTGAATTTGGTTCCAAATCCATAAAATTCTGAAATTCGTTTCCAAAAATAATTTACCAAACAGCCCCTGGTGCACCACCCCCTGACACTTCTTCACCATATCCTTGTCATTGTCACAAGATTTTGTTGCTCTTCTGCCTCGGAATTGAAAGCTCTTTCTTTAACAGAGCCAAAGAACATCCCCTGATAAAAATGGTAAACAATAAGTGAAGAGTGTCGTCCATTACTTGTGAAACAAACTCTCTTCAAGTAGTCACAAGATCATTTGAGAACCATCTAATTAATGTAAAAAGAATTTGATTCGGTTTACAATTCAATGTAGTTTTGGATTGAGGTTTATATTTGTTTAAATGAGAAATACTATGACTTTGTGATAGATGTTCATAGTTTAGCGTTGATAGTCGTCAGTAATAATAGAGAAATAGAAGAGGACGGAACCCATGTGTTGAAGATCTTATTGTGTGGTTGTTTCTGTTGTGGTTTTGCTTAGGGCTGAGCAACAGTTCGGTTCGGTTCGGTCCAAACCGATCCAAATTTTCAAAAACCGAAAAAATCGACAACCGATTTTTTACAAACCGAAAACCGAACCGAACGTCAACAAACCGATCAAAACCGAACCGAAAATGAATTTCGGTTTTACGGTTCGGTTCGGTTCGGTTTTATGGGCCAATTGGGCCGGGCCTTATAACAAAAGCCATTATACCTAAATAACAGTAAAGTTTTTGAATATACAAGTTAAAATACAGTAAAAAAAAATCTGTTCTTGTTCGGTTTTCGGTTAAAACTTAAAATACAGTAAAAAAATACAAGTTAAATTACCGTAAATTAGTAAATGTACCAAATAATTTCGGTTTTCGGTTCGGTTCGGCCGCCTAAACACAGAACCGAAAACCGGACCGAAAACCGAAAATTTTCAAATTGAAAATCGACTTCCGAACCGTCTAAAGGAAAAACCGAACCGAATGCATTATTCGGATCGATTCGGATCGATTTTTCGGTTTGACCTGCTTTTTGCTCACCCCTAGTTTTGCTGACTAATGAGGCACACCTTTTTTTAGTCCCACACATCGGATGAGCGCAGAGCATGAGGGAAAAGCTGGCCATAAATAGAGAACCTTTTCTAACATTCAAACATACTTGGATGGAGTCATTGGGTGAGCATGAATGCTCAGGCCTTGGAAAGTGGCCTACATTGCACTTTGGAGGTGTGTTGGCGTATCATCTCTCCCAAGTGGAAGAGTGAGCGTCATAATTTGTTTTGTTGCATCGGATGCCTGGGTCCGCAAGGCCTCTGCCAAACTCTTACTAATCTGTATTGGGACCATTGTTTTACTTATGTTGGTTAGCATGTTGTTTTACTTAGTAGCTCAACATATTGGTAGTTCAAAGTCCAGACCATTGTTTTACTGCCCAGACCATTGTTTTACTTTTATGTTGGTTAGCCTGTTGTTATTTTCTTACTAGCTCTCATATGTGGTCTTTACCTGCACAAGACTATAAGAAATCCACTTTTTAAGCATATGTTACAAAGAGTTATCCTGTTGCATAACCCACAACCTTCTTCCTCACCAACGTTCTTAGATTTTCTGATGCATTACTAATATTAATAAGGACTGGTATTCGCTTGCAGGTGCTGCCATCGTAAAGAAATTACTTCTTCCTCACCAACATTCTTAGATTTTGTGACGCATTACTAATATTAATAAGGACTGGTGGTGCTGCCATTAGAAAAAAATTAGCTGAAGTTAAAAAGAGAATGATAGCTAACCTTAAGATAGAGTGGTGCTGCCATTAGAAAAAAATTAGCTGAAGTTAAAAAGAGAATGATAGCTAACCTTAAGATAGAGTGGTGTTTAGTGGGTCGGACCAGCTCAGGCCCACACTTGATCGGGTCTGGGCCGAACTAGTCTAGCCTAGTCATGACAAACGGACTGGTCTGAGTTGGACTCATAGCTAAAACCTCAAACCCAGCTCGGCCAAGAACCTGAATTGAGTCGAGCCGGGTCGAAGTTGGCTCTGTTCTTCTTAAAAACAATGTATACTTTATATATATATATATATATATATATATAATTTGTATCTTCTCTTTCTCATCAATTCGATTTCGCCATTTAATCAGAATTTTTTGGGCCAAAATAGAAAAGTTATTGTGATTATATTCACATTTAATTATCCATTTCAATATATATGGGATTTTAAAATGGACAAAATAATTCATTGTACTCTCTACCTCGAAAAGTTTGTCAGCATTTTGACAAAGAGAGTAAGATTGAGTCCAGATAGCAAACAATTCCTGGAGAGAAGGAGGTAAAATTTTCAAGGTAGCACCGAATTGTATCCACCAATGAATGAACCAGGCATGAATTTTCTGTTTTAGAATTTCTGGGCAAATTCTAATGAACCAAGAGTGCTTCTGTTTACTATTGTCAAAGTAGAACACCTTGGTAAATGCTTCAATATAATCCCAATAATTATAAAAAATATTAATTCCCTTCTCTTTATGAACTAATTGTTTAGTTCTATTGGGATGAAGTCCCTATGATTGAGGAGTAATTAAGTAACGAATAATAATTTTGCTGTAATCTACGTCACTGCAAAGATCATTGGCCTTCTGATAGAAATGTTCTATTTTAACTGATTTAGTAATCAGCATGATACCTTTATAGACATTACGATCTTTACCCTGCATAGGAAACATATTAGCTTCCAAAATATTTTTCTTTCATCTTCCATGGATCATTCATCAGTGGAATATCTGTCTTTTCTAATTATATAATCTCATTAGAACAATTTTTCTGAGTGAATATTGTCTCTATTTCAATAGCTTGTTTGTAGGAGGTCATATTGGTTTCCTCTGGTTCTTGAATTTGAATTCCTCCTTTAGAGGATTTTTTCAGTTTTTCCAAAAACAATTTTCTTGAAATTTTTTAACTCATTGGAGCCAGAAGTCATGGGTCTAGAAACCCATGGTTGTTTCCATTTCTCCTTTCTATTCATGGTCTTGTAAAAATTCACGAGTAAGAAAGTCAGGAAGTGAATTGTCTTTTCTTTTAATATATTCAATATCAAAATTAAATATGGCTAATTCGGCTTTCCATCTAGCAAATATTTGCTTGGATGCTAAATTTTTAACATCATTTTCTAAGACATTCTTAGCTGAGCGACAATCTATATGTAATAAGAATTTCTTATTAAGTAAATTATCTTAAAATTTATGAATACATTGTATTATAAAAAGAATTTCTTTCTTGATAGTGGAATAATTCATTTGAGTATCATTCCATTTTTCTGAATGATATCTAACCAACACTTCTGTTTTAGTGTCATGATTAAGTTGTTTTAAGATTCCACCATAGCCAGTATTACTGGCATCTGTTTTTACAATTTTAAGTCACTCAGTATTGGCTAAGTGTAAACAAGATAATTTTTTTACCTTTGACTTAATTATTTTTACTGTTTCAGTGTGAGCATTACTCCCTGGAGCATGATTTTTTCTTAATCTTTGATACATAATTTTTGTATCATTAGCTATATTTTTATAGAACTCAGATACATAGTTTAATGCACCTAAGAATATTTCAACCTATTTATTATCAGTTATCTAATTAGAAAATTTTGAAGAAAATTCTATGCTTCTATCAATTTGAATTATTGTATTATTCACAATATTATGTTCCAAAAATCTAATTTTTTGCTGGAAAAGCTTCATTTTTGGTGCGGAAATAATCAAACCATTTTTTACTACCAAATGTTTAAACACATTAAGATGTTTAAAATGTTCTTCTGTTGTGTTTGAGAAGATAAGTATGTCATCTATATATGACAATATAAAATTAGAATGCTGAATGAATATTTCATTCATGATGTTCTGGAATTCTGAAGGAGCATTCTTCAGTCCAAATGACATTACATTACATTATATTACATTACATTCATAGTGTCTGAAATGAACAGTAAAAGCAATTTTATATCTGTCCTTTTCAACAATCTGAATTTGCCAATAACCTAATTTTAGGTCAAATTTAGAGTAAATTCTTGCCTTGGATACTCTATTAAGTAAGTCCCTTTTATTAGGGATTGTATATCTGATCTATTTTAAAATATTATTTAAAGGTTTATAATTAATTACAAGTCTAGGAATACCTCGTTCGTTCTCAACATTATTATTAACATAAAATGTTGTGCAACTCTATGGGGAGTATGACTTGTGAATTAGTTTTTTATCCAACAATTCTTGGATTTCTTTTTGATAAATAGGGAGTATGACTTCCTCTTTATTCTTGGATTTTATTAGCATGGCTCTGATACCAAAAATAGGGGAGTTCTGTGACTAGTTTGCAATGGATACTTTTAAACCTCCTAATACAAAGAAAAAAAACAAAAGTAAAAGATTATAGAGAATATAAAATGCCATATAAAAGGAAAAAAATATCTTCTAAAAGGCCAGAAACTACTGTCAATAAGGACAGTAAATACTCTAAAAATAGAAAATCTTCTAAAAGGAGTAATATAGTAAAATGTTATAAATTAGGCCATTATGCTAACCGATGTTACACTAAAAAGAAATGAGAAGAAATTGAAGATGAAGGGTTAAGAAAGACCATGTACAAATTAATGATAAATTCTGATTATGAAGAAAGTTCATCCAATGATAAATCTAGTGACGTCTCAATTAATGAATGTGTTACTGATTGTGAATGCAATGAATGTATTGCAGACAAAAACGTTAACTACTATAAATCAATAGTAGAAATGAGTGGGTTATCAATAAATAATTTAACCCTTGATGAAAAAAGATATAATAGAAACTCTATTGGCTGATAATATATATATTTGGAAATGGTAACAACTTTATAAATGAATAAATTCCTTACACGTGGACGGGTAGAATGTATCCTCCCCACATTCCATCTACTGAATCATACAAAACGCCCAACACAGACCCCCTAGGTTACATATTGCCCAGAAGATCTAAATCTGCCTCTATGCTATGGGCCAGCCCTATCGCTGTATTCTTAGATCCCTCAAATATCCTTCTATTACGTTCATGCCAGATGTTCCAGACGGTACATGTTATTCTCATTTTTGCAGTTTTGATCCATTGGGAGCCTCTACAAATCAGCCCTTCCAGCCCAGATAGAACCTGAACAATACTATGGTCGTTGACATTGTTCAGTCCCATGTGACTCTCTTGCATCCTCTAGATGTGGGAATTGTACGGGCAGAGAAAGAATGTGTGATCTCTAGTCTCTTCGTGGTCGTCGCATAGACTGCATTTGTAATGGTCGACTTGAATCCCGAACCACCTAAGTCTATCAAGTGTGAGGAGTCTCTATCAAAGAGTCTTACACAAAGTATTTGAACTTATAGGAGCCCCCTTCAGCCATATGAATCCATTCCACTCTGATACTGGATACTTTTCCCTAACTTCTTCATATACCTTTATGTGGTTGAAACCCGAAGTGCTCGCCAAATCCCATGTCCACTGGTCGTGGAAAATATCCAGTCGGATAGGTATTTGAGCAACCCTATTAGCCATTCTCCCGCCGATGGCGCTAGAACCTGTACTCCATCGACCATTGGTAATTATTGAGCTCACCCTCTCACCTCTGGCCATAGCAGTGTATGCTGCCCATCCCTCCCTATCAATGCAACTCTCGTAGTTAGCCATTGCACCAAAGATCGGTCGTCTCCCCGTTCGTAATCTCCCTGGTGATATGAGTTTTCAAACTGCTATTTTGGTGCAACACATATTTGAATGTGTTGGAATAGTTGTTATCCACCTGAATGGTCCATAAGTTAGATTTGGAGTAGTACCTGTTTATAGTCCATTTGGCCCATATAGAATTATCCTCGATCAGTTTCCAGGCCATCTTGAGCTCGGCTACCTCCCGTAAGGTTGATAAAGATTTCAGCCCGATGTTACCTTTCGTGGTCGGTCGATACAACACGCGCCACGCAATGGGATGCATCCCGCCCCTCCATACAAAATTTGCACACATTTTCTCAATCTTGTCTATAGTTTTCTTCGGGATTAGGATTACCTGAAGCCAAAATAAAATGATAGCATTAATGACGGCTCGGACAAGTTCGACGCGACTCTTGAAAGAAAGTAATTGGGCTAGCCACCCATCGAGTCTCTGCTGAATACTTTGGATAAGTCATGTACTGTCGGCATGCTTGGCGTACGAGATAGTCAGAGGCATGCCAAGGTATCTGACCGGGAGGGAACCCTGGTCTATGTGCATCCTCCTTGCCCATTCCACTTTTCTTTGGCATGTGCAATTGAAATATACGATACTCTTCTCTCTGTTTAAGGGTAGGCCCGCACTACTCCCAAAATCTGCAAATAGTTGAGTCAAAATGAACCACACTACTATCCGAAGGCTTGAAGAAGACCAACAAATCATCGACGTATATGAGGTGGGAGATGACCAGATTGACGAACCTGAATATAGGGAGGATCCTACGGGAGTGAATTGCTAGATCCATCATACAGGTAAAGTGCCTATGACGATGGTGAACAAATACGACGACATCGAATCTCCTTGTCGAATTCCGCGGTTGAAATGAATAAAATCATACGGAGTTCCCTTGATCATAATAGAGTATGTCGGAGTGGAGATTCACTCGTATACTCTATCCGTCCACCAGTCGTCGAACCCAATCTCCTCCATCATGTGCCTGACGAATTTTTTGTTAACTGTATCGTAAGCCTTCCTGAGGTCTAACTTGACATAGATCTTATCCCCTCCCACTCTGCTGAATTCTCTAACCAATTCATGGGCTAACAGAATATTCTCAGATATGCTTCTCCCGTGGATAAAGTTTTGGGATATAAGCCCCGACATATGATGTCCCTCATTCTATTGCATATAAGATAAGCTATAATCTTATAAATGAAATTGCAACATGCTATGGGTCGATAGTCCGAAATGGAAGCCGCTCCTTCTACCTTCTGGATGAGAGTGATGAAGGTGTGGTTGATTTGTTTGAGGAGCTTTCCCGTCCGAAAGAAATTTTGAACAGCCTCTACGACCAATTAAACATATGATCATAGGCCAATGTGTGATATAGAATTTGGCAGAAAATATATTGGGGCTCGAGAATTTATTTGGTTTGGCGCCTAGAATAATGTCCTCCACTTCCTTCATAGTGATAGGGGCTCGTAACTTGCGATTTCCAGCTTTGGTAACAATCCTCTTGTAGGTGACATCTGAGAACTACTCCTTGTAATTGTCTTGATTGTATAAATTAGTGAAATACCTGACCACTTTTCTTTTGATATCCTCCTCCTTGTCGATTTTCTCTCTGGTACTAGATATTAGCTGAGCTATAGTATTACGAATTTGTCTAGCCCGGATCACCCCTTGGAAAAATTTATTCCCCTTATCTCCTTCCTTAAGCCAATCACATTTAATTCACTGCCTTAATTCAATCTCCTCGATAGCTAGGATGTGCGCTATCTCCTCTCTGAGCCGCTTCTCCCAAGTTAAATCTTGATGACTAGGAAGTAAGTCCGCTATCCTCTGAAGAGAATTCAGCTCCTAGATCAGCTCTGCCCACTATAGAATCATGGAAAATATGCATCCATGCGACCCTGTGCCCAAAAATAAAAAATCAGAAGAGATCAGGCCGCAGAGTCTCCCTGTGGCCCAAACAAGGCAACATCCATGCGTCCCCATTCAGTCAAAGTAGCTTGGCCGCAGAAGGACCCAACGTGGTATCCTGTCAGCAAGATCATCTCTGACACAGAATCATGACGAAAAGGACTTTCTAATTTTCTCAAAAGACATGAACACACTAAACGACAGAAGTCTCATGTCAGCGCAGAACATCACTCTCGACGGGGTACAACGTCACGTGTATAGCACAACTGGCCCCATGCATCCCAGACTTCATGTATCTTTGGCCCCATGTGTCCCAGGTTTTATGCGATCCCATACGTCTCTGGCCTCATGCGTCCAGACTCCATGCGTCCCATGCGTCCCAGGCTCTATCCGGTTCCATGCGTCCTAGACCCCATGCGTCCTAGACCCCATGCGGTCCATGCGTCCTAGACTCCATGTGTTTCATGCGTCTTAGGCCACATGTATTTCAGACTTCATGAAGACCAAATCTTGCTGTTATGACAAGAGTAATTCCCTCCAACCAAGTGCTGACTATAAGTCAAGCTGACCAAGTCACGTCCACAAAGGACGAGAACTACCCAGATCTTCAGTAACCAAAAATCCCAACGAGCGCCCACGTGGCAGCTCAGCCGGCTCACGGTTACAGTTGCACCCTGTCAAAAAGGGGCACATGGCACCCTCCAACATCCATGCGGCCCAACATATGCGCGCCCAGGGATGACTATAAATAGTAGGGTACCACACCCATACATGGGACTAGCTATCTGTGAATCTACACCCGAACAAGAAAGAAGAGCCCCTGCATCGGATCGTCCACGGAGTAAAGAGAGTTGCTACACTCCTAACCCTCCATCGTCACCCCCCAGAACATAAAATTTGTACTTAAACTGTCTGTTTAGGACTCCTCTCTGTACTCTCTTTAGTTTGTTCAATTAAATCAAGTTTCTTTCCAAACTTTCGCATTTAATGGCAAATAAGGTGGCAACTATGCTTGGAGTACCTTCTCCTCCGATAAGAAGTTAGTGATGCAGTCTGATGCGCCCAAGCTCGGCTCAACGTAAAAGATGCTAGTAGTTTGCTTCGACTAGCAAGTGTTCGATGAAATGCTCTCGGAAGAAAGTGTTAGTCCTTCACCAAGGATAGCCAAGCCCAAGAAGACCCGCGGGATGTGGGTAGCAAATGCCGTTGTGCCTCACCCAACTACGGAGCAGACGCTTTTTGCCTCTCGCTCTGTTGCTGATGATGGTCGTCAGAGGAAGACCCAGGACGTCCACGTCCATGCGGCAACCCTGTGTGACGCAAAAACTGTTCGGCACCCAGACTCTGGCAGAGGAAAAAACTACGATGCCAGATATTCAGGGCTGCGGCAGCTTCTATGCGGCCAAAAAGGAGGCCGCATAAGACTAACCATGATGCACCAACTCACTGCCGCAAGCAGAACAGGAGCATACGGCCTTGACAGCAACATAATATCTATTTTTGACCTTATCTCCTGTGACGCAAATCCTATACGGCTCGCTGAGAATGGCAAAAATTCAAACTTGGACTCTTTGTACTACGCGCCTGCGGGTGCTAAGTTAAAGAAGCCTAGGGCAGTACAAGCTGTCACGACCCGCACCCAGATAATTCAGGCACCGGTTCGCGAGTACGTCCAGCCTACGCCGCAGTGTCGGCAGTAGTACGCTGTCTAGATCATATTCACAGGTAATTTAAAATCTAGCTCATTCACAAGAATAAATAGGCAAGGATAATAAAAGGAAATAGGAATGCTAAGATTTCATAAGACAAATTTTGTGACATCCAAATCCACAGTTTAATACAGAACCAGAAGATAAATCGGGGACAAACCCGAGTACTATGCTGAAAGAAAATACTAGCTAACTGGCTAACTACTCCTCAAAAATAGTCTCCTGAGTAGGAACCGGCTCCTCAATAGTATCATCTGCTACGTCATATGGACCATAAAAGGTGGGGGCATAGTCCTCATCATCGCCTAAATGTCAACGGATCCAGTCAGGAAAGGAGCAAAGTACCAATACACAACAAAGCTTAAACTAAATAATTATGACAAGTAGTAAAAACTGACTAAGTATCACGATAAAAATTATACATAATAAGTAGTAAAATTAACTAAGGGTTAATTGCTATAAATCAGGGATATGAGTAAAACAGGAAGATAATGAGACAAGAAAATGGAACTGCAACAAGACAAAGAAACTATGTGTGTGAAATTGTATATTTAGAATACATAGTTGGCATGTAGGGGGTTATAAGGCTAATAAAGCACGTCATAGACGGCTAGCAGTCAGGAACAATCGAGTATAAGGCTGATGGTACAGTCGCGTACTCAACAGCTAGCAGTCATGACATGGTGGAAAGGGTAGACCACATGCCTCCTAGTATCCTCCCTCCCGACACGAAAATCGAGACATGAAATCCAAATTCTAACACTAAGTGTAATCATCCAATGGTGCTAGTAGAGCAAGGAACTAATTATCATAATATAAAGAATAAACTTGAAGTGCAGGTATTTGCCTGATGTTTGGATTCCAACTACGATTCTGTCCTCGGGAAATTTCCAGATATGCCTCCGGATGCTGAAATAACCATTACCATCATGTTCAGAAGATATCAAATAGCTAGAAATGCCTGTCCTTGAGTCCAATTTGGACACAGGGGCAAAAATGACAATTTCGGGTCAAAACGGGGTCCGCATGTGGGCCCGCTTTGCACCGAAAAAACATGTCAGGGTCAAGGTCTCCAAATTTGTCCAACTTAGTGTCAACAAGTCAGGAACGCTGATATGAACTCAATGGAACTTCCAGAATTGGATTTCGATGAGCCGGTCACAAAATCGCCCATCCAGTGGGGCCTGCGGGGCCCGCGACACGCAATTTCGTCAACGTTCTCGGATTCGAACCAAACTTGGGTCACAGGACCAGCGTATTGCTACGAGTCCGATGGCGCAAGTTTTGTTTCGATCCGACGTGTGTACACAAAGTTATGACGTGTTCCAGGAAGGGCGGATACGGGACGGTGTCCGCGGATACGCGTTGATTTCGGTGTGCACGTACATCCGAATCGACTTCCACGAAATCTCACACGTCCGTATCAACGACGCGCATGTATCTGTGAAGACCGTACGTGACCAAGTTGTCCCGTTTGGTGGGGCGTACTCAGTTCCGGGGTGAAACATGGCGTTGTTTTTCCTATTTTTGGATCGCGGTTTGCGATCACCACAGGACGCGATGCACCGAGCGGTTTGCACGGGCACCGAGGGGGTCATGCAGGCTGCGCGTTACAATTGACGGAATCGAAAATAGAGCTACGAGGAGAAAGATACAGGTACCTGAACGGGGATAAAAAAACTGAATTTCCGTGTCCGACACGTGTCCGACACGTGTCCGACACGTGCAAGACCTAGGGTTAGGGTTTGGGGGTTCTGTGCGGAGCTCCGGCGGCTCGGGGTGGCACAGCCGCTGCTGCGGGGTGCTGGGTCACCGCGGCTGGAGGAAGGAGGAGGAAGGAAGAGGGAGGGGGAAGCTGCGGCCGGCTAGGCGGCCTCGCGGGGGTGGCGCTGGAGCTGCAGCGAGGCGGAGCGCCGGCGGAGCTAGGGCGAGGGTGGCTGTGGCGCGGCGGTGAGGGAGTGACCGGAGGGGGCTGGGGAGAGGGGTTTTATAGGGAGAGAGGGCGAGGGGGTCGGCCGAGCTAGGCGACGGGTGAGGCGGAGGAGGGGGTCGTCGTGGCGAGGGGTGCGGGATCGTGGGGGAGCGGCGGACCCGGCGGCAGACGCGGGCGGCGGCTCCGGACGCGGGGGAGAGGGTTTCGTGGGGGGGGGGAGTAACGGTCAGCGGGTCGGGTGGCGGGTGGGTTCGGGTCTGACCGACCCGACCCGATAGCCCAACGGGCCGGGTTGGGCTGGGCCTAGAGTTGGGCTGGGCAGGATTTGGGCTTCGGTTTAAATAATTAAATAATTAGTTTTTTTTAGGTGTTTTATATTAGGTCCGGGGCCCAATAAATTCCAGAAAAATTACCCTAAGTCCAGTTTTAAATTTTACACCATAAAATATTATTTTCATAATATTTTAACACCAATTAACAGCATTTAAAAATCTTTAACTCCTAATTACCTTGGTTCGTCTTCCAGAAAAATACCGTAAAATTGGGTAAATTATATTAAAATTATTCTGAAAAATCAGGGTGTTTACAATCTACCCAACTTATAAAATTTCGTCCTCGAAATTTAAAAATAACAATGGCACGAAAAGAAAGGTCGAGAGTTAAAATATACCTCAAGGTTCAAAAAGATAGGGGTAGCGCTCCCTAATCTCGTCTTCTCGCTCCCAGGTGGATTCGCCGGGAGAATGATGCCTCCAAGCTATACGAACAAGGGGAATAACTTGATTCCTTAGAACTTTCTCCGTTCGGTCCAGTATCCCCACAGGTTGCTCTTGGTAAGTCAAGCTTGGGCCCACTTCGAGCTCTGAATGATCCAAAATATGACTTGGATCAGACACGTATTTTCTCAGTTGCGACACGTGGAATACGTTATGGACCCCATCTAGAGAGGGTGGCAATGTCAGACGGTATGCCACTTCTCCGATTCTCTCCTGTATGCCAAACGGTCCAATAAATCTTGTGCTGAGTTTTCTGCTCCTTCCGAACCTAATGGTGCCACGTGTCGGAGAAATCTTCAAGAATACTAATTCTCCAACCTTTAATAAATTCATAATCAAGTCTTAGTTCCATAATCATAGTGTTAAATTAACTTGAATTTCATAAATTGATTACCTCAAATTTCAATGGTCTTCGATGGCTATTTGCCCAATGTCGTTGCCTGTCTTGAGCCACCCGAAGTCTTTCCCTTATTTGTTTTACCTTCTCGGTTGAATCGACCACCATCTCTGGTCCCAGTAAAGCTCTCTCTCCTACATCGTCCCATGATAGTGGGGTATGATATCTTCGTCCATATAAAGCCTCAAATGGAGTCATTTCAATACTTGCTTGGTAACTGTTATTATAAGAGAACTCCACAAGATATAGATAATCTTCCCACGATCCTCCAAAATCCAGAACACATGTACGGAGCATATCTTCAAGTGTCTGAATTGTACATTCAGATTGTCCATCGGTTTGGGGATGATAAGCTGTGCTGAATTTGAGTTGAGTCCCTAAGCTAGCTTGTAAGCTCCTCCAGAAGTGAGAGGTAAATCTTGAATCTCGGTCGGAGACAATACTTACTGGAACTCCATGCAATTTAATAATCTGTCGAATATATAAATCTGTCAACTTTTCCGTAGGTAGCCCTACTTTGAAGGGTAGAAAATATGCAGACTTGGTCAGCCTATCCACTATCACCCAAATTGCATCTCTCCCACTAGGTGTCCTTGGAAGCCCAGAAACAAAATCCATAGTAATATGTTCCCACTTCCACTCCGGAATGGGTAGTGGTTGAAGCAATCCCCTAGGTCTTTTTCTTTCAGCCTTGACTTGTTGGCACACTAAGCAACGAGATACGAACTTGGCTACTTCTCTTTTTATGCCATACCACCAAACATGCATCCTTAGTTCTTTGTACATTTTGTTGGCTCCTGGATGTATAGAGTATTGTGATATGTGTGCCTCTTGCATAATTTCTTCTCTTATATCTCCTTGAGATACACATAATCTATCTCCATGTCTTAGTGATCCATCTTCATGAATTTTGAATTCCTCCAATAATCCAGCTTGTACTTGGCCTCGAATGCTTCGTAGGCCTTCGTCTTGAAACTGAGTCTCCTTAATCTTATCCATTAAGGTAGATTGGATCTTCAAATTCATCATTTGACCTTCTATTCCTGGAATAATTACCTTAATACCCAAACTTTCCAAGTCCTCGAGCAAGTGTCGGTCCATCGTCAAGTACATTGCCATAGGATATCTGCTTAGAGCATCAGCAACTACGTTGGCCTTCCCCGGATGATATTGAAGGGTGATGTCAAAATCTTTCATTAACTCCAGCCACCTTCTTTGCCTCATGTTCAGCTCTTTTTGAGTAAAGATATATTTTAAACTTTTATGATCTGTAAAGATTTCTACCCTTTCTCCATAAAGATAGTGCTTTCATAGCTTAAGAGCAAAGATAACAGTTGCTAATTCTAAGTCATGAGTTGGATAGTTCTTTTCATGAGGTCGAAGCTGTCTAGAAGCATATGCTATTACTTTTTTGTTCTGCTCCAATACACAACCTAGACCTTTTCCAGAAGCATCACTGTATATAGCGAATCCTCCGGTTCCAGATGATAAGATCAGAATAGGGGCAGTAGTCAGCCTTTTTTTTAATTCTTCAAAAGCATGTTGACATTCATCAGTCCATATAAATTCTTCATTCTTCCTTGTTAATTTCGTCATTGGTTCAGTAATTCTAGCAAAGTCCTTCACAAACTTTCGATAATAGCCAGCTAGTCCCAAGAAACTTCTAATTTCTGCTACAGAGTCTGGAGTGGGCCATGATTCTACTGCTGCTACCTTCTTAGGATCTACTGCTATGCCATCTCCAGTTACAACATGTCCCAAAAATTCTACTTTGTCTAGGAAGAATGCACATTTAGATAGTTTTCCATAAAGTTTTTCCTTTCTTAATGTCTCCAATACTAGCCTCAAGTGCTCTTCATGTTCTTCTGGAGTCTTAGAATAAATCAAAATATCATCAATAAAAACCACTACAAATTTGTCTAAATATTGTTGGAAGACTCTGTTCATTAAATTCATAAATACTGCTGGAGCATTAGTTAACCCGAACGGCATCACTAAGAATTCGTAGTGTCCGTTTCGGGTATTGAAAGCAGTTTTAGGGATGTCTTCCTTCCTCACCCTTACTTGATGGTAACCAGACCTCAAGTCAATCTTCAAAAATACCCGAGCTCCATTTAATTGATCAAATAAATCATCTATCCTTGGTAGGGGATACTTATTCTTGATTGTTAAAGCATTCAAAGTCCTATAATCAATACACATTCGAGATGTTCCATCCTTCTTTGGCACAAATAATACTGGAGCTCCCCAGGGTGAAACACTAGACCTAATAAAGCATTTGTCTTCTAACTCTTTTATCTGCTCATTTAATTCTACTATCTCTTTCTTGTTGATTCTATATGGGTTTTGAGATACTGGCGCTGCTCCTGGCACTAAGTCAATAGAGAATTCAACTTCTCGGTCTGGGAGTAATCCTGGGAGATCCTCAGGGAAGACATCAAGATATTCAGAAATGATAGGTAGTGGTAATTCTTCTGGTACTAGGACTCCACAAATTTGGTTACCACCCCATTCTCTAGAACCTCTAGTGAATTTAAATTCTGGCTTATCAGGGGGCCTAAAGATTACGCTACCCCTGTGACAATCTATAGTGGCATGATGCTGACTCAACCAATCCATACCCAGAATAATGTCGAAACTGAAAATTGGCATTACGAGTAGCCTAGCATATAATTCTCTCCCACATAGTGTAATAGGACAATTGTTACATACATCACTAACCGGGATAATTCCTCCACCGGTAATGATCTTATAACAATTCCTAAGAGGTTCTATGACTAAGCTATGCTTCATAAGAAAATCTACGGACATGAATGAATGTGACGCTCCAGAATCAAATAAAGTAATGGCTGGTACTGAATTTATAAGTACAGAACCTGTTATCACATCTGTTGTGGCTTCAGCTTTCTCTAGAGTCATTATAAAAGCACGGCCTTGTTGAGGTGCACCCCTCTGTTGCTGATGCTGGTGCTGAGCAAAGCGTTGTTGTTAAGTTGGGAGTGGGGGTCCTCTCTGCTGCGCTGCGGGGGGCCTGGCCTGAACTGGAACTTTTTGTGCAGTTGTGCGTCCTTGAGCAGCAGGACAGCCCTTCATTTGATGTGCTGCTGATCCACAATATAGACAGGCACCTAGCCTCTTTCTACAAACTTGCCAAGTGTGACCTTGTTTTTGAAAATAGCCACAAGTGGGAGCTTGTTGGTTCTGTCCTTGAGTTTGGTGTTGGGGTGCTATGGCTCGAGGGAGAGGACGCTGGGTTTGTTGCGGGGCCCTCTGCTGTAGTTGTGGTTGGAATGGGCGTTTGTGGGGTCCCATACTTCCAGCATCTCTTTCCCGCTTTAGTCTAGGTCCCATGTCTCTTTCAACACCTTATGCCACGCTCAAGATTTCTTCGTATGTACGAGCTCGGCTAGTGGTGACAGCAAGGCGAATATCAGGAGACAATCCCTTCTTAAATCTACGGGCTCTATCTTCAGGGGTACGAACCATATATTCTGCAAAGTGGCTCAGTCTGCTAAATTCAGCAGTGTACTCATCAACAGAAAGATTACCATGTTCCAGCCTCTCGAATTGACTTTCGAGAGCTTCTCGAGCCACTTCGGGATAGAACTTCTTCTTGAACAGCCTCTTGAAATCCTCCCAAGTGAGCTCAGGAGCAGATAACTGAGGTTCATCTCTAAACCAAGTCCGAGCTATGTCGAATAGTTGCAGGCTTGCAGATTCTACCTTAAGATCATCAGGGACCCGAGCAGTTTTCAGGAGTCGCTCCACATTCTCTATCCATTCATCGGCATAGAGAATACCTTCAGTCCCATATAATTCCATGGGTCCAAGGTTCTTGAAGTCCTTGGCATTTCCTGGCCTCTTTTGTGGTGCCTTCTGGGATCGAAGAGCATCTGAAAGGCTAGTTCGTAGCAGGGCAGTATGTTCCCTCTGGGATTCTATAAGTCCCTGGAATACTCCGAGTAGCTGCGCTCCATCCATAGTAACTGTCGGAGTAGTTGGAGGCGGAGGGAGCGCAAGGGTTTCAGGCACAGTCTGTTCGACGTGTTCGGATGTGCCTCCTACGGTATTCCTTGTCTGAACCATTCTGAAAGGTTAAGGGATAGTAGGATTAGAATAGATTACTTGGAAATCAAGGATGATAGAAAAAATTACTAGGAATAATGTCAAGAAAAAGATCCTATTCTGTGAATGAGCTTTTCCTAAAATCATCAATCTTATTTCATACTCTGTCCTAGGGTATTACACTATTTAAGGATTTTAGGACCTGCATGGGCCACCATAAAAACGTGTCACGACCCGCACCCAGATAATTCAGGCACCGGTTCGCGAGTACATCCAGCCTACGCCGCAGTAAAATTATACATAATAAGTAGTAAAATTAACTAAGGGTTAATTGCTATAAATCAGGGATATGAGTAAAACAGGAAGATAATGAGACAAGAAAATGGAACTGCAACAAGACAAAGAAACTATGTGTGTGAAATTGTATATTTAGAATACATAGTTGGCATGTAGGGGGTTATAAGGCTAATAAGGCACGTCATAGACGGCTAGCAGTCAGGAACAATCGAGTATAAGGCTGATGATACAGTCGCGTACTCAACAGCTAGCAGTCATGACATGGTAGAAAGGGTAGACCACATGCCTCCTAGTATCCTCCCTCCCGACACAAAAATCGAGACATGAAATCCAAATTCTAACACTAAGTGTAATCATCCAATGGTGCTAGTAGAGCAAGGAACTAATTATCATAATATAAAGAATAAACTTGAAGTGCAGGTATTTGCCTGATGTTTGGATTCCAACTACGGTTCTGTCCTCGGGAAATTTTCAGATATGCCTCCGGATGCTGAAATAACCATTACCATCATGTTCAGAAGATATCAAATAGCTAGAAATGCCTGTCCTTGAGTCCAATTTGGACACAGGGGCAAAAATGACAATTTTGGGTCAAAACGGGGTCCGCATGTGGGCCCGCTTTGCACCGAAAAAACATGTCAGGGTCAAGGTCTCCAAATTCGTCCAACTTAGTGTCAATAAGTCAGGAACGCTAATACGAACTCAACGGAACTTCCAGAATTGGATTCCGATGAGCCGGTCACAAAATCGCCCGTCGAGTGGGGCTTGCGGGGCCCACGACACGCGATTTCGTCAACGTTCTCGGATTCGAACCAAACTTGGGTCACAGGACCAGCGTATTGCTACGAGTCCGATGGCGCAAGTTTCGTTCCGACGTGTGTACACAAAGTTATGACGTGTTCCAGGAAGGGCGGATACGGGACGGTGTCCGCGGATACTCGTTGATTTCGATGTGCACCCACATCCGAATCGACTTCCGCGAAATCCCACACGTCCGTATCAACGATGCGCACGTATCTGTGAAGACCGTGCGCGATCAAGTCGTCCCGTTTGGTGGAGCGTACTCAGTTCTGGGGTAAAACATGGCATTGTTTTTCCTATTTTTGGATCGCGGTTCGCGATCACCACAGGACGCGATGCACCGAGCGGTTTACACGGGCACCGAGGGGGTCATGCAGGCTGCGTGTTGCAATTGACGGAATCGAAAACAGAGCTACGAGGAGAAAGATACAGGTACCTGAACGGGGCTCGAAAAACTGAATTTCTGTGTCCGACACGTGTCCGACACGTGTCCGACATGTGCAAGACCTAGGGTTAGGGTTTGGGGGTTCTGTGCGGAGCTCCGGTGGCTCGGGACGGCACAGCCGCTGCTGCGGGGTGCTGGCTCGCCGCGGCTGGAGGAAGGAGGAGGAAGGAAGAGGGAGGGGGAAGCTGCGGGCGGCTAGGCGGCCTCGCGGGGGTGGCGCCGGAGCTGCAGCGAGGCGTAGCGCCGGCGGAGCTAGGGCGAGGGTGGCAGTGGCGACGTTGAGGGAGTGACCGGAGGGGGCTGGGGAGAGGGGTTTTATAGGGAGAGAGGGCAAGGGGGTCGGCCGAGCTAGGCGGCGGGTGAGGCGGAGGAGGGGGTCGTCGTGGCGAGGGGTGCGGGATCGTGGGGGAGCGGCGGACCCGGCGGCAGACGCGGGCGGCGGCGCCGGACGCGGGGGAGAGGGTTTCGTGGGGGGGGGAGTAACGGTCAGCGGGTCGGGCGGTGGGCGGGTTCGGGTCTGACCGACCCGACCCGATAGCCCAACGGGCCGGGTTGGGTTGGGCCTAGAGTTGGGCTGGGCAGGATTTGGGCTTCGGTTTAAATAATTAAATAATTAGTTTTTTTTAGGTGTTTTATATTAGGTCCGGGGTCCAATAAATTCCAGAAAAATTATCCTAAGTCCAGTTTATAATTTTACACCATAAAATATTATTTCTATAATATTTTAACACCAATTAACAGTATTTAAAAATCTTTAACTCCCAATTACCTTGGTTCATCTTCCAGAAAAATACCGTAAAATTGAGGAAATTATATTAAAATTATTCTAAAAAATTAGGGTGTTTACACAAGCTCATCAGGCTCAAGCAATTGTCCAGTTAGCTGATCTTCAGCAGGCACCGTTAACCGTTATACAGGCCCCTGATGGGAAGCTATAAAAGATCGTCTCGTATGTCCAGCCCGTAGCGACAAATGGACATCATCGGTCTCAAAAGTCTTCCGTTGACGATCCGAGAGAAGTTCTTGTATGAACCCCAGATCAGGGAGCAAACACAACACATACACACCCGTGCGCTCGGTCCTTCCGAGCCCACAAAAAGGGTACAAAGGTGGAACAATCCTTGCTTGACTTGCATAATGTGATCAATCACAAGCGCAAAGCGAGAAAAACAACTGTGGCCGGTGAAATATCCTCTCTAGGGAATCACTGTGCCAAGATCATTATCAATTGCTGCTGCAATAAAGTAGCAACACCCATAAGCAGGCAGTCGGCCTTCCAACGATTGTACCAGATAGAACCCATCCGACAACAACCCGGAGATCAGGTACAAGTACCAGAGGAGGAGGAGCTGCCCTCTGCCTCATGCTGATCAACTCGAAAGCTTCCCGCCACCAAGGGAGGAAAGAAGTCAAGTACCTCCAGTCCATCGCTCACGTTGCGAAGGCGAAATTGTCAACTACTGGGGGTAGTTATTCCTCAGAACTCTTGGGGGTGGCCCAAACTGAGGGTGGTATTGCCCTCCACTTATGCAATAACCCGACATTCTGAGAAGACCGTGATTCCCAAGGAACGTACTCCGAGATCCCTGGGGGTAGCTTCCCTCTCTAGGTTAATGTAGTCTCCTGCGCTGGGGGTAGTATATCTTCCGAGTCCGAAGAGGAGACGGCACTGCCAACTTTTCCTGATGACTACTTTCGTCAGGGGTCTGAAATGGAAAGTACGACATCCACTGCCCCATCCATCACTCCCCATATGAGGACGATATACTTGGCCGGGGACGACCATAAAGGCCCCAGCGACTGCCAGCGCCTCGAGACCCTCGAAGTCATGATGTAGATAATGGTTGCATCAATGCAAGTCTTAACCCAAACAATGCTGGAAATCAAAGCAAATATGGCTTCTCAACCAGCAAGAACCCCTGGACAAGCAAACTTGGACCCAAGGACCAACGGAGATTCAAACACAAATGTCCCACCCGCGGGTAGTAATCCTCACATGTCTGGCTCGTCTACACCTTCCGCAGGAGATGGGACCAAGGAAGCAATAAAGGAGGTCCGAAAACTCTGGGCTCGCCTAGACTCCAGGGCAATCGGGACTCACTCCCAAATACAAGCCCTTCAACATAAACATATTTGACGACAAGTCCTTCCCTCGCCGGTTTATGAGTTACTTCGAGATTACAATGAGACACCTACACCGCAGAGATGTTATCCTTACCAGACTCTTTATTGGGACATTAACGGGGGTAGCTTTCGACTAGTTCTGCAGTCTTAAAGATAATTGTATCTCATCATTCGATGACCTCAAGCGTCTGTTCCTCAATAGATTCTATGAGGCAGAAAATGATATGACGATATCCTCTCTGATGGATGTCGCCTAGGGAGAAAGGGAACCGACGCAAAATTATATCAAACGGTTTCGACAAACAATGCTAAGGTTGCCCCTTAGAAATCCTGAGGTCACACTAATGGAGATGTGCCAAAAAAATATGCTTCCGGCGGTCAGCCTCTGGATGCGCGATAGCCAGTTCAAAGACTGGACGACGTTCATTATAAGCTCAAAGACGTCCAGCACTTGGGAATCCATATCGCTACTACTGAGGAAAAGGACAAGCGCCCTATCAATAACAGTAACAACAACCGCGACGCGAAAGGAAAGGAAGCCATAGTCGCTAATTTGACCAAAAAACCTAAGCAAAAGCAGGCAGAGGCTCCAAAATTAATGTAGACCTATTCTTTTGAAGAAGGTGATGTCAAGCCCATCTTCGACATGCTGATACAGGAAGATAAAATTTGCCTCTCCGATGTCAAACGTCACCCTAAAGCGGAGGAGATGAACAACAAAGTACTATCACTTTTACCGGTACGTTCACCACCCGACGCAGGAGTGCTACACCTTGAAGTGATATATCCAACGGCTGATCGATATCAAGGCTCACTCCCTAGATTTTAACGATATAACTGTTGCCACTAACATGGTGTCCCTCAAGTTCGGCAACTTTTCACCGACAGAAGCCCAGGACGGAGTCATATCGATCCCAAGGGCAACAATGGAGGTAGTAAATCTTCTTCCAGCTCGTAACCAAGTAGCCAGGCTGACACCTCTTACTACCCCTCGGGGCGAGATCATGAGGGTCTACCCAGATCTGGTCCCAGACCTTACGCAACAAGCAGCGCCTTCCGCCGTCAAGCCTAAAACAAGAAAAACCAAGTCCAGTCGGATGGTTTCTCCCACCGTTGAGGAGACCTGGGCAGGGGCAACCAGGTCAGACCTTGCTTACCAATGAGATTACGAAGCTCCTGACGTCAATGTACCTCCAACTACTATATGTCGTGTCTGATCCAGGTCCATCTTAACCCCCACCAACAGACAAGTCCAAACAAAAAGAGGGATATTTCGACAAGCCGTTGCGTAAAGAAACGGCTCAGGGGTTGGAAAAACCCTACAACTTTGACGTCTTGGCTCAACTCACCAATACCCCGACAAAGTTGTCATTATTTGAGCTTCTGCGGCTTTCCAGAGACACTCGAGCTACCCTAAGCGAGGCATTACAAAATATCGACACCTATCTGGCGCATGTCAAACCGCCAGCTGAAGATCCGACGATATCCTCCTACTGTAATAAAGTTATGGATGCAGTACCCAATATTACGTTCTCGTAATAAGACATGTTGCTAAAGAATAACAAGCATGATCGTCTCATGTATTACAATAGGGTATATTGGTGCTTTAAAGGTGGACAGGATGCACATTGACCCCGGTTCATCAATCAGCATCATCCCGATGAGTCTTCTGCAAACCTTGGATATCCCGATGCACCTCCTGGCAGCTACCAATACTGCCATTAGTCAACACAGGAAGAAGCTACCATCTAGGCAAGATTTGCCTGAAGTGCCAGATTGGCGACCTAAAAACTTAGATCACTTGCTACATCATTGACATAGACGTATCCTGTAACATCTTGCTCAGATACCCCTGGATACACCAATATATGATCGTGTCGTCAACCCTGCACCAATGCTTAATGTACGTCGACGATCATGGCATTATCAGAATGGAGTTCGCAGACATCGACCCATTTAAAGGGGTCAAGACCTAATACTCTGATGCCATCCTCTACAAGCAAACCCACCGAGACAAATGTGGCAATAAGGCCAAGGTTACGACAACACCATAGGAGCCCATGAGAACCCGTCTCAAGGCTTGCACTCCCGACGCAGCCACTCCCCTCGTTATCAAGTTGTACAGGAAGGCACCGAAATCTCTGGCACCTTCCACAACATTCGAACCTCTGGTCGTTCATCGTCATAGGCCAAATTGACTACAAAAGAAGGATCCTGCACCATCTGCTCATCCCGAACCTCTGGTCGTTCACGTTCATAGGCCAATCGACCGCAGAATAAGGATTCCGCACCATCTGCTCCTTCAGAACCTATGGTCGTTTGTCTTCGCAGATCGCCAAAAGAAGACATAGCCACGGTTGCATCTTTAGAGCCTCTAGTGGTAAAACTGTACCGGAGGCCATCAATTCCTGTAACCGCGTTAGGGGTAGCCCATGAGAATGACGAACTGGAAGAATATGTGGCCGCTTAGGCCAACGTCCCTTCCCTCGATGATATAATTCCTCCGAAAGAGATACCTTATTTTATCAATAAAGCGTTATCTTATTCTGAGTGTACACATATGAACACATTGTACTCTATGGAGCACGGTCTAGGCTTACACTTGCAAACACATGTGACTACCACCTATGCAGTAAACCAGATCTTCCCTAGTCAAGATTTCTACTTCACGGTTCTAGCAAGGAGGAGGAAAGACAAACCTATCATCTTCGGCAGGGTTGAATGCCCCCGGCCCTTCACACCGGAGGAACAAGAGGCAGAACCCGACACCGACAAAATATAACTCTACTAGTTCAGCGGTCAAGCCAAACATATCATCCAGAATATGGGTTATAACCTTCAAAATAATCGAGGTTTAAACTACGGCAAGGGCCGACGGCTGCCCCTGCGTCTACCTGCTCCCGCAGGCAAGTCCGAGGATTACTACCATAAAACCAAGTATGGCTTAGGGTACGTAACGCCTCCTACAACCCACGAAGGTTCAGATGAAGAAGATGAGGTTCACTCCCACTCTTCGCAATCTTCCGCTTGGGACTCCGACGTCAGTATCAGGGGGATACTCAAGCAAATATTGTCTGCCAACATGGTGTCAGCTGACCCTGAAGAAGACGACGAAGATCAATAGGAACTCCTTGAAGTAGAACGGTGGGCACAACGCCAAGACTCACAATGAGAGATACGGTTTGAACAACGAGAACCTCCTACTGAGGACGAAGTCGTATAAGTCAATCTGGGCTACGAATCTTCCCCCAAACCTATCTTCATCAGCAAAAGTATGTCCGAAGAATACTAAAAATCCTTGCTACAGCTCGTCCAGGAATATATTAATATATTTTCCTGGAGTTATGAAGATATGCCAGGGCTGGATCCTCAAATTATGGTCCACAAACTCAATATTTTGCCGAACGCAAAACCGGTCAAGCAACAGCAACAACGGTTCTGGCCGAACATAATAAACTCTATCAAAGCTGAAGTCAACAAGCTGATAGCTAGTGGCTTCATCCACGAGGAATAACATCCCGACTGGGTACTAACATAGTGTCTGTCGTTAAGAAGAATGAGAAAATTCGAATCTACATCGACTTTCGTTATCTGAATGCGGCATATCCTAAGGACGAATTTTTCCTCCCGATCACCGACATAATTATTGACAATACTTGTGGCTTCGAGCACATGTCCTTCATGGATGGCTTCTCAGGCTACAACCAAATCAGGATATTCTCCAACGACGAAAAGCATACATCATTCCAGACCCTAATAGGTGTATACTGCTACACGATCATGCATTTTACTTTAAAGAACTCAGGTGCTACATACCAGCGAGCTATGCGCACCATTTTTCGTAAACATCTGCGCAAGACGGTGGAATGCTACGTCAACAATATCGCCATCAAGAGTCGCTCTAAAAATGATAACATCCAAGAAATAGGACTGTGTTTGACTTAATGCGTATGCACCAGCTCAAGATGAACCCTACCAAATCCTTCCTGGGAGTCTCCAACGGCAAATTTCTGGGTTTTGTCATCACTTCCCGGGGTATACACATAGACACCGACAAGACCAAGCCCATCCTGCAGATGAACCGCCAAAGAACCTTCGGGAACTCTGCAGCCTTCAAGGGAAACTGGCATACATCAGGAGGTTCATATCAAACCTCTCTGGACGTTGTCGGCCATTTTTCCAGCTCATGAAGAAATATCTCCTTTGTCTGGGATAAAAAATGCCAACGTGCGTTTGACGACATTAAGGAATACCTATCAAACTCTCATGTACTGGTGGCCCTGGTCATGGGAAAGCCCTTCCTGCTTTACGTACGTGCGATGGAGCATTCTTTCGGTGCGCTGTTAGCCCATAATAGTGATGCAGGCCACGAGCAGGCCATATATTACCTTAGCCGGTTGTTGGTCGGCGCGGAGCATAAGTATACCGCCGTTGAGAAGGAATGCGTTGCTCTAGTACTCGCTATTCAGAAAACTCGACATTACATGGCTGGAGAGACCATTCATGTAATCTTGCGAGTCAACCCCCTCAGGGTCCTCATGACCAAACCAGCGGCACTCATGTCACTTCTCGTTCCCGATATACATATTTGGAATATATTTTATTTTAGCATGGTTGCATGTTGTAATATCCCTAATCCTGAAAATCCTATTTTATTTATTTATAAGTAGTTAAATAAAGGAGATATATTTTATTGAGCCATTATACATTTTTTCAAATTTCATGTAGGAGACCCTTTGGACAGTTGCCAGTTCAAACCATGTGCACCCTATAATTTTCAAAATTTTCTATGTATATATATATAGTTATTATTAAAAGAAAAGAAATAGAAAATAGAATTCCTATTAGTGCTAACCCAAAACCCGAAACCGCGTAAACTACTTCCCTGCGTAAGATCCACAATAGCAGCAATAGCCGCATAAACTTTGTCTCTCTTCTCCGCGCGTAATTATAATAGCAGCAGTAGCAAAACCCACGCGTATAACTCAACCGCGTAAACTCTCTCTTCTACTGCGCGTAAACCCAAACCGCCAAATTCTGATCTCTACGCGTAAAAGCCATCCCCTGCGTAATATTCTTTTACCACTTAAGATTTCTTTCACTACGCGTAAAACCACAAACCATTAGAAAATAGTAGGGCTACAAATGAGCCAAGCCGTTCGCAAGCTGCTCGAAGCTCGGCTCGATAAAAGCTCGTTTGAGCTCGGTTCGTTTAGTAAACAAGACAAGCTCAAGCTTCATTTTCGAGCTCGTTTAATAAACGAGCCAAGCTCAAGCTTAGAAGTACTCGGCTCGTTTGAGCTCGCGAGCTGGTTCGTTTAGAAGCTTGTGAGCTGACTCGTAAGCTGGCTCATTTAGAAGCTCGTTTAGGAGCTCGTTGTTGGCAGTGTACAAATTTATTTTATTATTTATATTTTAATTTGTTCTTTGTTCAATTCTAATTTTATGCATGTTTGTATTACATTATAGGTACTTGAATTCAAGCCTAACTAGCTTGAAATCAAGTTCGTTAAGCTCAAAATCAAGCTTAATGAGCTTGAAATAAAGCTGAACAAGCTCGAAATCAAGCTTAACGAGCTTGAGTTTGAGCTTATCAAGCTTGTTTATCAAGCTTGAATCAAGCTTGCTTATCAAGCCAAGCTCGAGCTCAAACCAAGCCAAGCTCAAGCTTAATATAAACGAGCTCGAGCCAAGCTCAAGCTCTAAAATAAAAAATTTATCAAGCTCGATCTCGATCTCGAGCTTGGTTAATTCTAATCAAGCCAAGCTCAAGCTTATGAAAGCTTGGCTCGGCTTGGCTCGTTTGCACCCCTAGAAAACATCTACAACAGAAGCAAAACTCAACTTTGCTTTGATTTCCTGACCTACACGTGTAAGCTTCTTATTTCACCACTCCTTAACACTATAACTAAATAAACCTTGACCAAAACCTAAACCAATAAGAAGAAAGAAACAGCAACAGTAGTTTCTTAACCACTAAGCCTCTTCCACCGCCTCTTATTTTCTATATATATCCATGTAGTGCACCCCAAGCCTTAAAACTCACTTCTTCAACTAAAAACACTATTTGGACGTGCACTACCTAGGACTTTTACTCGACAAGTATACCTTGCCACAGTACTATTATTTATATTTCTTATGAAGCATGATTCTGTTTTATTTATGTAAATTGTATTGGACCTTGTTTATGAGACCACCCCAGTATTATGGAGCATTTTTGGTTCATTGGCCGTGACACAGTTGCTACACGAGTTGTGAGTCTCATATAGCTCTCGGACTACGTATTGGGTTGGCCACCTGTACGTGTGGCCGTGCGTTAAGAATGACTGCTGATAAAAACTTTGTATGCTAGTAAACCTGGCAGTTATTTAGGGTATTAGTATGTTGTGGATGCAACGTGCATAGATCATTGGGCGGGGAGGACGACTAATAGGTGTACGGGACACCCACTTCCTTTATGCAGATCCCACACTTGTTTACAGTGTGCCCCTGGGTTGGGGGGCATATGTGGCATATACTAGCCAGTTGTCACGATTGGTGAATTACGTCAGCATATGCCTAGCCTACATTTTCTCTTACACTCAAAGTGGTCCTCAACTGTATTCACTTAGATGGTTAAGCGACCCATTAAATATTTATATTTCAGTACTTATTGGCATGTTATTATGTATCTTGTTGTGTCCCTCTGAGGACCTGGTCCCTTTCTAGATATGGACGAGCAGGAGTACCCTCAGGAGTACGGACCTGGACCTGACTCTACGTACCTGACCGAGGAGATCTTACCCTCAGAGTACTTGTGACCTACTACCACTATTTAGAGATTTTGTTGCTTTTCAGTATAGTCGTTTTGTAGTGGATTTGTTTCCACCCCGACTATCAGCCTAGATACTTCTCTCGGATATTCGGTTATATATTTCAGCTTTTATTTCCTACTGATTACTTGTGTTGTGGATGAGATATAGATTGTGTGACAGTATATTACCACTGGTGGATTGGATATTCATTTACAGCGTACGTGTGTATATAGTTTCCGTATATTGGAGTTCATATACATACGGCTGGGCGGGTTACATATTCCTAGTCCTACGTATTTTAGGACTGGGGCGTGACACATTTTAGGTGGTGGCCCATGCAGGTCGAGAATATATTGTCTTGGTTACATAACTATACCAAACAAGCCTGCGTATAGGAATAGAGTATAAGGATCTCATATACACTTGACTAAACCTCATTTATCCTTCCCACTATCCTATATTTAGTTTTACGCCAAAGATCCTTTACCCTTGTTAAGCGTAAAAGCTAAGCTATGATTGCTTACTCTACGCTGCCGAGATTGCCTATTTTTACGCTGTAGTTAAGTCTACTTTACGCTGCAGTTATAACAACTGCTAAACCACATTCCAATAGTGTTCCTAAATCCTGCGTATAAGATACATAGGTAAATACCCAGCGTAAATCGCTTGATTAGGCGTAAAATATAAGGATGGAGAGTGAGCGTATTATCTCAGTCTTAGTTTTAGCTTTCCCAGACATGACCAATTAAGAACTAAATCTCGTACATTAAATGTAGAGATATGCCTCGAACCCTGTGCAGAAATAGCTTTTGACTTAGCGTCTGATTTTGTCTCATCTTGAGCGTAAAAACTCATTTCTGACTAAATATGATGCGTAAACACGACTTGTATTAAATATGTCACTAGACGACAACCTGGGCCTCTGTACAAATTATCCTTACAGCCGTCCTCTCGATCATCGTGCAGTACTTTTGTCAGATGTCAGGATCACTGATTTGATTGATAAAACCATCCAAGGAATACAGAAGTTCTTATACGACTTTACGCTGCAAAGTATGCTATACTTTACGCAGACATACTTTACCTACACAGAGTACGCTCAGAGTTTACGCGCAGAACTTTTATGCCTATTTTCAGACTTTACGTAGTAAAGTTTTATGCATAGACTTTTACGCGATAAACCTGAAACTATGTTTTACGCTAACTTCTTTGAAGCCATGTCTTACGCCGACGATTTGAAATCTTATTTTACGCCAAACTTCCTTGGAGCTCTGCTTTACGCAGCTAGCTCTAAAGTTATGTTATACGCGGACCACTCTCCAGCGTATTTTTATACTCTTATATCTTATTTAATACTTGTATCCTATTTGTTTCCCATACTTCGTCTAAACGTTGTACCTCACCTACAGAGAGATGGATATACAGAAAGAATGTACTGCCATTGATTGCAACACCACTCCTGGAGTCAATGGTCATACTCAAGGAGAGACCTCAATGAATCCTAGACTTTCAGGACCAGATGGATAGATTCACAATCCAGTTCCATCTGACTTTCTTGTTCCCCCAAATGGGAACTGTAATACCCCGTTCCTCTCAAGTGGACTGCCATTTCAAACGACAATAGTGCAGCTGTCTCGACCCGCTTTGCCTCAAATGAGAAGCAAAGGATATCCAGACTTGCCCCTACAGGAATTCAGCTTAGGCTTTCAGAGGCTCACTCAGGCGTATCGCTCTACCGAGGCGAACCATCGCTAATGTGGGTGGCTACGGTGAACTTATCTTTACTTAGCCAGCACACATAAAATCTAAAATATTTATGCTAGTTACTAGGTGAATCACCCCCTGCATGCTAATAAATCCAATGCACCTAGCTAAGGGAATAATCCCAACTTGTATTGCTTATGTTAGAACATGGAAATTGAAATACTGCTTGTATTCAGACCCTCGCATGCTAAGTCCCCTAACGGTTTCATCTCTCGGCTTACCTTCGGGTCCGAGAAAATATGTCTGCTTATGTCTCTTAGAACGCGTGCTTGCCTGCTTACGAATGTTTAACGTGATTGTATTGTGCATGCATTCTTGTTAGCCAGGAGACTATCAAATAGTCCTTCTGTGCAAATGAACCTGCAAGTATCCGGGACCGTTAGGTCACCCAAGGCATATCCCCGAACCAGGGGAATGCATTAAGCAAGAATGAATACTGAACGTGAATCACCTTGAATGATAATCATGCTATGTATGCATCTGAACGAGGATCGTGTTATGTACTGATGGAATCCCAGCTCGTGGAGCAATATGCTCATTCAAAATAAGTTTAAGTTTCATGATTATCATGTCAAGCTATGGATAAATGGATAGACCCTGACCTGCATTATCGCAGACAACTTGTGCACAAGGTATGTTATGTTGAGTTCCGCGAACGGTCACCGGGGCACTGGGACCGATCCGATCCGGACGGGACGTATGAGCAGTCGTATGTTATGGGGCAAGGTGTTATGCAGCGGGGCTCGCCACCTGCGTTGCATATCATCTGTGTCTTGAGACTGTGAACCATCCATAATGGCTACGCCAGCGATTTATGTCATATAGATAAGTCATCCTCGCTTAGCGGCTATCCGCGTGTGAGTCATTGCATAGCATCAATGAATAACTTAACACATGAACGATCATGTTATAAGAACCCTCGTGTTTGCATATGCTATGCCTCCTGAATGTTTATACTTACCGTGCTTGAATTAACAATGTTTGCCTTGGACAAGGAAGGTAAAAATGGTAAGTTGGTAAGTCTCGCCGTGTTTTCTCTCATATCGCACAGTGCACTGCCACACGAGTTAGGCTATTCAATATTTGCATAAAACTGATCCTAAGACAACTAGAAAGACAACTTAATAGTTGTGCACGAAACCTGTATTACGTTTTTGGATTGGTCGAGCGGGCGAGTAGCTTCCCCACCAGTGCATTCAATATACTGATAATCCACCAGTTTGTATGCAGGGTGCGGGAGAACCTCGTTCGGTACGGATGCCTCCTTCGTACGTGCTAAGTCCAGGAGTTCCCTCTGAAGCCTTGCAACGGTGCGTCCGGAACATAAGCACATATACAAGACATAATGTTGGAACATAGCCCAAAGTCGCCTGAACATTCGCCTGTACAATCATTCCACAGTTGTAGCCACTTGGCATATTTTTACTGTTTCAGAGAGAGAGGCTTGAGCGACTTGTAATCACGGCTATACGCCGCCTGTAACACTTGTTCATATTAATAAAAGAGCTTGCTTTACTTCAACATGTGTTTCAATGCTTTTCCTATATTGTCAACTCAGTGAACCTGTTACCGATCGCCTATGCGTTCATGACTCCGCTGCACTCGGACAATCTGTGCGACTCTGTGGCTTAGAACTCTTATCGCCAGCCAATGAACAATGACCTTGCATGGGCATGGATCACGCTCGTGCGGCATCACGTCCGGATGGGTCGAAGCGATCGTACCGCGGGAGCGTTGGCGAGGGTGATTCCGGCCTAGCGGGGATGGCCGATTAGCCTGCGGAGATCGGGGCGTGACAGGAACCTCCCAGCCTCATCAATACCCCAGGATGGTCAGGCTCAACTGTTCCAATTCTTCCAGCTAATAATGAAGGAACAGCAACAACAGGCTGCCACACTAGCTGCAGAACAGAGACAACAAGCAGCAGAACAGAGACAAGAGTTCCTAGCAGCACTTGAAAGGATGGCTGCAAGGACTACCGTACCAGCCCAATCACTAGCTCCAGAACCTCAAACTAGAGTTGGTTCGGTAAAAGACTTTATACAAATGGGTCTGAGGCTGTACAAAGGCATCGAGAGCCCAGAGGAAACTACCAAGTGGATCACTCACACTCGAAAGTTATTGGAGGCATCGCAGCTACCTGCAGATCTGTGGATGACAGGTGTAAGGACGCTTCTAGATGGTAATGCTCATCACTGGTGGGAATCCATGGAGCGCCAGTTGGGTACATACCAGACATGGGAGCAATTTCTAGAGTGCTTTGAAAGAAAGTACTTTCCGGACACTGTCAGAGATGCATTATACGATCAATTTCTCCACCTGGAACAAGGGAACAGAACAGTGGATGAGTATGATGCTGAGTTTAGCCGCCTCAGTAAATATGACGCTGCCTTGATACCAGATGACTTGGCCAAGGCTAAGAGATTCTATCGCGGACTGACTCAGGAGCTCCAACATTATACTAGCTCCCAGTCCCAAATCTCTTATGCTGAGTTACTAACAGAAGCCAGATTACAAGAAACTATCAGCAAGGAAAAAGGAGGACAACTGAGGACACAGCAAGGACCAGCAAGAATACAGCCAGGACCAGCCAGGACACAACAAAGAGGACCTACCAGGCGTCCTTTAGCTCAGCAACAGCAATACCAGCATAGAGCAGGACCATACCAGATCACAGAGAAGCCCCTCTGCCATCATTGTGGAAAACATGGACATATTAGGAGGGACTGTCAAACTCGTCTAGGACAATGTATGAGATATGGTTCTGGACAGCATGTATTGAAGGACTGTCCTATGTAACAAGCAGCAACACTTCCACCTCCAGCACAGAGGCTAGCACTTCCAGCACCAAGGCCAGCTCAACAGGTGGCTGGATCAGGAGCACCTCGACCTCCCGCAGCAGGAGGATTTCAGCAAAGACCATCGCTACCTACCAAGGAAGATTAGTACCTGAGGGCTAGTAATGGACAGCCACAGAAGAATGGACAAGCTTTTGCTATGGAAATAGATGACATGGATCAGGAGATTGATGTCATAGCATGTATCACTATTGCTTTTACTTTTTCTGTTATGACATTATTTGATACGGGAGCCACCCACTCATTCATATCATCTAGATTTATTGCCAAACACAACATTACCTCTACACCTTTATCTAGTTGTGTTAGAATTCTTACCGGGGGAGGAGTTGTACCTATTAGTAAAATTTGTAGATTGTATCCTATAGTGATACGTGGCAGAGAGATGAATGCCCGACTCTTAGTCCTTCCTATGCCAACTTTTGATTTTGTGCTCGGAATGGACTGGCTGAGAAAGTATCATGCTTTCTTCGATTGCTTTGGAGAAAGCATTCTTTTTAAGATACCAGGCCAGTCTGAACTTGAGTTTGCACAAGGATCCACAGAAATCCTTAATGGTGTACAGCTCGCAATGGACGATGTTGTCTATCATCCTATTATTTTAGAATTTTAAGACATCTTTCCAGAAGAATTGCCAGGACTACCCCCAGATTGAGACGTAGAGTTTTCAATTAAATTAACACCGGGAGCAGCACCCATAGCATCACATGTTTATAGACTGGCAAAGAAATAGATGGATGAACTGAAGACACAATTGAAGGAACTAGAAGAGAAAGGTTTCATCCGACCAAGTGCATCACCCTGGGGAGCACCAGTGTTGTTTGTACCAAAGAAGGATGGGTCAGTGCGTATGTGCATTGACTATAGAGCCTTAAATACAGTTACAGTGAAGAATAAATATCCACTGCCACGCATTGATGACCTATTTGATTAACTCAGTGGAGCCAAGATGTTCTCAAAAATAGATTTGAGATCGGGATATCACCAGGTGAAAGTACGAAAAGAGGACATTTTGAAGACCGCATTCCGAACCATATATGGGCACTACGAGTTTCTGGTCATGCCATTTGGATTGACCAATGCTCCAGCTATCTTTATGAACTTAATGAATCGAGTATTTCATCAGTATTTAGACCAGTTCGTGGTCGTCTTCATAGATGATATACTTGTCTATTCAAAGAACCACGAGGAGCACGAGAAGCACCTGCGGATTGTTCTAGAGATTTTGAGGAGAGAGCAGCTATATGCGAAGCTCAGTAAATATGAGTTCTTCTTGGACAAAGTCTCATTTTTTGGACATGTTATTACAGGAGATGGTATTTCTGTTGATCCAGAAAAGATCTCGGCAGTCGAGACATGGCCTGTTCCTAAATCAGCAGCAGAAGTGAGAAGTTTTCTTGGACTTGCGGGATATTATCGAAGGTTTGTGGAAAACTTCTCAAGGATAGCAACACCTATGACTCGGTTGACTTGCAAAGATCAAGAATTCATATGGACCAACGAGTGTCAAGCCCCTTTTAAGGAATTTAAGAAGCGACTGACTTCACCGCCAGTATTAACTATTCCATCAGGATCAGGAGGCTATGTGATCTACAGTAGAGCATTAGGGAAAGGTTTGGGATGCGTATTGATGCAGCATGGTAAAGTAATTGCATACGCATCTAAGCAGTTACGAGTGCATGAGAAGAATTATCCAACTCATGACTTGGAACTTGCAGTAGTTGTATTTGCTCTAAAGCTATGGAGACATTACTTATATGGAGAACGAGTGGAAATATATACGGACCATAAAAGCCTCAAGTATGTCTTCACACAGAAGGAGTTAAATATGAGGCAACGTCGATGGCTCGAGTTGATGAAAGATTTTGAGATAGAGCTACATTATCATCCAGGCAAGGCTAACGTAGTAGCAGATGCGTTAAGCCGGAAGCCAACAGCTTACTTCTTGACAATACAGAAGGAATTACTGAAGGACTTGCAAGGTATTAGCATTAAAATAATATTACCCGGAGCCGACGGGATATTAGCCAACTTGCGAGTACAATCATCCCTAGTAGAGAGAATCAAGACAGCATTACCTACAGATGCCCGATTCAGAAGATTAAAAGAAAGAACAAAGGCCGGAGAGCAGACAGGACTGCGCATCCATGATGATGGAATATTACGATGTGGTAATCGTATATATGTTTCCAATGGAGAGATTCGACAGGAACTGATGACAGAAGCTCATAGTTCAATATATTCTATTCATCCTGGAGGCACCAAGATATATCGTGACTTACGACAGTATTTTTGGTGGCATAGAATAAAAAGAGAGATAGCTCGCTTTGTAACTAAATACTTGGTATGTCAGCAAGTGAAGGCAGAGCACCAAAGAATAGCAGGGTTATTGCAACCACTTTCGATTCCAGAATGGAAGTGGAAACACATCACTATGGACTTCGTCACGGGTTTTCCCAGGAGTCCCAATGGAAGAGATGCAGTATGGGTAATAGTGGACCGACTCACCAAGTCAGCCCATTTCTTACCTTTTAGAGTTTGCCAATCTACAGAAGCTTTGGCTGACCTATACATGAGGCAGATCATAAGATTGTACGACATACCAGTCAATATTGTATCAGACAGGGATTCGTACTTTACATCACACTTTTGGAGGAGCATGCAAGAAAGTCTTGGAACTCGTCTAAAATTTAGTACATCTTATCACCCGCAAACAGATGGGCAGTCAAAACGTACTATTCAGACATTGGAGGATATGTTAAAGGCCTGTATGTTAGACTTTGGAGGATCATGGGAGAACCATCTACATCTTGTGGAGTTTTCTTACAACAATAGCTATCAGGCAAGCATCCAGATGGCTCCGTTTCAAGCATTGTATGGAAGAAAGTGTAGATCTCCCGTATATTGGAGTGACGTGGGAGAACGTCAAATTCTGGGACCAGAGCTAGTAATCAACACCGTGGAGACAGTTAAGAAGATACAAGGACACTTGCGAACAGCGCAAGACAGACAGAAATAATGGGTAGACCTTCATCGTCGACCCTTGGAGTTTAAAGAGGGCGATCATGTATTCTTAAGGATATCACCCAACAGAGGCACCATTCGATTCGGAGGGCGCGGTAAATTGAGTCCAAGATATATTGGACCATTTGATGTACTAGAGAAAGTGGGAGAAGTGGCATATCGACTTGCGCTACCACCTTCACTTGAGGGAGTACATAACGTATTCCATGTGTCGCAGCTCAGGCGATATGTGGCAGACAGCAGTCATGTTCTCGAGCATTCAGAAATCACCATTGGGCCAAGCTTTTCATATCAAGAGCAACCCGTAGGAGTCCTTGATCGTCGAGAAGCATGGAAGCATGGCTTGCCAGGAGAATCTACCTGGGAATGCGAGGATGACATGCATGAACTTTTTTCGGACCTATTCACAGACCAAGGTATAAATTTACTTTGATTAAGTTATATCTTATACCCTTCTTGACTTTCTACAGTGATTTAGTTTTAATTTCGAGGACGAACTTTTTTATAAGTTGGGTAGAATGTAAGATCCCTAATCCTGAAAACCCTAATTTATTTATTTATAAGTAGTTAAATAAAGGAGATAGATTTTATTGAGCCATTATACATTTTTTCAAATTTCATGTAGGAGACCCTTTGGACAGTTGCCAGTTGAAACCATGTGCACCCTATAATTTTCAGAATTTTCTATGTATATATATATAGTTATTATTAAAAGAAAAGAAATAGAAAATAGAATTCCTATTAGTGCTAACCCAAAACTCGAAATCGCGTAAACTACTTCCCTGCGTAAGATCCACAATAGCAGCAACAGCCGCGTAAACTTTGTCTCTCTTCTCCGCACATAATTATAATAGCAGCAGTAGCAAAACCCACGCGTATAACTCAACCGCGTAAACTCTCTCTTTTACTGCGCGTAAACCCAAACCGCCTAATTCTGATCTCTACGCGTAAAAGCCATCCCCTGCGTAATATTCTTTTACCACTTAAGATTTCTTTCACTACGTGTAAAACCACAAACCATTAGAAAATATCTACAAAAAAAGCAAAACTCAACTTTGCTTGGATTTTCTGACCTACACGTGTAAGCTTCTCATTTCACCACTCCTTAACACTATTACTGAATAACCCTTTACCGAAACCTAAACCAATAAGAAGAAAGAAATAGCAACAGTAGTTTCTTAACCACTAAGCCTCTTCCACCGCCTCTTATTTTCTATATATATCCATGTAGTGCACCCCAAGCCTTAAAACTCACTTCTTTAACTAAAAATACTGTTTGGACGTGCACTACCTAGGACTTTTACTCGGCAAGTATACCTTGCCACAGTACTATTATTTATATTTCTTATGAAGCATGATTCTGTTTTATTTATGTAAATTGCATTGGACCTTGTTTATGAGACCACCCCAATATTATGGAGCATTTTTGGTTCATTGGCCGTGACACAGTTGCTACACGAGTTGTGAGTCTCATATAGCTCTCGGACTACGTATTGGGTTGGCCACCTGTACGTGTGGTCGTGCGTTAAGAAGGACTGCTGATAGAAATTTTGTATGCTAGTAAACTTGGCAGTTATTTAGGGTATTAGTATGTTGTGGATGCAACGTGCATAGATCATTGGACGGGGAGGACAACTAATAGGTGTATGGGACACCCACTTCCTTTATGCAGATCCTACACTTATTTACAGTGCGCCCCTGGGTTGGGGGGCATATGTGGCATATACTAGCCAGTTGTCACGATTGGTGAATTACGTCAGCATATGCCTAGCCTATACTTTCTCTTACACTCAAAGTGGTCCTCAACTGCATTCACTTAGATGGTTAAGCGACACATTAAATGTTTATATTTTATTACTAATTGGCATGTTATTATGTATCTTGTTGTGTCCCTCTGAGGACCTGGTCCCTTTCCAGATATGGACGAGCAGGAGTACCCTCAGGAGTACGGACCTGGACCTGACTCTACGTACCTGACCGAGGAGATCTTACCCTCAGAGTACCTGTGACATACTTCCACTATTTAGAGATTTTGTTGTTTTTCAGTATAGTCGTTTTGTAGTGGATTTATTTCCACCCCGACTATTAGCCTAGATACTTCTCTCGGATATTCGGTTATATATTTCAGCTTTTATTTCCTACTAATTACTTGTGTTGTGGATGAGATATAGATTGTGTGACTTGTTGTGACAGTATATTACCACTGGTGGATTGGATATTCATTTACAGCGTACGTGTGTATATGGTTTCCGTATATTAGAGTTCATATACATACGGCTGGACGGGTTACATATTCCTAGTCCTACGTATTTTGGGACTGGGGCGTGACACATGTGCATGGAGACTAGACCTATTCTTTGGTTTAACTTAGTTCATGGTTTATTTTGTGGGTTGGTTCAACTCATGAGAACCTTTAGTTCAACTCATAAGAACCTTTGGTTCAACTCTAAAACCCTACCATATATAATCCAACATTTTCTCCCTCTCCTTTCTTCTTCATTACTTCCTCATTCTTTAGCTTCCTCTCTCCATTTCATAGGCAAGTACATATTAAATAAGAAATAGAGAAACCCTCCATATTATTGTTCTATTTTGTTTATTATGTATTTCTAAGCACTTTTAGTTCTTGGAGTTTTTTGTTTTGATGGATGGATTAGTGTAGATCTATATTTTTAAACTTAGGATTTTATTGGATTTCATGAGTTTTTCTTGGTTTTGATCTATTAAAATTGTGTCTTTGAGACCCAATTTTTGCTACATGATAGAGCTTTCAATTTAGAGAATTTTGGCTTTTAGTTCACCCAATTTGGACTTAAAATGAGAATTTTATGGACAAACCAAGATTTCCGTTTTTAGAGCCTTTCCGCTATGGCTGAACCTGCTGTTAGAGAAGACAAAGTTCCCATGCGGCCAGTGAGCATATGGGGCTGAGAATGCCATGTGGCGCGAGATGGTTATACGATCTAAACTCTTGCCGTATACTGACAGCATGCGTCTATCTTGTTAGACGCATGTCTGCTGATTTACACAAGTGTCCTTGAACACATTATGTTTTCACTCACTGAACGAATAAAAATTTTGCTAAGTCCTAGAGAACTCCATGTGACAGAGAACCCCATGTGGCACCGATACCTATACGGCCTTGAGAGCATGCGGCCACTATTTTCTTGGAAGCATGGCCCTGAACTGTTGGCACTTATTTTTATAGTTTTGTCTTTTCTTCCTGACACAGTTTATGGCTTGTTACCTCCTAAAAAATACGGAAGTCCTAAAACAAAGTCCATCGTCACATGCTCTTACTTTCACTCTGGAATGGGTAAAGGCTGAAGCAATCCACCTGGCCTCTGTCTCTCCGCCTTTACCTGCTGGCAAACCAAATATTTAGATACGAAGCTAGCTACCTCCCGCTTCATACCATACCGCCAAACATGATCTCTCATGTCCCTATACATCTTGTTGGCACCTGGATGCATAGAGTACTGAGATCGATGCACCTCCTGAAGAATCTCTTCGCACAATGCTCCACTCGACACACATAATCTGGTACCATGCTGCAATGATCCATCATCTGCAATGATGAAGTCCTCTGCCAACCCTATCTGGACCTGTGCTCTGATGCTCCTCAGAGACTCATCCTCGAACTGTGCGACTTTGATCCGGTCCATCACTCTGACTGTACCTGAAGTCCGCACATCTGTGCTGCAACTGCAGGAACTAATACCTCAATGACCAAGCTATCAAGATCGGCCAATAAATGTCTATCCCTCGTCAAGTACATATCCACTGGATACCTGCTCAAGGCATCCGCGACTACGTTGGCCTTCCCTGGGTGGTACTGCAAATAAATATCGAAGTCCTTCATCAAATCCAACCATCGTCGCTGCCTTATGTTGAGCTCTTTTTGTTTAAATACATACTTCAAGCTCTTGTGATATTTAAAGATCTCTACCCACTCTCCATATAAGTAGTGCTTCCACAATTTAAGAGCAAAAATAATTGTTGTCAACTCCAAGTCTTGGGTAGGGTAATTCTTCTCATGCAGACGTAATTGTCTGGAAGCATAGGCAATCACCTTCCCGTTCTGCTGTAACACACAACCCAAACCCTTATATAATGTATCACTGTATATAGAAAATCCTCCTGTCCTTGATGGCAATGTCAATATTGGAGCTGTAGTCAACCTTTTCTTTAGCTCCTCAAAAGCAGACTGACAAACCTCAGTCCAAACGAACTCCACGTCCTTCCTGGTTAGTCTAGTAATCGGCTTGGTAATCCTGAAAAAATCCTGAGCAAATCTCCGATAATAGCCGCCAGTCCAAAAAAACTCTTGATCTCCGCTACTGAACTCGGGGTAGACCATGACCCAACTGCTGAAATCTTCTTCGGGTCTACTGAGATTTCGTCTCCTGTAATCACATGCCCGAGGAATTCAACCGTATCAAGAAAGAACTCACACTTCGAAAGCTTGCCATATATCTTCTCCTTCATGAGGGTCTCAGAACTATCCTCAGGTGCTTCTCATGCTCCTCTGGGGTCTTCGAATATATCAATATATCATTAATGAATACTACTAAAAACTGTCGTGCCCCGATCCCGTAAGGGCCGATCGTCCTCGCTTGGTCCCTACGGAACCGCTCGTCCTCGCTTGGGCGCGATATCGTGCAAGCCTAAGTTGCGCTTGCACCAGACAACGTACCTGCATAAGACACAAGCTAGACGAAAATATACATATATAGGCATAGAGTGAAATGCAGAGAACCCAGTTGAACACATTTGATAGCACACAAAATACTTTTTTTTATTGAATACTTGAATATTTGGATTACAAAGTGCTTGCTTGGCTGAGTTACAAAATATGCCTTAGAAGGCTTACAACTCTTTTTATATTCTTAAAACTAGTCACAACGCCCAAACATTACATCCTTGTACTAGGACCAAAATAACAAAACATCTAACAGAAGAGGAGTAGCCCACTGGAGAGGTAAGCAACGGAGGAAGCAGCACGAACACAGTCCTATGGAAGGGTGTGCACACAATGATTCAGATTCAATATGCTTGCCAAACTCTCGCTTCTAGTACCTAGATATTTGTCCACAAACGTGGGTCAGTACTACCACATGTACTGGTGAGCGACCGTGGCCAAACTCACCTTAGAAATCCATACTAAGTAAGCATATGAAGCTATCATTATTAGGTGGTCTTTCTGGTTGTCTAGTTTCTTTTTAACAATGCATGCAAGGAAACATAGACGATATATAGCATATGCATATGATAATTCTTACCCACAGCCGGGCGGTTATCCCTGCAGCAGACACACAAGTTAGCCACAATTTGCATATGAATAACTTATGAATCAAAATAGGCATCAAGTGTTAGGTATGCAAGAAGGTAAACCTAGCATGCGCCCTAACTATATGATGGTCCCCTCCACGGGATTAGCAGTTGGGACATACAAGCCCATCTCACTAATGGACGTGTCTACCCTCCCGTAAATAAGGACATTCAAGCCTCAGGGTATCTAGATCTCTCCCAGGCCGAACGGTCCCCAGTGCCCCAGGGACCGCTCGAGAGATAATCTTTGTACATAAGTTGTCCTGACAAAATGCATGAATGCAAGCTCCTATCAGAAAATATGCTATCATGCAACTGATGAACAATGAACAAGCAAGTCTATATCTTCTTCTTATTTTCTAGATCAAGTCCAGAGGTTTCCAGCAGTAATACTCAATGCACAACACACAAGGGACAGATAAGCATTCAATAAGCAACTAGTAAGGTAGCAGTTCAATACTTGAAGCATGCAATACTTTTCTTTCTCTTTTAGCTTATCTTTTTAGTGAGTCAAAATATTTTAAGTGAACTAGAGATTCTTTTATTAGGCATACAGACTAAAGGATTCATCGAAGGGCCTAAGGCACTCACCGAATGAATCGAACGAGAGGATGGGAAAGCCTTAAGCGACGTTCACTCTTTGGTTATGCATCCTGAAAATACAACAATACTTGGTTAGCATACTTCGATCTCTTTCCCTTACGATTCGAAAAGAACGCACAAGCGAGAAGGCAAAATCATGAAAACCAAGTCATCAAAAGTAACTCAAAACACAAAGCAACACAAAACCAAGAAGCAAATCAACCAACGAAAACTCTTGGACTTATTTCAATAGAAGCCGTTCGATCAATTCGAATGGTTCATTGCACTTCGTCCGTGTTGATTTGGCGGTAAGGTTTTCCCGAGACTCGATTCTCAACCGAGCCGAAATAGCTTAGTGTTTCATAAGTAACCGTTCGGAGTGGGGCGTTACACAAACTGATCCAAGTACTGATGAAACACCTTATTCATCAGGTTTATGAATACCGCTGGGGCATTGGTCAACCCAAACAGCATCACCAAGAACTCAAACTGCCCATACCGAGTCCTGAAAGCTATCTTCGAAATGTCTTCCTTCTTCACTTTCACCTAGTAGTACCCTGACCTCAAGTCTATATTTGAGAATACCTTCGCTCCGCTCAACTGATCGAACAAATCGTCAATCCGGGGCAACGGGTATTTGTTCTGGATAGTGAGGTTGTTGAGTGCCCTGTAATCGATATACATGCTTACCGACCCATCCTTCTTCGGTACAAATAATACCAGAGCACCCCATGGTAATGAACTGGAGCGGATGAAGCTATTGTCCTGTAACTCATCCACCTGCTTCTTTAACTCTGCCAGTTCGCTATTGTTTACTCTATAGACGTACTATGATATTGGCTCTACGCTTGGCACCAAATCTATAGAGATCTCTACATCTCTGTCCGGTGGCAACCCCGGCAACTCCTCTGGAAAGATGTCCATATACTATACAATCAATGGATGTGGTGGCTCCTGCTCTTCTACCAAATCTCCACAGAAGTCTCCTTCGCTCTGCTCTGCTGCTCCTCTGACGAACTTAAACTCTGGCTCTTCTGGCGCCTGAAATAAAACTATGTCTCTACGACAATCGATACTAGTATGATGCCTACACAACCAATCCATCCTGGGTACTATATTATACTTTTGTAAGTGGCATTACGAGTAGATATACGTCCAACTCTTGGTATCCCAAAGAAACTCTTCGGTCCTTGCAAACATCACCGACCAGGCTAATGCCACCCCCGGTCGTGATCTTGCAAGTCCTCGCCAACGGTTCAAACTCAAGATGATATTTCAGAGCAAAAGATACATATACAAAACTATGTGAAGCACCAGAATCAAATAAAGCATGAGTTGGAAAAGAATTAAGTAAGACTGAACCTGCGATAACATTACCGACTGGCTCCTCCTCCTCTACGGTCAAGGCAAAAGCTCGCCCCTGTCGCTGGGCACCTCTCTGCTACTGCTGGTGCTGAGCAAACTACTGTTGTTGCGGTAGTAGAGAAGGTCCTCTCTGCTGTCCCGCTGGTGGTCTCACAGGTGCTCTCTGTGCCTGAGCTCCGCCCTGAGCTGGACGAGCTAGAACTTTAGGACAAGCCCTCAATTGATAGCCTCCTGATCCGCAGAATAAGAACTAGCCCAATCTTATCCTGCATGCATCACATCCATGTCCTTGCTTCTTACACAAAGTGCAAGAAATAGCTGCCCTCTGAATCTGGTACATCTGTTGTACCGGCGCTCTAGCTGGTCCATAATACTGATGCCTCGGCTGTTGGAAGTGCCTCTGGTGCTGCTGCTGAAAATGAGGCCACTTTATTGAACCCGTGTTAGAACTGGATCCTCCTTTGTCTCTCGGTCTCTTAGAGCCAAGCTCTAGATCATCCTCTGCCCGTTGTGCCTGTCTCAGAATCTCCACGAAAGTAGCGGTGGGATCTTTGTTCGAATGTGATTTAACTTCCCTGTTTAGGCCCTTCTTAAACTTCCTGGATCTTCCTCTAAGGTTCTGTCCCTCCACAAAATGGCCTAATCTGTAATACTCCGTCGCATACTCATCCACCGCCATACCTCCCTGAACGAGGTACTGGAACTGGCTCTCTAGAGATATCAGAGCCACATTTGGAAATAACTTTTCCTTGAAGAGCTCTTTTAAAGATTCCCAAGTAAGCCTTGGTGCTATGATCCTGGGGTCCATCCTGAACCAAGTCAACGCAATGTCGAATATTATGCTCCCCGCGGCCTCTATCTACAACCCCTCTGGAATCTGCACCAGCCGCAGGTTTCGCTCAACGTCTTCTATCTAATCATTACCATAAAGGATCCCTTCAGTGCCTTTAAAGTCCTTCGGCCCCATCCTCTTGAAGTCTATGATGGTCCCCGGTCTCGGTTGCTATGGGGTAAACTGAGGTGGTATCGTCTGTGGCGGGACTAAGGCAGCTCTCTCAACTGCTGCGAGTGCAATCTAGTGAGCATTCTCAATGGTCTATCTCATGACCTCTGACTGACGCTGCTGCACCTCCATCATCTGCTGAAAGAGTGCGAACATCTACATCTGATTGACTGCGGATGGTGGGGGTAAAAGATATCCTGAAATTGTCGGCGTTGTCCTCTGTACCGGAGGTGGAGCACCTCCGAAAGCTGCTGTAGAAATGTCCACCTGGATCGGTAAAACTGACCTCTGGAATGTAGGTGCTGGAACAATGTCTGATGGTGCTGCCCTCATAGGCGACGAAGTAACTGACCATGCTGAAATGGCACCTAAGCGCTGCAAACGCGTCTTTGGCAGCATCCTGAAGATAGATTGAACAAATGAATCATTATTGAGTAAGATACGATATCATCAATAAAGGACAAAGTTTTTATTCAAAGTAAAGAAAATATTCAATAGATAAGGATAACAAACTGATATTTGAAAGTATTTTCTAGTTGTAATTGAGTATACTCTCAGCCTAAATTATATTTCCTAAAGCAGGCTCGTAGTAGTACTCTAGGTGAGGACCACTACGATATCGCTCTAATTATGACTCTAGACAGACCTGCATGGACCACCACTAAAAATGTGTCACAACCCATACCCGGATATTCGGACACGAGTAAGTGGGTACGTCCAGCCTAGGTCGCAGCATCGGAGATAAAACGCTGTCTGGGTCAACTCTAACTAACTAAACATCTCAACAATATATATATATATATATAGTACCTGCCAATCATCTCAACTCTAAACGGAAAAATAATATGGTATCTCACAAATATAACTATACTCAATCACATTACAAACTAAGAAAGATAAAGCACGAATGGAATAACGAAGAAAAGAATCAAGATACAATTCACAAGTCCGAAATAATATACATTTCATAAATCTCAATAACAGTCTAATACAAGTCCATCAAAATAAACTAAACCTCCTCAGGCTCTGAAACTAAGTCCTCCTGGTCTATAGGAGTATCCTCTAATGGAACACCGTCATGCGGCCCGTAGAATGTAGGACACTGATCTATGAGCCAATTATTTGGAAAAATATATCCAGTCAGGATTGGGGCAAAGTACATACCTCTGAAAGCAGTTTCAAATACATAATCGAGCATATAAAATATATAATAGAAAAGAATACAAGATAACTAAATATATAAATAAAATAAACTAGAGTGAACAGGTAATGTACTGGAATAAGAACAAGCAATATGAATATCTGCAATATAAAGAAATAACTGAAATCTAACTAATGTGCCTCAGAATACAAGTTTATTATGTGATCGGTTTAGGTTGAACACGAATACAATAAGATAACTCGATTATAAGTGTGGTATGTAATCGACATGTACACGAATACACTGGGTCTTTGATCACATAAGCAACTCCTACTCCCCCATCCCCAACTAATACTAATGGATCCAATCACGATACATTACGAACACGAATATGGGCACACTGAACACGAGCAGTGTGTGTACACGAATATAAGCACACTGAACATGAGCAGTATATAAACACGAAATATAATAAATTAATACCCGATACACACGATAAAATAGATGTAAAGGAGTACCCGCTGAACACGGTAGGGGATAACATCTCCTGACAAGATCCATGTAGTACCGGTCCGTAAAATTACTGTGTCGAAATCAAGTATACAGTTCTAGAACATGAGATATATACACTATTATGAAATAAAAACTAACAGAGAAATGTACTCGCTTGAGGTCCTGAGCAAGGTGTGTCTCTCAATGCCTAAGCTGGTGTCACACAGACCTATATATGGTATATTACATCAATACAAGGTTTTGGAATAAAAATAAGTTAGACTAGTTCAATTCTAGGTCTTAAAGCCATTTCTAAGTCAAAATAATTGAACTAGGTCAACTCTAGGTCAAACTTGTCAAACTTGGTCAAACTAGTTATTTCTAGGTTGTATGAGTCTAACTCTAGGATATTTGTTCCATACAATATGTAACTAGGCCATACTAGCTATGCTAAGATACTAGGATACAAATAAGCACCGTATCGTAGGATACACAAGTTTTCAGATATGAATATATATATATATATATATATATATATATATATATATATATATATATATATATATATATATATATATATATATATAAGACGATATTTATATTACTCTTAGCTAACTAATGCTAAGTGGATATCTTGGCTTTGAACCAATGCGGTATCTCACCACCTACACACCCATCTTGATACTCAAACCCAATAACTTGAGTATCCACCAATACCTTGACGTTATCTTGGTTTCACAAGGTAATGTCAATTCTAACATATAACTAACTACCCAATACCTTAACTATAAACTAACATGCATTAACTACTTATACTATACTATACTAACTACATAATAACTTACCAATATATATATATATATATATATATATATATATATATATATATATATATATATATATATAACTACTAGTCTAACAATATGACTAACTAGTTAACAATATGATTAACAAACTAGACTATTAATAACACTAACTAAACTATCAATGAACTAACTACCCCCCTAGCTGCTGCATAAGCTGCTGCCATTGCTGTTGCCTTTGTTGTTGCCTTTGTTGTTGCTGCAGAATGCTTTTTGCTTTATTTACAGCTGTTGTGCTTTGCACACTGCTATTGCTGCATGCTGAGGTTGTTGTTGCTGCAGTTGCAGTTGCTGCTGCATGCCTTGCTGTAGTTGCTGAAGGTTGCTGGACACTACTCAGTTGCTGGATGCTACTGCTGTTGATGTATGCTGAGGTTGCTACAGTAGTTGCTGCTCTGCACACTTCTGCTGCTGTGACTGCTCTGCTAGTTGTTTGCTGCATCTGCACACTGCTAGCCTCTTGCTGCAGTTGATGCATTGGCTAGCTGTTGTTGTGCTTTGCTAAATGTTGAAGACTGTTATGTCGCACTTGCCATTTCAGTTGAGCTACCCGACCCCCCACTTCACTACTCATAACACTCACTCACACTCACTCACTCACTAACTCACACTCTATGCACACACACACACATATGTAAATATATATAAATATCTGTACATATATAGATATACACTCATATATGAATATAATCATACATATATATATATATATATTAAATGCATATACACTCTCCTATCTCTCATGACCACCAATACTTCCAAATGCAACATAGACATATATATATCATACAATTATTATAATTATATCATTCTAATAGATATTACCATGACAAATTGAATTGAAATACAATAAAGCAAACACGTGGAGTGCACCGCATCCGTATCGCACTCATTCTATGATACGCTTGTGATACGGCTCCATCACACAACCAAACGTATCCCGAAGGACACGAGCAAGTCTAAAATTATAATTATGAACAATACAAAGAGCTAACTACTCAACTACGTGCTCGTATAAAAATGTGACATGCTCAAACCCCTCATGTCGGAGAAAAATTATCAAATCAACCCGTATCTCCAAATTTTTGGGATACAGCCTACACGTATCCAATTTTAGATACGACACTAGTCACACACAATCAAACACATGTCAATTTTGTCTAATTGATCTATTAACAAACACAAGATGTGCCAATATCGGAACTCTCCCAAAATTGACACAAAATATCATATAACTTTCTCTATAGGCCTCCTATGAACGTAATTCCAATTCCTATTGGTAGCCTTAGCATGTGGGATGGTTATTTATGATTAAATTACAGATTTTGTAGTGCCCCGCTCCGGGTAGGCACTATGTACAAGTAATATCGCTTTGCTTGCTCAAGCAAAAGACTTTTCGGAGAGTTTCCGACCGAACCACAAGACGATTGATCTAGGTGAGTGGGCAGAACGGCATTTTTTTATTCTTGCACACCTTAATAATGAATCTGATTTTTTGAATATTTATTCTAAGAAGATAGTTTCATAAGAGGAATGATAGAACCTGACTCTGCATGCTTAATAAGAGAACTCGTATAGCTTGTCATTGAAACGAACCTGCTTGCTTAACTAGAGAATTTGTATGCTTGTCTGAAAAGAGATAGAACCTTGCCATGCTAAGTCAAGAGTATAAGAAATATTGCATACTTAGTTACACTGACACAGTTATCGAACGAACCCTTACCATGCTAAAAAGATAAAGTAAAGGAATCGCTTGAACAAGCCCCTTTGTAATATGCTAAAAAACAGATAGATATTGCATGCTAGTTATGAAATCGAAATTGTGCTTGCTATTTTATGTTTTGCTTACCTGTTTTGCTATATCGAACTGCTATAAGTCTTTGATTTGTATATGCAGAGAATAATAGTGCACCTTGAGGTACGGTCCATGTGATCTAGTGGGGTGTGCTATTAGATATGTGAAAGATGTATTTTGCTTGAAAGATGTGTTTTGTTCGACCATATATGTTTTGCTTGATCATTTATTTTGCTTGCATTATAGATGCTTCATGTCATTGCATTGGTCTCGGACAACTTATGCACAAGGTCTTGTCTCTCGAACGATTCCTGGGGCACTGGAAATCGCTCGGTCCGGAAGAGATTTTTATTTTGTCCTGAGGATACGGCCTGCTGGAGGTCTAGTGGGGCGATGTGTCTATTAGTGTTGTGCAGAACCTATGATGTCATGGCTGCTAGTACTCATGTGTTTTGGTGAAGAGATAAACCTTGAGTCACAGCTGCCGACACATGAGCGTGCTAGTGAAGAGCTGAACCTTCGGCAACCGCTGCTAATCATGGGGCTACCCGTGGACCATCATATAGTTAGAGCGTATGCTAGGCTGGACTTCTTACATACCTAACTGTTTGATGCAGAGACAGACAGGGAAGGAGAACCTTATACATATATGTTTATGCAAATTATTGCTAACTTGTATGTCACCTGCAGGATAACCGTTCGGCCATGGGTAAGGATCACTGAATAAGTGATTACTTATATTTCCTTATGTCCCTTATCAATTATGCTAAATGTGATATATCTATTTTATATTGAATATGTTGTTGCCCCTATTGCATCGAATTGAATAGTCCACTTGATGTACTTGTTTTGATTTGAGATGAACAGTCCACTAGAGATAACTTTTGTTCCTAAGAGTTAGAATATTATGCACGATACATGCTACGCTCTGTACGATAGAACACTGTCCCAAATGTATGCTTATTATTTGAATAGGCAAAACTGTTTCCTAAGCTATGTTTTCAAAAGAAGTAAACTGCCTCAAATCCTGAGCTGCATGAAATGAACTTAGGTAAAAGTAGCAATATCACTAGTAATGTAATATTTTGCCACATGCTTACTTAGTGTGGATTTCAGGAGGTGTTGCTTCTGTTCGTTGATTTTATACTCACCAGTACTTTCTCCAAAGTGCTGACCCACTAACAGTTTGCTTGTTTTCAGGTGCTAGATCATCCGAGTAAGCGATAGTCGTGCCTCATCCTAGGGACCCAAAATCTAGAGTCGATGCCTTAAGACATATCGAGATTGCTTTGAGCTACTTTTTTTATAGAGGGACATAATGTATGGAACGGTGTCATTGTAATCGAGAGAAAGAGAGTGCTTGAGCAATATGTAACCTCGGCCTTATGCTGCTTGTAACACTTTTAAATATCAATAAAGGGCTTGTTTCCATATGCCACTGTGTTCTTTACTTTTCTGCAAAAAAATTCGCTGCTTCCGTCTTGAATAGCTTACTTGCCCTTGTTCAAAGCTTTGGCCTTGTGCAAGCACAATTTAGGCTTGCACGGCATCGCACCCAAGCGAGGACGATTGGTTCTGTAGGGCCCAAGCGATGACGATCGCCCCCCCTGCGGGACCAGGGCGTGACAGATTTAGTCTAATTAGAGAGAAAAAACTGAATTGTACCTATTGGGAGATGAATTCCCAATAAAATTCTCAAATTGGATGAAAAGAGCCTCCAACTTGTAGATCCTTGCTTCCTCCTTGTAGATCCTTATTCTAATAGCCTCCAATGAAGAATAGGGAAGGAATTAGAAAAAAAAATTGAGTAGGAATTGGTGTGGGAATGAAGAATTTGGAAGCGAAAAATTCTAGATCTAGATTTGGAATGACAAATGAGAAGAGAGGGATAGTCTCTCTCCTCCCTATGGTGGCCGGCCCCTTGCCCCTCCTCCAAGCTACGATGGAAAGTCCAAAATATCCCTTAGGGCTTGTCATGAAGAAATAATTAAGGAGAAAAGGTTCTAGTCTAATTGATTTCACTAATTAATTCATCCTCCTAATGAATGGGCTTACTATTGGGGTCAATTCTAACTAGAATTAAATGTTGGTCCATGGATCTAGACTAAACTAGTTAGGTCCACTACACAAGTCCAAAAATAAATCTAACCTCTACAATAAATAAATAATACAATAATTAATATTTACAACATGCACACTATTTAATATTATAATCCTAAATATACAATTACCCATGCCAAATTATCAAACTACCCTAAGTTGAAAAAGTGAGGATGACAGACTGTCTGTTTAGGACTCATCTCTGTACTCTCTTTAGTTTGTTCAATTAAATCAAGTTTCTTTCCAAACTTTCGCATTTAATGGCAAACATCCGCCTGGTAGGGGGACGTTGCTTGCACCAACTCTTTAGGCCGCTCTTGATTGCTACCAGCTTCTTGACCAATCAGAATTGGCTAAAACCTGCCATTATAAAGAAATTACTTCTTCCTCACCAACATTCTTAGATGTTTTGATGCATTACTAATATTAATAAGGACTAGTATTCTCTTGCAAGTGCTGCCTTTAGAAAGAAATAAGATAAAGTTAAAAGAGAATGATAGCTAACCTTAAGGTAGATAAGTGTTTAGTGGGTCGGGTGTCACGCCCCAGTCCCAAAATATCGAGGTACCGGATGCGTGATAATGGCCAGCAACACACACCGATGGACAAACCCAATTTAATGGATCCATCGGGGCATGCTTAAGCTGTATTACAACAGTCCGGGTCTACTAATCTCATCCATAGAATGAATATAACAAAGTCAACATAAGGAAAATAAAACATCAACAATAACATCAAATCACAAGTAATGTAATCGGGGAACAACCCGATAATCAAGTCTGATACAATTGTTCTTTAAACAAGAAAGTAAATAACATCACTGACTGAGTATGGAAGAACATATACTCAGAAAAATCTATGGCAATCACCTAGTCCTCGGTTCCTGGTTCTGCTCCAGTACTTGCTCCTGAACCTGCTTCTGCTCCTGCTTAAGCACCTGTCCTGTAAACCTCAGAGTGGATCTCCTCTGCTAAACCTGGGGACATAATCCGGATCCAGGTCCTCAGGGGACATAGCAAGGTACAAGAAAGCTCAAGCCAAAATAAATGCAGTGCAGAAAATAGATGAGTAAACAGGATAATACTAAATAACCAGCTAAGTGAAATGCAAGATGAGAGCATCACTAAAACTCAGGCTGAAATCACTACAAGCTCTGTGTCGGGGAGCCGGTAGCAGTAATAACAAGTAGTGGGCCAAGCTCGGGCTTAGAGTCTTGAGCACCGCAATAATAGGGGTTTTATATATATATGATCAGCCTGTAGCCTGTGTGTCTCTCTCCACCCAATGTAATCACACGTCTCATGTCCATGACACGCAAGATCAAGACTAATGCAGCAAGTCATAATATGAACTAAGTATATAATGTCTATGTCAATCCTGCATCCTACACAGAATCACCATGAATATCCCAGGAAGATTCTGTATCATGATCTGTGTCAGGTGTCCTGGGTATATTGTACTTGATATGGCAAGTACGAGAATGTAAATGTCACGATATCCATCTCTAGTTGACTTTACACAACCCCGTGTACAGTGTTGGCACCCGACTATAATCGAAAGCTAAGTCAAACGGCCCTAGGTTTAAGCATGTACAACAATGTATAAATAAGTCAAAGAATATGTAACAAAGACTGCAAGTTGGCAAGGTACACTTGCCTGGGTTTTCGGCTCCAATTGTAGCTCTGACTTCCGTGGGAATTGCAGGGAGTACTCCGGTTGCTGAAATAAATATCCCCACCAGATCCAGAAAATATTAATCAGCTAGAAACGCCTGTCCTTGAATCCAATTTGGAGACAAGGCAAAAATGACATTTTCGGGGCAAAACGGGGTCCAATTGTGGGCCGCTTTGCACCGAAAAACGTGTCAGGATCAAAGGTCTCCAAATCTATCCAACTTAGTGTCAACAGGTCAGGAACGATGATACGAACCCAACGGAACTTCCAGAATTGGATTCCGATGAGCCGTTCTCAAAATCGCCCGTCAAGTGGAGCCTATGGGACACACGACACGCGATTTTGTCAACGTTCTCAGAATTGAACCAAACTTGGCTCACAGGACCAGCGTATTGCTACGAGTCCGATGGCGCAAGTTTCGTCTCGATCCGACGTGTATACACTAAGTTACAGCGAGATACAGAAAAGTCGGATACGGGGCGTTGTCCGCGGATACGCGTTAATTCCGGTGTGCACGCACATCCGAATCAGCTTCTGCGAAATCCTGCACGTCCGTATCGACGACGCACACGTATCTGTGAAGACGGCACGTGACCAAGTTGTCCCGTTTGGCGAGGCGTACTCAGTTCCGGGGTGAAACAGGACGTTGGTTTTCCTGTTTTTGGATCACGGTTCGCGATCGCCACAGGACGCGATGCACCGAGCGGGTTGCACGGGCATCGAGGGGGTCATGCAGGCTACACGATGCAATAAACAGAAACGAAAACAGAGCTACGAGGAGAAAGATATGAGTACCTGAACAGGGCTCCAGAAAACAGAAATCTCCGTGTCTAACTCGTGTCCGACACGTGTCAGGGTACTGTTCACTCTAGGGCTAGGGTTAGGGCTTATGTGTCCGTATCCGAGGCTTCTGATGGCCGACGGCGGCTGAGATTGCCGGAGGGAGGCCGGGGAAGGCGAGTGCTGGAGGCAGCGGCGCGCGGGGAGGCGGCACAGGGGCTCGGGCGGCCGGCTGTTGCTGGCGGAGGCGGGGGAAGTGAAGGAGGAGGAGTAGGTGGAGCTGGTGGAGAGGGGTGAGGGCCGGAGCCGCCCGCTGTCGTCGGTCGGCGCTCGGGGAGGTGTCGGTTCCGGTGAACGACGCTGGGGCCGGTCAGGGCGGCTGTGCCCTGGCTGCTACGGGAGACTCGAGTCGACCGGAGGCTGGGACGAGGCGGACTCGATGCTGGCCTGATGGTACTGGGGAGAAGAGGAAGGAGGAGAGGGTTCCGGCTGAGTGGTCGCACAGGCGGGTCACCGGCAGAGGGCAGCAGAGAGGGGAGTGGCTCGCCGGAGAAGACGGAGTAGGGGAGGAAATCGGGTGGCCGGAGGAGTTTTTATTGAGGGTTAGGGGAGAGGGATGGCCATCCGGTGAGGGGAGGGGAAGGTGAGGCGGTCGCCGGCGGTTACGGAGGTGAGGCGTCGACAGGGCGTCGAAGGGGCGGTCGTTCGGGGAGAGGAACCGGAGCGGCGGCTGTCGGAGCGGCGCGGGTGAACGGCTGGGAGAGGAGAAGTTGCGGGCCGGGTCGGGCGGGTCTAGCGGGTCGGATCTGACCCGGATCCGACCCGCTAAGGGGTTGGGCCAGTTCGGGTAGACCGGCCGGTCTGAGTCGGTTTATTATGGGTTTAGGTGAACCGGGTTTATTTAATTAGGTTTAATTAATCAAATAGATTTTATGACTTTAAAAATCCATCCGGGGTCCAATAAATTCCCGAAAAATTACCCTATGTCCGGTTTTCCATTTTACACTGGAAAATATTATTTCCATAATATTTTAATATTATTTAATAACATTTAAAAATCCTTTAATTACCAAATACTTTGATTTTAATTCCAGAAAATATAAGAAAATTACAGTAAATTGGGGAAAATTCCAAATTATAATTTCTTGAAAATCAGGGGAATTATAATCTAACCCCCTTATGAGGATTGCGTCCTCGCAATCAAAGAATAACCGGTCAACAGAGATGACACGGTTGCAAATATTGTTCAAAGCACATCAAAATCAAGGAGAATCAAGGTTTAGAGTAACACCTAGGAAATTATTTTCCTAAGCATTAAAAGTTATGAAATTTTCCGAATGAAGGAAATCTAGAAAATTACAGTTTTAGAAAACCAGTTTTATCTCTTAAAAACTTATCAGGTTATCATTTATAATCATTCTAAGTTATTGGCAAGTTCAAAATAAATTATTAGGTTATCAATTATTAGCAATTTAAAACTGTCAGGTCAAGTCTAGGGTTACGAACCAGCAGGCACGAACTAAAGCAAATCTAGAAGCAGAAAACTATAAAAACTTATTCGTAATAGCTACTCCATGAATCTGTGCATCCTCCAGAGTCATCACTGGAGCTTGTCTGCGTCCTCGCAGATGATTCCTCGGCTGCTGTTGGGCTTGCTGGAAGAGTGCGGCTTGTGGTGCCAAGGGTGGCCTCGGCTGATTTTCTCCTGGGGCAAGTGGTAGAACTCCTTCAGCTTCCGTTTGCAGTATTTCTAATGCTGGAGAGGCTGGCCTCGGTGCTGGTAGTGCTTGTCTGTTTATCATCAGTGCTCTCTTTCGATGCTGAGGACAATCTTTGGCTAAGTGTTGGTTGGACGCGCAAATCAAGCATAATCCCAATTTACGTCTGCACTCGTTCTCAATGTGGCCTCTTTTGCAACAATTTTGACAGATAGGCAGTACTTGCGGAGATACTTCTGAGGGTTGTTGCAGTTGAGACTTCTTTGCAATTTCTTCCTGTGGTGCTTCGGCTGGTGCTGTTGGGGCTGGTTGTTGAATCATCACTGTTTTCTCTCGACGTTCAGGGCAATCCCTTACCGAATGCTTTTTGGATCCGCAAGATAGACATTGTCCCAGTCTGCGTCGGCATTCTTTAGCGAGATGGCCTACCTTGCCACAATAATGACAAGTAGGGAGGACTAGTGCAAGTGGTGGATTCAGCTGTGTTCACTTTGTAACTCTTTCTTGTTGTGCTTGGTCTGGTGCTGTTGCATATGGCCGCTTCTGGCTGGACTCGGTCCTTGTGTTGCACTCCATAGGTCGTGTTGCAGCAAGAACGTTTTCTTCTAAGGTAGTTGTATTTGAGCTGATTAATCTCTGTAACTCCGAGCTAAATCTGTCGATGAACTTCTCCACTTGGTTTTGCTGATCTTCTTGATGAACCTTCTGATGGGCTTGCACCATCGCGTAGAACATTCAAAATTTTTGTTGTTCGTCCATAGCCTGCCCTTGTGGAACGTTAGGCATCAGGGGAGCAAGCTGCGTTGATGGTGGAACGTCGTCTTCCTGGATTCTTGAGTCATTCTGTCTTGCTGGACTGAGTTATTGTGATGTTTGACCTTCATCCACTAGTATCACTTCATCTTCGTGGTTAACCACAATATCTTGTGGTGCTGCTGGATGAGTCTCATCGTCGGCTTGTGGATCCATAATTCTGCAATCAAAATAAACTATAAGAAGCACACAAGAATCAAGGCAGGATGCAAGTCAAGAATTTTATTTGAATCCGATACAGATATCAAGAACGTTTTCAAGCAAGTGGATGAGATCCTAAAAAACTTTACCCTATTCTTATTGCAGGCCTGTTTGGTCCCTAAGTTGAAACCGAATAATTTAGTCGTTGACCTGCATGGGCCACCACAAAAACCATGTCATGCCCCAGTCCCAAAATATCGAGGTACCGGATGCATAATAATGGCCAGCAATACACACCAATGGATAAACCCAATTTAATGGATCCATCGGGGCATGCTTAAGCTGTATTAAAACAGTCCCGGTCTACTAATCTCTTCAACAGAATGAATATAACAAAGTCAACATAAGGAAAATAAAACATCAACAATAACATCAAATCACAAGTAATGTAATCGGGAAACAACCCGATAATCAAGTCTGATACAATTGTTCTTTAAACAAGAAAGTAAATAACATCACTGACTGAGTATGGAAGAACATATACTCAGAAAAATCTATGGCAATCACCTAGTCCTCGGTTCCTGGTTCTGCTCCAGTACCTGTTCCTGAACCTGCTTCTGCTCCTGCTAAAGCACCTATACTATAAACCTCAGAGTGGATCTCCTCTGCTAAACCTGGGGACATAATCCGGATCCAGGTCCTCAGGGGACATAGCAAGGTACAAGAAAGCTCAAGCCAAAATAAATGCAGTGCAGAAAATAGATGAGTAAACAGGATAATACTAAATAACCAGCTAAGTGAAATGCAAGATGAGAGCATCACTAAAACTCAGGCTGAAACCACTACAAGCTCTGTGTCGGGGAGCCGGTAGCAGTAATAAAAAGTAGTGGGCCAAGCTCGGGCTTAGAGTCTTGAGCACCGCAATAATAGGGGTTTTATATATATATGATCAGCCTGTAGCCTGTGTGTCTCTCCCCACCCAATGTAATCACACGTCTCATGTCCATGACACGCAAGATCAAGACTAATGCAGCAAGTCATAATATGAACTAAGTATATAATGTCTATGTCAATCATGCATCCTACACAGAATTACCATGAATATCCAAGGAAGATTATGTATCATGATCTGTGTCAGGTGTCCTGGGTATATTGTACTTGATATGGCAAGTACGAGAATGTAAATGTAACGATATCCATCTCTAGTTGACTTTACACAACCCTGTGTACGGTATTGGCACCCGACTATAATCGGAAGCTAAGTAAGTCAAACGGCCTAGGTTTAAGCATATACAACAATGTATAAATAAGTCAAAGAATATGTAACAAAGACTGCAAGTTGGCAAGGTACACTTGCCTGAATTTTCGGCTCCAATTGTAGCTCTGACTTCCGTGGAAATTACAGGGAGTACTCCGGTTGCTGAAATAAATATCCCCATCAGATCCAGAAAATATTAATCAGCTAGAAATGCCTGTCCTTGAGTCCAATTTGGAGACAAGGCAAAAATGACATTTTCGGGGCAAAACGGGGTCCAATTGTGGGTCGCTTTGCACCGAAAAATGCGTCAGAATTAAAGGTCTCCAAATCTGTCCAACTTAGTGTCAACAGGTCAGGAACGATGATACGAACCCAACGGAACTTCCAGAATTGGATTCCGATGAGCCGTTCTCAAAATCGCCCGTCAAGTGGAGCCTATGGGACCCACGACACGCAATTTTGTCAATGTTCTCAGAATTGAACCAAACTTGGCTCACAGGACCAGCGTATTGCTACGAGTCCGATGGCACAAGTTTTGTCTCGATCCGACGTGTATACACTAAGTTACAGCGAGATACAGAAAAGTCGGATATGGGGCGTTGTCCGCGGATACGCGTTGATTCCGGTATGCACGCACATCCGAATCAGCTTTTGCGAAATCCCGCACGTCCGTATCGATGACGCACACGTATCTGTGAAGACGGCACGCGACCAAGTTATCCCGTTTGGCGGGGCGTACTCAGTTCCGGGGTGAAACAGGACGTTGGTTTTCCTGTTTTTGGATCGCGGTTCGCGATCGCCACAGGACGCGATGCACCGAGCGGGTTACACGGGCATCGAGGGGGTGATGCAGGCTACACGATGCAACAAACGGAAACGAAAACAGAGCTACGAGGAGAAAGATATGAGTACCTGAACAGGGCTCCAGAAAACAGAAATCTTCGTGTCTAACTCGTGTCCGACACGTGTCAGGGTATTGTTCACTCTAGGGCTAGGGTTAGGGCTTCTGTGTCCGTGGACGGTGAGTGCTGGAGGCGGCGGCGCGCGGGGAGGCGGCACAGGGGCTCGGTCGGCCGGATGTTGCTGGCGGAGGCGGGGGAAGTGAAGGAGGAGGAGTAGGTGGAGCTGGTGGAGAGGGGTGAGGGTCGGAGCGGCCCGCTGTCGCCGGGCGGCGCTCGGGGAGGTATCGATTCCGGTGGACGACGCTGGGGCCGGTCAGGGCGGCTGTGCCCTGGCTGCTGCGGGAGACTCGAGTCGACCGGAGGCTGGGACGAGGCGGACTCGGGGCTGGCCTGCGGGTACTAGGGAGAGGAGGAAGGAGGAGAGGGTTTCGGCTGAGTGGTTGCACAGGCGGGTCACCGGCGGAGGGCAGCGGAGAGGGGAGTGGCTCGCCGGAGAAGACGGAGTAGGGGAGGAAATCTGGTGGCCGGAGGGGTTTTTATAGAGGGTTAGGGGAGAGGGACGGCCATCCGGTGAGGGGAGGGGAAGGTGAGGCGGTCGCCGGCGGTTACGAAGGTGAGGCGGCGGCAGGGCGTCGAAGGGGCGGCCGTTCGGGGAGAGGAACCGGAGCGGCGGCTGTCGGAGCGGCGCGGGTGAACGGCTGGGAGAGGAGAAGTTGCGGGTCGGGCGGGTCTAGCGGGTCGGGTCTGACCCGGATCCGACCCGCTAAGGGGTTGGGCCGGTTCGGGTAGACCGGCCGGTCTGGGTCGGTTTATTATGGGTTTAGGTGAACCGGGTTTATTTAATTAGGTTTAATTAATCAAATAGATTTTATGACTTTAAAAATCCATCCGGGGTCCAATAAATTTCCGAAAAATTACCCTATGTCCGATTTTCCATTTTACACTAGAAAATATTATTTCCATGATATTTTAATATTATTTAATAACATTTAGAAATCCTTTAATTACCAAATACTTTGATTTTAATTCCAGAAAATATAAGAAAATTACAGTAAATTGGGAAAAATTCCAAATTATAATTTCTTGAAAATCAGGGGGATTACATCGGGCCAGCTCGGGCCCATACTTGATCGGGTCAGGGCCGAACTAGGCGACAGTGAGACGATCGTGCAGGGAGATGGCAAATCAAGCTTGAGCAATTCTCTTATTCTGTCTCCGTCCATTCTGCTTCTTATTTTGTATAGTGATAACGCTCTTTCTTTCTTACCGCTCCGACCACCTTTTGTCTAGTAAGAGGAAACCTAGTTTCACGAGTTTGAACTTGTATTCCTCCCTTAGTGAGCTTCCAGTCATAGAAGGTTCGTTAGCCGCTAGGGAGCAGAGTACGGGTGTTATACTATTCCTTCCATTCCTATGTCGAACTGCACAATCTTATCCATCCATCGATTTTGATCTTCACCAATATGTAGCTTTTAACCCCCTATCTAAAGCTTAATAACTGAACAATTTGCCGCTTTCGAATCTTGATGCTTAAAAGAAAACATTCAACATTTTCGATTTGAAGTTGAGGAAAACCTGAAGGCGCGACTCATTATCAGACAATCACTTATTCACAAACCTTTCTAGCCCAGTCATGACAAGTGGACTGGTCTGAGTCGGACTGATAGCTAAAACCTCAAACCCAGCTCGACCAAGAACCAGAATTGGGTCGAGCCGGGATGAAGTTGGCTCTGTTCTTCTCTAAAAATGTATATTTAATATATATATATATATATATATATATATATATATATATATATATATATATATATATATATATATATATATATATAATGGGTTTGGATCGGACCGGGCCTAGAGGTTCGAGGGGAAGCAAATCTAGCTCGCACATGGTAGAAATATGGGCGGGTCCGATTTGGGGGTTGGGGGTGTTGAAATCCCGTCCGATTCGTTGTTGAGGCTAGGTCGTGCAGGGCTGGAGGTGGACTTCGCACCGCTCGACCCACTAAACATCTTGATATTATGAGTCTAGATTCTTTTGACTCGAACCCAAAATATTTTGATAGGTGAGTATCATTATGGGTGAGCATTATTAGGTTTTGGACCGAGAACCGAATAGACCCAAACCAAATAAAAGATTGGTTCTGTTTCAAAAAAAATGGGTTCGATTCTAGTTTTGAAAATACTAAAATTTGTAACTCGATTTGTGTTTCGGTTTCGGTCCAAAATCGAATAAGACGTACTCAATTATATAATTATCCTCAATTTTATGCATATTTTATGATTAAAAATGAACTTTTTTTATATATATTTTAAAAATAACAATTCTATGTATGTGTATTTAAAGTCAAATTTTAGTAATTTAATAACTAGTCCAACATTGGGTTCAACTTTAAAATATTGCACATGTATGTATATAGATTACATTTTTTAATATAATTTAATCGAAATTCTATTTTTGGGTCCGGCATATTAGATAATAAAAATTGTCTAATCGAACAAAAACGAATAAACAATTGATTATCGATTTGGTTTGATTTTGATTAATCTTGATTCGATTTCAGATTTATAGAAGTTTTATTTTGACTATTTCGACTCGATTGAAACTGAACACTCATGAGTGTCGTATGTCAAGAGCAACTCGTGTTTATTAACTTTCAAAGAAACTTTTCAGCATTCATTCGGAAGACATGATATGAATATAAGATTTCCCAAGAAATGCCAGGGACGAACACAAACATGAAAGAAACCAAACCAAATGAAATGAAATGAAATCAAGGCCTTGCCCCCCTCCAATGCTTGGCCTTCTCAAACCCATTGATGCAACACTCGTAGTCGGCTATCGTCCGGTCAATCTCCTCCTCGGTGTTCATAACGAAGGGCCCCATCTGGGCCACCGGCTCTCCCAAAGGCCTCCCCCCGACGAGCACGAACCGGAGGGGCTTCGTCGACTTGTTCCACACTTCGACCCCGTCTCCGTTGCCCCCCAGCAGGAGGAGGTGGTGCGGCCCGGCCGGGCTGGACCTTTCGGACCCGAACACTCCTTCGCCTTCGAGAACGTAGACGAACGAGTTCCATGTGGCCGGAATAGCCTGCAGGAGGTGGGCCGACGGTTCCAAGGTGAAATCCAGGTACATTGTCGGTGTCTGGGTGTAGACCGGAGACCGGATCCCCATGGACTCGCCCGCGATGACCCGCACCTCCACTCCGCTCCTCGCAGCGCATGCGATTTCCTTGCTCTGTAACTCCTGGTATCTTGGCTTAATCCTGTGGCGGAACAAAAGAAGAAACTAAGATATTAAGGCTATGTTGCATGAACATACGAACCAGGATGCGATACGGGTACAAGATATGAGCAAGATTTGGTTATGGACACGATACGAGAACGGATATTTTGATGTAGGTGCAACGTAGCCACACACGCATGTGCGATTATGGATACGATATGGATACAGACACATTTTTCCGTGTCCGTGTAACTTACGACTATGGCTATATGTGATGGTGCATGCAGTTTCTGTGGGTTAATAATGCATGCAGTGTCGGATATGGACAGGACACGAGCACCAGATACGGAGATTTTTGATATAGGTGCAATGCAGTCACACACAGCTACGATTATGGATACGAAACGGATACGGACACATTTTTCCATGTCCGTGTAACATACGACTAGGGGTATATGTGATGGTGCATGCAGTTTCCTATGGACATGACACGAGCACAGGATACGGAGATTTTGATATAGGTGCAATATAGCCACAAACAGCTATGATTATGGATACGATACGGACACAGACACATTTTTTTTGTATCCGTGTAACATACGATTAGGGGTATATGTGATGGTGCATGCAGTTTCCTTTGGGCTAATAATGCATGCGGTAACGAATGAATATGGACACGACATAAGCACAAGATACAAAGATTTTGATATAGGCGCAATGTAGTCACACATATACGATTATGGATACGATACGGACACGGACACATTCTTCCGTGTCCGTGTAACATATGATTACAGGTTATATGTGATGCTACATGCAGTTTCATGTGGGTTAATAATGCATGCAGTATCAGATATAGACACGATACGAGCACAAGATACGAAGGTTTTGATACGATACGGATATGTGATTGGTGGTGCAGTTTCATGTACCATTTGCTTATGAACATGAAATTAGGATTACGGAATATGGTAGTGTGTGCTCACATCTTGTTCTTAGAGGAGAGATTGATCCAGAGCTGCAGGCCCTTGTTGGCCCCTGGCCCTGCCGGCATTTCCGAGTGCACGATGCCCCTGCCGGCGGTCATCCACTGGAGGTCGCCGGCTTTTATGGTTCCCTTGTGCCCCTCAAAATCTTCATGTGTCACTGCTCCCTGGAAGAGTTCCAACAAGATGGTTAACATTAACAACTCTGGAACAGAAGATTACTACTTCACTTTAATTAACCATCCAATTCATTAATGATTTATGATTCCTATTCTCAAGAACTTTTAGGCCTCGTTTGGTCTGTCGAATCATGAGGTTGGAAAAGAGAAGTAATTACTTTTCTATGTTTGGGAGCCGAAGGAATTGAGAAGTAAAGAAAATTAATTTCTAATGAAAAGAAAATTAGTGGTTCCCTGCATCCAACCAAGGAATCACTTTCTCACATTTAATTATTCACTTTCTCTTTCAATTTCTTTGACATTTCCAAACACCGGAATGAAAAATCAATAGAAATTGTAAGTTTCCAAAAGGAAAATCAATAGAAAGTGGCCGAGGCAAACTTTCACAATGGGATAATTTTTTTAAAAAACTAAAATAAAAGTAAATTTAAAAAATAATATTGCCATCCAGAATTAAATTAAGGGCCTCTAATGTGTAAGTGTAACATTATAATCATTACACCACAATTATTTTATATATGTTATGTGTGACCCATGATAGATATCAGTTCTATTCTATATTGATGCTCCTTTAGTGTTTGGGTCAAGAACGGTCGTCTAGCCTGCACAGCCAGGACCGCCCCTGTGTTATGCTGCGAGTCTGCGACTACCGTTTCCAAACTAATTTAAAAAATTATGCAATATTTTTCTAACTTCGTGTGGAGTTCGTGGCCCTCTGGCCTTAATAAAAATGGAGGGAGGAAGTGCGATAGATATGCAGGTTATCACTGTTCGAGAGTTAGATCATGAGAAAGTTAAGTGAGTGCAAGGCGGAGCCAGAAAAAAAATTTAGGAGAGGACTAAGAGCAGGTATAAAAAATAATAATAATATGATAAACTCAAAAAATAAACAAAAATATGAAAAGAAATTTGAATATTCAAAAAATCTATACAAGATACGAATCATGGATCTTTCCTTCTCTGTCCAATTCCACTACCAATTGAGCTAAGATCACCGGTTAGTCACTGGTAAAAAAACATTTTTTATTTCTTTAAATCCAGACTACAGTCCGGTCAGCCAACCTGAAGCTCCGCCAATGAGTGTATGGACATATAAGATCATGGTAGTGATGATCAATCCAAGTAAATGGAACACGCAAAAGAGAGAGAGAGAGAGAGAGAGAGAGAGAGAGAGAACCTCTAGCATGTAAGTGACAGTTTCAAAACCTGAAATGGACAAAAAGATCAGCACAGCCCCACATGTCAATGACTTAAAGCAGACAATTAAAATAATTCATCCAACGTTAATAACATATATATAGGTACACCTCTATGGGGGTGATCAGGGAATCCAGCAGGAGCCGAGACTGCAAGATCAAGATTCAAGACAGACACGACACGAGCATTAGCAGAAGAAAGAAATCAAATAAGCAACATCATTAAGAGTCCGCAATCTAATCAAAACAATCAACAGCAAAAAAAATAATTAACCTGAGAACTCATCAAGAACAAGGAATGGATCAAAGTATTTGAGCTCGAACCTCCCAATGCTCCTCCTCACAATGGCACCCTGGCCTTCATGCTGCTGCCTGGCCAGGAACTTCCTGGCCACCTGCCTTGGCTTCTCAAGAACAACAACAAATTGGCTCTCTGTCTCTGTCATGGTTCTTGTCAATATTTTGGATTTGATTGTGAATGGGTTTTATGAAAATGAGCGTGTTTATATAGGAGGAGGATTTGGATGGGGGTGGGGGGTTCTTCAATTCTTGAGACTTTCCCTTGGTCAAAGGTTTGCGTGTTACTTTGATAATGGGGCATGGAAGCTGGCAATGAATCTATTTTGTCCCCAACTTGAGATGGTGTCACTGTGATGTCATGCTGACCCTAAGTTTACTAATTTATTTTTGGAACATGTTTTAAATTACGGAACTCGAGTGACTCTTTTGGATACCAAGAAGAGATATAAGATCCCGACTGGGTGACGGAAGATAGGTGGATTGAGCCACGGAGGCGTATTATTCCTTCCATTTATTAATGATAGAAGTTGGGAGCAGTGGGCCCACAAGACGGACAACGCAGCATACACAAAGTCTCGTACGAAATACTGGACCACATAAAAAAAACATGATTTAAATTTAGGCAATGAGTTTACTAAGAGGACGACACATAATAGGACGTATCACACTTCTATATCTTGAGAACTGTCAAAATTTTGACAATCTAAATACATAAGACAAAGTCCCGTACGAAATGTCGGACCACATAAAAAAAAAATAACATGTTTTATAAATTTAAGCAATGAGTTTACTAAGAGAGCGACACAAAAGGGCGTAACATACTTCTATGTCGTCAGAACTGTCAAATTTTTGACAATCTAAATGCTTACGACTTTCAATTTTTTTACAGTACTGAAAACACATTTATACTTATATATTTTCAGGATTATCAAAATTTTAATAATTTTGTACATATCCAGTATTGCCAATATTTGACAGTCTTTAGTCGTTTCAAATGGAACTGCTTCGATTTTGAAGTTTTAAAATTCCATGAATGAAATTCGAAACTTCAGAAATAATTTAAAATGGGACTATCTACTAAAAAATTATGAAAAAAAAAAAAAATTAAGATTTAGGAATTTAGAAAAAAAAAAAGACAATTGTTTTTTTAAACATTTTATATTTTAGTTTGAGTTGTCCCCTAATAATTTTAAAAAATTTAACATTTGTGTTGTCCTAGTAAAATTTAGTAGAGCCCTTTACATTTGCCTAAATTTATGAGAGAGTATTTTGGAAAGCTTCCTGCTTTCCTTCATGTTTTTTTAAAAGCATTAGCAATACCAAATCAGGCCTTAGCGAACTTGGTTCTTCTTTATGGATTCAAATCGTTGGGAGAGAAAAGTCAGGGGTTAGATGTTTTTATGGAGACAATCTAGTTTTGTTTTAAGAACACACAGTTAAACATTTGCACTGATCTAAATGATGGTGATTTATGTAAGAGAGAGATTGTAAAATTTGATGTATCAGTTGGCAGTAAAATATGAACTTACTATATTTTTTAATTTATAGATAATATAATAATTATACCATTAAAAAAAATCTGTTGAAATATTTCAATGGAATCTAATATTGAATATATTTATTATCAGTATTAATATTTTGCTGATTAGATTTATTTGATCAACAAAATAATATTTAATTTATTTTTGTAAATTATTCATATCTTCCACTAATATTTAGTACAATTAATAGTTAAATAATTTAACAGAAATTAATAGAATAACATTAAAATTTTAAAATTAAAATATATTGACTTAAAGAAAACATAAACAAGTACATCAAAATTTTAAATAATACCATCAACAACAACATTGCAAAATTTTATGTATAAATAATATAAATTATTACAAAATAATATAATGCCTATGATTATATTAAAATAATTGTGAAAAAATAATTTTATGCAAAAATAAATAATAGTTGTTTACTTTTTGAGGATTGGTGAGTTGGAGTTGTAAAATTTTGAGAATAAAATAAATATTTTTTTTGGGGTTAACAAACTTAAAACAATAAAAATAAAAATTAAGGATGAGTTGTAGTTGGCCTAACCGTTATGTTATTAGTCTTCCATCAATTCTGGCCCATAAACCATAAATCTTTGGAGATACAAAATTGGATATATATATATATATATATATATATATATATATATATATATATATATATATATATATATATATATATAGAGAGAGAGAGAGAGAGAGAGAGAATAAGGGAGGTGAGATGGCACCTGACTCTAAAAACAAAGGTGGCGGTGACGTGGCACAATCTCAACCACACAAACGAGGGGAGGGGGTTAAGTGCAAATTTGCAAATATGAAATGTGTGGTTGGAATTGTGCCACGTCACCGCCACCCTTGTTTTTAGAGTGAGGTGTCATCTCACCTCCCTTATTCTATATATATATATATATATATAGAGAGAGAGAGAGAGAGAGAGATCGAGAGAGAGAATAAGGGAGGTGAGATGGCACCTCACTCTAAAAACAAGGGTGGCGGTGACGTGGCACAATCCCAACCACACATTTCAGAGAGAGAGAATAAGGGAGGTGTAAACACCCTAAAAATTTTCAGATATTTTTAAATCAATTTTGGGATTTAAAATGCATTTTCAGGAATTTACATAGGCCCTGTAGTGAGTTTGTAATTTTTAATTGCCAATAAATAACATTAAAATGAAATGAAAATATAATTTTATTGTGTAAAATAGAAAACCGGACTTAGGGTAATTTTCTGGGATTTTATTGGGCATCAGACCTATTTTTAAAAGCCTAAAAACTAATTTTCAAATTAAATTAATTAATTACTGATATTTATAATTATTATTATTTATTTTATTGGTTTTGGGCCGGCCCGGCCCAGTGGGCCGAGCCCGTCAGCACCTAAGAGAACCCAGCCCACAACCCGGACTTAGCGGGTCGGGCGGGTCCGCCCAACCCGGAACCCGCACCGACCCGACCCGCTTCTTCCCCCTCTCCCCTGTCACCCACGAACCCGCGTTCTCCGGCCACGACGCCGGAGAACCGCCCCGTCCACGCCCCCACGACCCGTCGCCTCCCCTCCGGATCCCGCGGCCACGTCGTCCCCGGCCGAGCCCCCTCGAGCCCCTTTATATAGCCCCTCCTCCGCCTCCTTTTCCCCTAACCCGAACCCACCGTGCCCTAGCTCCGGCCACCCCTCACCGGATCCCTCCCCAGCGCCGCCGTGACCTACTCCAGCGCCGCCGGCTGCCCTCTCCCCTTCCTCTCCTTCCTCCGACCGGCACCGCCTCGAGCAGCCCCACCCTAGCTCCCCTTCCTCCTCTCCCTTCCCAGCCGAGCCGATCCGAGTCTCCGGCGACCGCAGCCCGCGTCCCGAGCCCCGGCGACGCCGTCCCCAGTGCCCCACCGCCGTCTGCGCCGCCCAACCCGCCACCGGCCGGCCCCAACTCCGGCAGACACCAAACCCTAGCCCTAGCAGTGGACACGTGTCCAGGACTCGAGTCGGACACAGGAAACCCCCTTTTCGTGAAGCCGCGTTCAGGTACTCGTAACTTGCACCTCGGATCTCTGTTTTCGTTTCCGTAAATTTTTACGCGAAGCCTGTATGACCCTCTCGGTGTCCGGACAAACCGCTCGGGGCATCGCGTCCTGTGGTGATCGTACACCGCGATCCAAAAAAGGAAAAAATCAGACCCTGTTTCACCCCGGAACTGAGTGCGCCCCGCCAAACGGGACGACTTGGTCGCGTACGGTCTTCACAGATACGTGCGCCTCGTCGATACGGACATGTGAGATTTCGCGGAAGTTGATTCGGGTGTGCGTGCACACCGGAATCAACGCGTATCCGCGGACATCGCTCCGTATCCGCCTTTTTTGTATTTCACCCTAACTTCGTGCACACACGTCAGATCGAGACGAAACTTGCGCCATCGAACTCGTAGCGATACGCTGGTCCTGTGGGTCAAGTTTGGTCCGATTCTGAGAACGTTGACGAAATCGCGTGTCGTGGGCCCCATAGGGCCCGTTCGATGGGCGATTTTGTGATCGGCTCATCGGAATTCAAATCTGGAAGTTCCGTTGGGTTCGTATCAGCGTTCCTGACCTGTTGACACTTAGTTTGGTAAATTTGAAGACCGTTGAGCCTGACACGTTTTTCGGTGCAAAGCGGGCCCACCGGTGGAACCCGTTTTGGACCGAAATTGTCGTTTTTGCCCTTGTCTCCAAATTGGACCCAAGGACAGGCGTTCCTAGCTGTTTGACACCTTCTGAGCGTGATGGTACTATTTATTTCAGCTTTCGGAGACATCTCTGGAAATTTCCGAAACCAGGACCTAAGTGGAATCCAAACCTCAGGCAAGTGCACCTTGCCAAACTTGCAGTCATTATTTTCTTATTTTCTGTAAAAATACTCTGCTGGATTTCTTGTGCAAATTCATATAAACTGTTTTAAACTGCTTAAACCTAGAAAACGTATGACGTACCTAGTGTCCGATCATAGTCGGGTACCGACACCGTACGCGGTGTTGGGTTCGTCATTTAGAGATGGATTTACGATCCCCTTATTTTGTACTTGACCTCTCAAGTACCCTACAACCCAGGACACTTGACACTATCATGAACAGAATCTTCCAAAATTATTCGTGGGGATTCTGAATAGGATACAGGACTTGACAGAGTTATTTATTTATAGACAGTATGACTTGTTACATTAGTTATAATCCCGCTGACATGGACATGAGACGTTATGGTCATGGCTTGCGTGATTACATTGGGTGGGGAGAGACACACAGGCTACAGGCTGTTCTATATATATATCTACTATTATTGTGAGGTCGTAGACTCTCCAGCAGAGCTAGACCCTTTACGTGTTATTACTGCTACCGGCTCCCCGACACAGAGCTTGTAGCGGTCTCAGCCTGAGTACTAGTGTTGCTCTCATTTGCATATCACATAGATGGTTACTTAGTTTATCCTGCTGTTCATTTATTTATTGCACTGCTTATTCAGTTGGCTTGTTTTTATCTTGTGCCTTGCTTGTCCACTGAGGACCTGGAATGGATTATGTCCCCAGGTTTAGCTGAGGAGCAGTATCCCGAGATATACGGGACAGGAGCTGAAGCTATTGCTGGAGCTGAACTAAACACTGAAGACGAGGTGACTGCCGAGGACTTCTCCTGAGTGCCTGTCCCAGTACTCATTTATTTATTTCATGTTTATCTCTTTTGTTCCTGGCCTATAGAGCCAGTTTATTCAGACTTAAGTCGGATCGTTTCTCCGACTGACTTGCTGTGATGTTGTTGATACATTATTTCCATTTGATGATGCAGTTTATTTCTTTATCTTTATGGATGAGATTAGTGTGACTTGTGTAGTAGACCTTACTTACAGCTTAAGTACGCCCTGATGGTTCCATTAAATTGGGTTATCCATCGATGCGTGCTGCTGGCCATTGCCACGTGTCCAGTCCCTCGACATTTTGGGACTGGGGCGTGACATGGTTTTTGTGGTGGCCCATGCAGGTCCCAACTAAATTGTTCGATTTCAACTTAGGGACCGAACAGGCCTGCAATAAGATAGGATAATTTATAGGATCTCATCCATTTATTGAATTGTTTTGAACTCTATGTCGAATTCAATTTAATTGCTTAAATTGCATCCTGTCTTGATTCCTCTGTGCGTTCTCATTGTTTCCTTTTGGTGCAGAGTTATGGATCCCAGAAGTGGTGACGAGACCCCCTTGGGTACACCGACTGAAGCAGGGTTTACCTGCGAAGCTGGAACAACGCCGGATACTAGAGGACAATCCTCTCAGAGCAATCAAACTGGCCAGCCAAGTTCCAGGTTCAGGCGTGATGACATCCCGCCTCCTCCCCAGTTCCCTCCAACGATGCCTGTCTTTCCCCCAGGACAGGCAATGGACGGTCAGCAAATGTTCCAGATGTTCTACGCCATGATGCAGGCACAACAACAGATTCAACAGGAGACCCAACGCCGAGAGGCCGAGAACCTAAGGAACAGCCTGGTCGCAGCATTGGAGCATGCAAATCCACCAAATAGGCGGCCAACGACGGGATCTATTATGAATTTCTGTCAACTCAAGCCCCGTACCTTCTCGAGCAAGGAAGGACCAACTGAAGTGCATGAATGGCTTACAAACACACAGCACCAGTTGGAGGCCGCCGAACTACCAAGGGACAAATGGATGACTGCCGTCAGGATGCAACTGACGGACAACGCGCATCATTGGTGGCTGTCCGAAGAAAGAAGGCTCGGACATGATCAGGTTACCTGGGAGGAGTTCTCCAGACTCTTCCAGGAAATGTACATCCCTGCTGTGGCTCGGTCAGAACTCCGAGACAGATTCAACCGCCTGATCCAGGGCAACATGACGGTGGAGGAATATAACGCCGAATTCATTCGCCTGAGCCGCTTCGCCCCTTCGCTAATTCCTACCGAAGAGGAGAAGGCGGAGAAGTTCTTTGATGGGCTCAGGTTCGAGCTTCAGAAGTTAATCGGCCACGGGACGCTACCTTTCTCAAAACACTTTTAGTGATTGTAGTTTGTCATCATTTGCTTCATCGACATTTACTGTTCTTGTCTCATATTTGTTGCATACAAAATATAAATATTGTTCAAAACTATTTTATTGCATCATTTTAATTATCATTAAGATGCTGGAATTGGAAATATGTTCTTGCTCCCTCCTGACTGGAGATTAACAATTTTAGGTGATTACGGTGGCGATGAGGCGTATGACACATTTTATGGTCCGGACCAGAGTACTGAAGGTCTAGCTGAACCTAGCCAGGAGGCCGATGTTTAGTTGTTTCCCTTTTAAATTCCAAGTTGTAATAATCAGGGTTGAAGTAATAACCCTGGATGCGTGTTTTGCTTGATATTTGCTTGTAAAAGGATTTCTCTTTCGGACTTAGCAATAAAAATTGAATTTCCTTCATGTATTCTGAATGTCTGTGTGTTACTACGGATTGATACAGCTTACTGCCGCCGTCTCACAACGGTGCAGGCTGGGCATGATCCGACTGGACCCAGATTATTGGGATCGGGTCGTGACATGTTTACAGTGGTGGCCCATGCAGGTCTAGTTTACAACCTTTGGTCTAGTCAACTTAGGCTAGCCAAACAAACCGACTTGCCTTTGACTTTAGGTTTAGTATGACTTTAGGAAAATAGACTCTAGAAACAATTAGAACACTTAGAATTCTTGAGAAAATTTCAATCTGTCACATCATAGGACCAAAATTCTTCTATCTATACATATATATAATTATTTTTGCTTGCTTATAGAACATAGGTTACCTTGCTTATGCTTGCTTCCTAAACCTTCCAGAAGATGGCACGAGGAAAGACAACCCGTTCCGGCCCAGCCGAAGAAGAGGCTTCGTCTTCTGAGCACACCCCAACTCAAGCTCAGTCCGACCCCTCTCCGTTGCAGCTCACAGATCGCCCCCATGCTGCAAGAGCTCCCCGCGCTGCCTACACTTCAGTAGTGCATGCAGCCCCACCCATTCCTCCCAGGACCACATCAATTCCAGCCGATGTGACTCCTCCTGTTGCACCACCTGTGCCAGTGGACCCCGCTGAACTCGTAGGCCTGCTACGAGGAGTTCTTGAAGCCCAGAGGGTCCAAGCTGAAGCAAATCGCGAGCAGACCGCGATTATGAAAGAGGGCATGGAGAACGCCCATAATGTAGCCATGGCAGCGCTAGGAACATCCCAGTCAGAACAGGAGCCTGCCAAGGTAATTAAGGATTTAAAAGCTTGGATTCCATTAATGAATTTCTGGTCTAACCACAAACCTGTTATCCAGGTAAAAGTTGGAACTGTGGAAAATTTTAAGAAGTTGGACCCGCGTCCCTTCAAGGGGACCGAAGGCATCATCTACGCAGACGAGTGGCTAGATGATATGGAGCGACTCCTCAGCGTCGCTCGACTCCCAGACGACCTCATGGTTGAGGCCGTAGCACTCCAGCTGAGAGATTTGGCTAACATTTGGTACCGCAACGAGCCAAGATTTCGAGCTGGAGGGATTTCCTGGCGGCTATTCAAGAAGCAGTTCAAGCGGAAGTTCTTTCCAGAGGCTGCCCTCGAAGCTATGGGAAGACAGTTTCAAGATCTGAAGCAAGGAGACCGCACAATTGAAGAATATGCGGCTGAGTTCAACAGGCTTGGCAGGTTTGCAAGTCACCTGGTGGACAACCCTGTGGAACGTGCTAAGAAGTTCCGGCACGGACTACGTGAAGAGATCCGCACCTTAGTAGCTGCTAACGGTGCGAAGACTTATGACAAGATGTTGAAGGTGGCCCAAGATGTAGAGGCCAGTTCACCTGCCCGACCCAAGAGGTAGCATCCAGGGTCAAGCAACAACTATCAGGGCAACAACAAGAGGCACAGCAACAACAACAATAGGCCCTCCTATCCCCAGCAGTCCCAGCAACAACAGCCAGCAGCGGCCAACAAAGCGCCTCAGTACAACCAATAAAAGGCGGTCAACTGCGCCTACTGCAAAAGGCCAGGTCATACCGCAGAGATCTGCAGGAAGAAATTGGGACACTGCCTTGCTTGTGGATCTGCCACCCATCAAGTGAAGGACTGCCCCATAGCATTCAACAAAACTGGAGCTGGACAGCAGAGAGGTCCACTACCTACCCAGCAGCAGCGCTACAACCAGCACAGAGCCGGGCAAGCTTTTGCCTTGGTTGTGGAAGAGCCAGAAGCTGAACCCGAGACAGAAGGAGATGTCATCGCAGGTTCCATTCTACTTCATTCGCACCCTGCCTTAGCATTATTTGATTCTGGAGCATCACACAGTTTTATCTCTGCAAACTTTATTTCTGCACACCATCTAGTTACTGGCATAAGTAAGATGATTTGTAGAGTTATGACTGGTGGAGGACCAATACCCATTAGTGAGACTTGTAGCTGCCCAGTCACTATCTCAGGACATGAGTTTCAGACTCAGTTCCTAATAATGCCTCTGCCAAACTATGACGTAGTCTTGGGCATGGATTGGCTTAGTCAGCATCATGCTCTGATAGACTGTCGAGAAGGCTGCGTAACTCTAGATCCACCTGGAGGACCTAAACTCAAAGTGATTCGAGCACCTGAAGGCGTGGAGTGTGTGTCCTACACATCCATCACTGAAGAAACCGGACCCCCTCATCCTCTCATAGCAGAATTTATAGACGTCTTCCCAGACAATCTTCCAGGGCTACCCCCTGATCGATATGTGGAATTCTCGATCGATCTTGTACCCGGCGCAGCACCAATCTCCCAACGCTGCTACCGAGTGAATCCCAAGGAGTCCAAGGAGATGAAAGACCAGATTGACGAGCTTCAGGCGCAAGGATTCATCAGGACCGGTGCCTCACCCTGGGGTGCACCAGTCTTGTTTGTACCCAAGAAGGATGGGACAGTCAGAATGTGCATAGACTACCGGGCATTGAACAATATCACTATCAAGAACAAGTACCCGCTGCCCCGGATTGACGACCTCTTCGACCAGCTGAGTGGAGCTGAGGTTTTCTCGAAGATAGACCTCAGATCGGGTTACCATCAAATCAAGGTGAGGAAGGAAGACATTCCAAAGACGGCATTCAACACCAAGTATGGACAATTTGAATTCTTGGTCATGCCCTTTGGTCTTACAAATGCCCCAGCAGTGTTCATGAATCTCATGAACAAGGTCTTTCACAAATACCTGGACCAGTTTGTCGTTGTCTTCATTGACGACATTCTGATCTATTCGAAGACCAAGGAAGAACACGAGCAGCATTTGAGGATAGTTTTGGAAACCCTCAGAAAGGAGAAGCTATATGGAAAACTGTCCAAGTGTGAATTCTTCTTAGACAAGGTGGACTTTCTCGGCCACGTTGTCACAAGAGAAGGCATATCAGTGGACCCCAAGAAGATAGCTGCCGTGGAGACATGGAATACCCCCAGTTCAGTTGCAGAGATCAGAAGCTTCCTGGGCTTAGCTGGATATTACAGGAAATTCGTGAAGGACTTTGCAAAGATTGCTGAGCCCATGACCAAGCTAACCAGGAAGAATGAAGAGTTCGTCTGGACCGAAGCGTGCCAGGCGTCATTTGAAGAGCTGAAGAGAAGCTAACAACAGCACCGATCTTGTCGCTACCCTCAGGATCAGGAGGATTCTCAATTTATAGCGACGCGTCCGGCAAAGGATTAGGATGTGTGCTCCAGCAACATGGAAAGGTAATTGCTTATGCTTCCCGGCAATTACGGACTCATGAGAAGAACTACCCGACGCATGACCTGGAGCTAGCAGCAGTCATCTTCGCCTTGAAGCTGTGGAAGCACTACCTGTACGGCGAAAGAGTAGAGATATACACGGACCACAAAAGTCTCAAGTATGTCTTTACACAGAAGGAGCTCAACATGCGTCAGAGACGATGGTTGGAGCTCATGAAGGACTTTGATATCAGCCTGCAGTACCATCCCGGAAAGGCTAATGTGGTCGCCGACGCACTTAGTCGATATCCGATGGCGATGTTCTTGACGACAGACCGGTACCTACTGGAGGACATGGAGAAGCTGGGACTAGAACTCGTATTGCCTGCAGAAGAAATGAAGAAGCTTGGACGGGAAGCAATAGTACCCGGCGCCGACTTTCCCATGATGCATTTGCAAGTGCAGTCTAGCTTGATGGACAAAATCAAGGAGACTCAATTCGAGGACGGAGCATTATGCAAGCTCAGGGACCAGGTGTTAGCTGGCACACTGGAGGGATTCTCTATTTCAGACGGCGGAACACTGAGGAATGGCACCAGACTTTGTGTACCTGCTGGTGATTTGAGGGAACAGCTGATGCAGGAAGCTCATCACTCACAGTATTCCATCCACCCTGGAGCAAATAAGATGTACCGCGATATACGGGAGCACGTATGGTGGTATGGAATGAAGAAGGATGTCTCAAAATTCGTTGCCAGATGCTTGATCTGCCAGCAGGTGAAAGCAGATAGACAAAGACCAGCAGGACTTCTTCAGCCGCTGCCCATTCCAGAATGGAAATGGGAGCACATCACTATGGATTTTGTGTCAGGATTGCCTCGATCCCAAGGAGGAAAGGACGCTATTTGGGTGATCGTAGACAGATTGACTAAGTCTGCCCACTTCATTCCCTTCAAGGTTGGTTTATCCACCGAGAAGTTAGCTGCCCTATACATGAGGCAAATCGTCCGGATACATGGAGTTCCTGTGAGCATTGTATCAGACCGAGACAGTCGCTTTACTTCTCACTTCTGGAAGAGCTTGCAAGAGAGTCTGGGGACCCAACTGAAGTTCAGCACTGCATATCACCCACAGACCGACGGACAGTCAGAGAGAACCATCCAGACGTTAGAGGATATGCTGAGATCTTGCGTCCTGGATTTTGGAGGGTCATGGGAGGACCACCTACACTTGGTAGAGTTTGCTTACAACAACAGCTACCAGGCCAGCATCGGCATGACTCCTTTTGAGGCTCTGTATGGACGTCGTTGTCGCACTCCCTTGGCTTGGGACGACGTAGGAGAACGAGTCATGCTGGGACCTGAGATGATTACAGATGCGGCTGAAAAAGTCAAGGTGATCAGAGACAGACTTCGGGTGGCTCAAGATCGTCAGAAGCATTGGGCGGACAGCCGTCGCCGACTTGTGGAGTTCGAAGCAGGTGATAGTGTCTTCGTCAAGATCTCCCCCACCAGAGGAACTATCCATTTTGGCAGAGCTGGGAAACTGAGTCCCAGGTATATCGGCCCATTCGAGATATTGAGCAGAGTTGGAGAGGTGGCATACAGAGTGGCGTTACCACCTAATCTTGAAGGCGTGCACAACGTCTTCCATGTATCGCAGCTGAGGCGTTACATTCCGGACCCGAGCCACATCCTGGATCATTCAGAGTTGGAGATTGGACCAAGTCTTACAGTACCAGAGCAGCCAGTAAGGATCGTAGACCGTATGGAGAAGCAGTTGCGGAACATCGTGATTCCACTGGTCAAGGTTCAGTGGCTTCACCACTCCCCAGGCGAATCCACCTGGGAACGAGAGGCTGAGATGAGACAGAAGTACCCTCATCTGTTTTAAGGTATGTTTACCCTTGTCTTCCTTTCAATTGTAGTTAATTTCGAGGACGAAATTCTTCAAGGAGGGAAGGTTGTAAAACCCAACCCAGCTGCCCGGCCCAATTCCTCCAACCCGACCCGTCCCCAGCTCCTCTCTCCCCACGACCCGCACGCAGCCCCGCGTTCTCCGCCGACAACCGCGCCTCCCCTCCGGATCATCCGCCCACGACGCCCCGGCCGAGCCCTCGCAGTCCCCTATAAATTCTCCCCTCTCAGTCCTCTTCCTCCCCCGCAAACCCTAACCCTAGATCTACCAACTCCGGCGAGCCCCGTCCGCCGACCCCGACTGCCCTCAGCCACCAGCGCCGAACCTCCCAGACCGCCCTGCGACCACCCTCCCCAGCCAGAACCACCTCCTCCTCTTCCCTTCCTCCTCCTCCCCAGGCGGAGCCAACCCCGACTCCTCCCCGCTGCTGTCTCCCCTCCGCCGGAGCCGCAGCCACCGCCCAGCCCCTCGCCTGAGCCGCCGCAGCCCCGGCCGACCTCGCCAGCCTCCGGCGTACCCTCCAGCAGTACCCAGAGCCTCGGACACGGCAGCAGACCCGGACACAGGGAGCCCTAGCCGCTGGACACGCTGACACGTCCAGGACACAGAACCGCGTGTCGGACTCGAAACACCCCGATCCCGTCCGTGCCCGATCCCGAGTCCGAGGCCTCCCCTCGGTGCTCCTCCATCAACTTCCCGGTAGGTGCCACTATCAGAACGCGCTGTTCCATCCAAAACCATTCTCCTGTCCGACCGGGACTGACAGAATAAAGCTCTGTCAATCCCGGGGTAGCTTAGAAATTGATATGCTTATAGTTAATTACGTAGATTAGTAATTATTTAGTATATATTTCTGAAATGATTTTTAGTATTCAAAATATAATACGTTAGTATTTAAATAAGTTTTCCAAAAATATTATTCTCTTACAAATTGATTTGTAACATTACCAAAATAAAATTAAGTAATATTTTCCCCTAAAGCCTAGTTTGTTAGAAATAAATTGATTGCTAAAACAAATGATATTAATTTATTATAATCGTACTTTCCTATTTTATCTTATTAGAAACAAAATGATTTTCACCTTAAAATAAAATGTAATATTTTATACGATAAAATATTAAATAAGTTTTTAAAGGGTTTTTGTTTTAATTCTAAAATCGGATTATTAATAAATGTAGGTTCCTGTAACTAAGGTTGAGACCGTCGCGATCGCGTCACCAACCAACTCCAGGCAAGTTTCATATAATTCAAAACCTGTATTTTAGTTATAATTAAATATGTTGCATGTCATATAGATATATTGGGACGATACTTGATTCACGGAACCGACTGATTGACTGATTGATTGACTCATTGACTCATTGATTATTGCCTTGGGAACTGGGGAGTAAAAGTTAGCACCCGTGGTCAAAGCCCCCTTATTGCCTCATTGTGGATAGCTGAAGTCCAACCTCACTGGACTGACGCCGGACCGTGTTCACTAGAACACATATTGCCTCCAACCCCAACCGGCCACGGGACGCTACCTTTCTCAAAACACTTTTAGTGATTGTAGTTTGTCATCATTTGCTTCATCGACATTTACTGTTCTTGTCTCATATTTGTTGCATACAAAATATAAATATTGTTCAAAACTATTTTATTGCATCATTTTAATTATCATTAAGATGCTGGAATTGGAAATATGTTCTTGCTCCCTCCTGACTGGAGATTAACAATTTTAGGTGATTACGGTGGCGATGAGGCGTATGACACATTTTATGGTCCGGACCAGAGTACTGAAGGTCTAGCTGAACCTAGCCAGGAGGCCGATGTTTAGTTGTTTCCCTTTTAAATTCCAAGTTGTAATAATCAGGGTTGAAGTAATAACCCTGGATGCGTGTTTTGCTTGATATTTGCTTGTAAAAGGATTTCTCTTTCGGACTTAGCAATAAAAATTGAATTTCCTTCATGTATTCTGAATGTCTGTGTGTTACTACGGATTGATACAGCTTACTGCCGCCGTCTCACAACGGTGCAGGCTGGGCATGATCCGACTGGACCCAGATTATTGGGATCGGGTCGTGACAGGTACCCACTACCACGCATTGATGATTTGTTTGACCAGTTGAGTGGTGCTAAGGTATTCTCAAAGATTGACCTTAGATCCGGTTATCACCAGATTAGGGTGAAGAAGGAAGACATCCCAAAGACGGCCTTCAGAACTAAGTATGGACATTATGAGTTCCTAGTTATGCCGTTTGGTTTAACCAACGCACCCGCCGTATTTATGAGTTTGATGAACGGGGTCTTCCATCAGTACTTGGATAAGTTCGTGGTGGTATTCATTGATGATATCCTAATCTACTCCAAGAACCACGAAGAGCACAAGGAACACCTTAGAATTGTGCTAGAAACCTTGAGAAGGGAGAAGCTATATGCCAAACTCAGTAAATATGAGTTCTGTATGGACAAGGTGCCATTCTTAGGGCATATTATCTCGGGTGAAGGACTGTCTGTGGACCCAGAAAAGGTCACTGCCATAGAAACCTGGCCTACCCCTACCTCTGTTGCAGAAGTGAGAAGTTTTCTTGGACTTGCCGGGTATTACCGGCGGTTCGTAAAAAAAATTTCAAGGATCGCAGAGCCGATGACTAAGCTGACACGGAAGGATCAGGAGTTCATATGGACGGAAGAATGCCAGAATGCCTTTGAAGAATTAAAGAGGCGTCTAACAACGGCACCAGTCTTGACTCTTCCCTCAGGGTCAGGTGGTTTTGTTGTTTATAGTGATGCGTCCGGTAGTGGACTAGGTTGTGTCTTGATGCAACATGGCAAGGTTATCGCTTATGCATCGAGGCAGCTAAAGGTCCACGAGAAGAACTACCCAACGCATGACCTGGAGCTAGCTGCAGTGATTTTTGCATTGAAGATCTGGAGACATTATCTGTATGGAGAAAAGGTCGAGATATTCACTGATCATAAGAGCTTGAAGTATGTTTATACACAGAAGGAGCTCAACATGAGGCAACGGCGCTGGCTTGAGTTGATGGTGGACTTTGACATCGATCTGCAGTACCACCCGGGGAAAGCAAATATTATAGCCGACGCCCTCAGCAGAAAACTCTCGACTTATTTCTTAACGGAGCAGCCTCAGTTATTACAAGACTTGCAAGATCTTCAGATAGAGGTTGTTCTACCTGGACAAAATGGGTTGCTGGCTAACCTTGAAGTGAAGTCATCGCTGGTGGAGAGAATCAAGGAAGCTTTGCCTAATGATGCCAGATTCCGAAGGCTGAAAGAGAGAACAGAAGCAGGCTTGCAGACGGGACTTCGCATCCACGAGGACGGAACATTAAGATGCGGAAATCGCCTATGTGTTCCAAATGGGGAATTAAGGCAGGAGTTGATGACAGAAGCCCATAGCTCCATATACTCGGTTCATCCAGGAGGAACCAAGATGTACCGGGACTTGAGATAATATTACTGGTGGCATGGAATGAAAAGGGAGATTGTCCGCTTTGTGGCAAAATGCTTAGTCTGCCAGCAGGTGAAGGCCGAGCACCAAAGGACTGCAGGTATGTTGCAGCCACTTCCCATCCCTGAATGGAAGTGGGAGCATATTACCATGGACTTTGTCACTGGATTTCCAAGAAGCCCTAGTGGTAAGGATGCAGTATGGGTCATCGTGGATCGGCTCACTAAGTCGGCTCACTTCTTGCCATTCAGAGTTGGACAATCCACAGAAGTACTAGCCGACATGTATATGCGTCAGATCGTAAAATTACATGGAGTGCCGGTTAGTATTGTATCAGATCGAGACTCGAGATTTACTTCTCACTTTTGGCGAAGCATGCAAGAGAGTCTCGGCACCAGACTCAAGTTCAGTACTGCCTATCATCCTCAGACAGACGGACAGTCAGAGCGCACAATTCAGATCCTAGAAGATATACTGCGATCCTGTATACTGGACTTTGGAGGATCTTGGGAAGATCATCTGCATTTAGTGGAGTTCTCCTACAACAACATCTATCAGGCAAGCATTCAGATGGCACCCTTCGAGGCGTTGTACGGAAGGAAGTGCAGATCGCCTGTATGCTGGAGCGACGTTGGCGAACGTCAAATGCTGGGTCCAGAGTTGGTAACGGAGACAGTGGAGAAAGTAAAGCAGATCCAGAACCATCTCCGTGCAGCCCAGGATAGACAGAAGCATTGGGCCGATGCACACAGACGACCCCTGGAGTTCAAGGAAGGAGAGCATGTATTTTTGAGGATCTCGCCCACTAGAGGTACTATCAGATTTGGCAGCAGAGGCAAGTTAAGCCCAAGGTACATTGGGCCATTTGATATCTTGGAGCGCATTGGTGAGGTGGCTTACCGTCTTGCATTACCTCCATCCTTAGAGGGAGTGCATGACGTATTCCACGTCTCACAACTAAGGAGATATGTGACGGACCCAAGTCATATAGTTGATCATTCTGAGATTTCAGTGGGACCTAGCCTGAGATACGAAGAGCAGCCAGTGGGTATACTCGACACCAGCGAGAAGACACTGCGAGGGCAGACAATCAGGCTGGTTCGAGTAGCTTGGAAACAGCACTCTCCTGGCGAATCGACTTGGGAGCGAGAAGATGTTATGCGGCAGCGTTATCCACACCTATTTGCAGAATCAGGTAGAACCTAAGCATTCTTTAATTCTGTAAATCTTGTCTTATAATTTACCCTTCGATTGCGAGGACGCAATCCTCTTAAGGGGGGTAGATTGTAAACACCCTAAAAATTTTCAGATATTTTTAAATCAATTTTGGGATTTAAAATGCATTTTCAGGAATTTACATAGGCCCTGTAGTGAGTTTATAATTTTTAATTGCCAATAAATAACATTAAAATGAAATGAAAATATGATTTTATGGTATAAAATAGAAAACCGAACTTAGGGTAATTTTTTGGGATTTTATTGGGCATCAGACCTATTTTTAAAAGCCTAAAAACTAATTTCCAAATTAAATTCATTAATTACTGATATTTATAATTATTATTATTTATTTTATTGGTTTTGGGCCGGCCTGGCCCAGTGGGCCGAGCCCGTCAGCACCTAAGAGAACCCAGCCCACAACCCGGACTTAGCGGGTCGGGCGGGTCCGCCCAACCCGGAACCCGCACCGACCCGACCCGCTTCTTCCCCCTCTCCCCTGTCACCCACGAACCCGCGTTCTCCGGCCACGACGCCGAAGAACCGCCCCGTCCACGCCCCCACGACCCGTCGCCTCCCCTCCGGATCCCGCGGCCACGTCGTCCCCGGCCGAGCCCCCTCGAGCCCCTTTATATAGCCCCTCCTCCGCCTCCTTTTCCCCTAACCCGAATCCACCGTGCCCTAGCTCCGGCCACCCCTCACCGGATCCCTCCCCAGCGCCGCCGTGACCTCCTCCAGCGCCGCCGGCTGCCCTCTCCCCTTCCTCTCCTTCCTCCGACCGGCACCGCCTCGAGCAGCCCCAACCTAGCTCCCCTTCCTCCTCTCCCCTCCCAGCCGAGCCGTTCCGAGTCTCCGGCGACCGCAGCCCGCGTCCCGAGCCCCGGCGACGCCGTCCCCAGTGCCCCACCGCCGTCTGTGCCGCCCAACCCGCCACCGGCCGGCCCCAACTCCGGCAGACACCAATCCCTAGCCCTAGCAGTGGACACGTGTCCAGGACACGAGTCGGACACAGGAAACCCCCTTTTCGTGAAGCCGCATTCAGGTACTCGCAACTTGCACCTCGATCTCTGTTTTCGTTTCCGTAAATTTTTACGCGAAGCCTGTATGACCCTCTCGGGGCCCGGACAAACCGCTCGGAGCATCGCGTCCTGTGGTGATCGCACACCGCGATCCAAAAACAGGAAAAAACCAGACCCTGTTTTACCCCGGAACTGAGTGCGCCCCGCCAAACGGGACGACTTGGTCGCGTACGGTCTTCACAGATACGTGCGCCTCGTCGATACGGACGTGTGGGATTTTGCGGAAGCTGATTCGGGTGTGCGTGCACACCGGAATCAACGCGTATCCGCGGACATCGCTCCGTATCCGCCTTTTCTGCATTTCACCCTAACTTCGTGCACACACGTCAGATCGAGACGAAACTTGCGCCATCGGACTCGTAGCGATACGCTGGTCCTGTGGGTCAAGTTTGGTCCGATTCTGAGAACGTTGACGAAATCGTGTGTCGTGGGCCCCACAGGCCCCGCTCGATGGGCGATTTTGTGATCGGCTCATCGGAATTCAAATCTGGAAGTTCCGTTGGGTTCGTATCAGCGTTCCTGATCTGTTGACACTAAGTTTGGTGAATTTGGAGACCGTTGACCCTGACACATTTTTCGGTGCAAAGCGGGCCCACCGGTGGAACCCGTTTTGGGCCGAAATTGTCGTTTTTGCCCTTGTCTCCAAATTGGACCCAAGGACAGGCGTTCCTAGCTGTTTGACACCTTCTGAGCGTGATGGTACTGTTTATTTCAGCTTTCGGAGATATCTCTGGAAATTTCCGAAACCAGGACCTAAGTGGAATCCAAACCTCAGGCAAGTGCACCTTGCCAAACTTGCAGTCATTATTTTCTTATTTTCTGTAAAAATACTCTGCTGGATTTCTTGTGCAAATTCATATAAACTGTTTTAAATTGCTTAAACCTAGAAAACGTATGACGTACCTAGTGTCCGATCATAGTCGGGTACCGACACCGTACGCGGTGTTGGGTTCGTCATTTAGAGATGGATTTACGATCCCCTTATTTTGTACTTGACCTCTCAAGTACCCTACAACCCAGGACACTTGACACTATCATGAACAGAATCTTCCAGAATTATTCGTGGGGATTCTGAATAGGATACAGGACTTGACAGAGTTATTTATTTATAGACAGTATGACTTGTTGCATTAGTTATAATCCCGCTGACATGGACATGAGACGTTATGGTCATGGCTTGCGTGATTACATTGGGTGGGGAGAGACACACAGGCTACAGGCTGTTCTATATATATATCTACTATTATTGTGAGGTCGTAGACTCTCCAGCAGAGCTAGACCCTTTACGTGTTATTACTGCTACCGGCTCCCCGACACAGAGCTTGTAGCGGTCTCAGCCTGAGTACTAGTGTTGCTCTCATTTGCATATCACATAGATGGTTACTTAGTTTACCCTGCTGTTCATTTATTTATTGCACTGCTTATTCAGTTGGCTTGTTTTTATCTTGTGCCTTGCTTGTCCACTGAGGACCTGGAATGGATTATGTCCCCAGGTTTAGCTGAGGAGCAGTATCCCGAGATATACGGGACAGGAGCTGAAGCTATTGCTGGAGCTGAACCAAACACTGAAGACGAGGTGACTGCCGAGGACTTCTCCTGAGTGCCTGTCCCAGTACTCATTTATTTATTTCATGTTTATCTCTTTTGTTCCTGGCCTATAGAGCCAGTTTATTCAGACTTAAGTCGGATCGTTTCTCCGACTGACTTGCTGTGATGTTGTTGATACATTATTTCCATTTGATGATGCAGTTTATTTCTTTATCTTTATGGATGAGATTAGTGTGACTTGTGTAGTAGACCTTACTTACAGCTTAAGTACGCCCTGATGGTTCCATTAAATTGGGTTATCCATCGGTGCGTGCTGCTGGCCATTGCCACGTGTCCAGTCCCTCGATATTTTGGGACTGGGGCGTGACAGGAGGTGAGATGGCACCTCACTCTAAAAACAAGGGTGGCGGTGACGTGGCACAATCCCAACCACACATTTTATAATTGGCAATTTACACTTAACCCCCTCCCCTCGTTTGTGTGGTTGAGATTGTGCCACGTCACCGCCACCCTTGTTTTTAGAGTAAGGTGCCATCTCACCTCCCTTATTCTCTCTCTCTCTCTCTCTCTCTCTCTCTCTCTCTCTATATATATATATATATATATATATATATATATATATATATATATATATATATATATATATATATATATATATATGAGGATATTCTGAAATAGAAAATTATTGCCTGGTTTATTCAATTTCTGTCGTATTCTTTCAGCAAATAAATTAGTAGTTACCTATACGTGCGTTGCACGTAAAAACTGAAATATTAAAAATTATATAATATTTAAATTATTTAAAAATATAATTAAATATATTTTAATTAGAATTTGTCACATATATGTTTTTACAGTTTTGGATATGTGAGTCAGATAATACCATATACTTAGTTCAAATATTTTAATATATTTGAACTAAAATTTGTTAAACATTTTTAATATTTTTCTTTTAAATTGATTTTTTAATTTAGTATTTAAATGATTTTCAATTTCGTATTTAGGTTTTGTGGAAGAAAAGAGTGGGTTACCGATGATAAGAAGAAAGTTTGTTTTAGATTTTATTTTAAATCTCCAATTAGTTTTTTTTTTGTTAATTAAATTGGTTGAGTATTTATTAAGGGTTTGTACGGATAAGATGGAAGTTAGTTTAAGGTTTTATTTATCTATCGTAAGTAATATTTTAAAATTTTAATTGGTTGAGTGTTTAATTACGGCTTAGACGGTTCACTTTTGAGTCGTCTAGAAGTCGTTTTATATCATAAAAGTTTGAATTAAAATTTGTTAAATATTTTTAATATTTTTTTAAATTTAATATTTAAACGATTTTTAATTTAGTGTTTAGGTTTTGTGGAAGAAAATAGTGGGTTACCGATGATGAGAATGAAGTTTGTTTTAGATTTTATTTTAAATTTTCAGTTAGTTTTTTTTGTTAATTAAATTGATTGAATATTTATTAAGGGTTTGGATGGATAAGATGGAAGTTGCTTTAATGTTTTATTTATCTACCGTAAGTAATTTTTTTTTTAAATTTAACAGAAAATTTGTCGTAATTTTTTTTGTAAAACAAATTTACTAAAATGAAATAATTTAAAAAAAAATTTGAAATCACGAGAGGTTTCGCCATCTCTGATGGCGAAAATATGAATTATTTTTTTTTATATTTGTAAAAAATTTCCAACCAAGTTGGCAAAAATCTGAGTGTGTTTTTTTGTTTTTTGTTTTTTGTTTTGTTTTGGTTTATTTTTTTGTGTTTTTTTTGTGTTGATTTTTTTGGGATAATTGGGTTTGATTTTTTTGTTTTTTTTTTAAAAAGCATTTTTTTAGTTTTATTTAGGTTTAGTTATTTTAAAAAAAAAGTTGTTGTAGCAATAATTTTTTAAATAAATTAGAAAAAAAATAAAATTTAACATCAAAAATAAAATTTGTTATCATTGAAAAAAAAATTGCTGTAAGAATATTACGTCTGCCGTCGAGCAAACTTCGAGCGGCCATAACTATTTGTTTGGAAATCGTTTTTCGTCAAACAGTCGATTTGTATATTTTCGACGAGAGTAACATAATTTGTGTAGAAATAATTTTCATCCGAAACAAGACGCACATGTTACATGCAAAAATATAACATTTAAAACTTTAAAATATCATAACTTTTGACTGAGAGATCCAAACAAGGTCCAGTTTGTGCCAACATGACCGTATCAAAAAGTACTACGGGATAAATTGTTCCACCATTTGACGGACTTAAAAATTTTTGAGAAATGCAAAGAATAATGTTTCGACCTCAAAATTTTACTTTCGGTAATTTTATTTTCGAATTTTTTTATTATCTGAACTAATTTGTTATTATCTATACTAATATGAATGATAACAAAATCTATTGATTAATATTATTATCCATATTATATTTTTCTTTCATATCACAAAAAGGTAATTTATTATTATTTTACACAAAATTTATTTAAATAATTAGTTTGTTACTTGTTAAATTGTGATATCTATTTTAATTATGATTTCTCATAAATATATGTCTTAAATTTTGAATATGTGTTTAGTTACATAATAACAAATTACTATAGATAATAATTATATTTTCAAAATTATATTAGTATACATAATAACAAATTAGTATAGATAATAATCAAACGGTTGCTATTTCTAAAATTTTATTTTGAATGATAATAGATGTGGTATCTAATATTTAAAAAAATATTTTAGTTAATTTTAAATTGTCTTTAGAAAATCTATTGGTTAATTTTTTATAAAACCAACACACAAAAATCAAACCCAACAATAAAAAAAACAACAACAAAAAACCTAAAAAAAATCCAAAAAAACCGAAACAAAAAACCATTGTCAGATTTTTGCCAACTTGGTTGACGAAAATTTGGCAAACCCATATTTTCGCCAACCCAGTTTGCGAATATTTGACAAATATAAAATTAAATTATTATTTAATATTTTCGCCATCAGAGATGGCGAAAGCTTCCGTGATTTTAAATTTTTTTAAAATTATTTCGTTTTAGTTAATTTGTTTAAAAATATTTTCTGTACAACAATTTTTTCTGGAAATTTAATTGTTTCAGTATTTGCTTACGGCTTAGACATTTCACTTTTGAGCCGTCTAGAAGCCGTTTTATATAATGGAAGATATTTTTGATATTTTTCTTTTAAATTAATTTTTAAATTTAGTATTTAATTAATTTTCAATTTAATATTTAAGATTTTGCGGAAAAAATGTTGGTTACCGATGAGAAGGAAGTTGGTTTTAGATTTTTTTTTAATCTGCCGTAAGTTTTTTTTGTTAATTAAATTTGTTTAACATTTATTAAGGATTTGGATGGATAAGATAGAAGTTTGTTTATAATTTTATTTATCTACTGTAAGTAATTTTTTAAAAATTTAATTGGTTGAATATTTACTTATGGTTTAGACGGCTAACTTTTAAACCGTCTAGAAATCGATTTATATATATATGACTGTACAGTGACGTATGGATGATAGTATTATATTTATATAAATAAACTTACGTTGGATATGGCTGAAAGTTTAGCTTCATAATTTAAGTAAGTATGATTCATAAGCACTGTCAAACTTTATATAGTTATTTTATTTAAGGACTGCTATTGTGAAGCAACTTCCACTGTACCACAATGTGCTAATGATGAACTCTCCTTTTTATTCTATTTCCCCATATAAGCACTAAATAGTTTTTTTTTTTTTTACTATTATATTTTAAACAAAAAAAAATCTCTTCTTTTTAAGGTGGATCATTTCACACACACTGGAAAATTTAGAACTATACTAATTAAGTAGAGAGTTATGCAATTCACATATATTTGGGTGATAAATGGGTTGCTCGTTATTTCGAAAGCGAATATTAAAGACAATAAGCAGTTTGGTAGGAGACGACATATGGTAGAAACAATATACTTAAGTCAATTTCTATGTTAAAGGTGTATCAAAATTTGATATGACCAACACCAACACATCAAAACTCTTATAATTTTTCTCTCTATATTCATCTTTTTACTTTTTTTTTCTTTCCACATTAACACACTTCATTTTCTAACACTAATTCTTTCAAATTCTAATTAAAAATGGCACCAAACACTAATTATTCTCCCTATATTTATGAATTAAAAATGACACCAAACAATACATTTTTTTTTTTTTGGTAAAATCTATTTAAAATGTGTGATTTAACTTGAATTGATCCGATGCTATGCTAAATCCTGTGCTACAGTACCAAATTGCGAGTTTTAGGGTCGCTTTGACACAAGTGTTTTTATGGGTTTTGAAAAGATTTTGTTTCGACCGTTTATGAAGTGGCTAAAAAAATTTATGTATGGTAATTTTTTTAGACACTAGTCTTGTTCAGCTCAAAAATCTTTCAAAATCGGTGTAGTATAATTTTAAATATTTTTATAAACACTAAATTTTCTCTTCATGCAGTCATTGGCAAATCCTATTTGGTTGTTGCCGAAGTCTGAAGATTGTATGATACACACCCATAAAGACCTCTCCAAAAATCCTACATCAAGCGGACTTCGACATCAGAAATAAAACTTCGGAAGAGCTTTTGTTTATATAAGGACATATAAGTAATTTTATTCTTGTAAAAAAATTTCAGAACCGTTTCTTTAAAAGAATTCCTCTCTGAATGACCGAGCTTGCTGTAATATCAGCGTTGGGTATCGAATGGTAGGTATCATAGGCTTCTTTGATCCTACGAGCTTTTGTTGATGCATAATTCAGTGGAGAATGGCTTCTGCTCGAAGAGTAGTGCATTCCTTGCTTTCCAAAGCGCCCACATAATGTAGAATGTGGGCGAGATCCAATCCTCATGGCCGTTGGAGATGAGATGTCGAATGAAGCTAGTGACAGTTGTGTGTTGGGAGATTTGATGGTTTAACTGAGGATATTTACTCTAGGCCGTACCTGAAACAGGGTAATGGAGGAAAATGTGAGTTAGAGTTTCAGTTTATACTTGACATAGCTTGCAATTGGGGTCAGCTGATTGAATCCTCATGTTTATGTTTCCCCCGAAGCAAGAGTATTCGTAAGAATCCCCCAGATGAATAAAATGACTTTCGGACAAATGTGGTTCAAACTCCACTGGTTTTTGTTAGAAACTAAACAGATAAACCGTTCAACAAACAAGAGAGTACCTGTGAGAGAATCGAGCAAAACACACAAACCAAAAAATATTAAACAAAAATTTCAGACACAGAGATTTTTACGTGAAAAATCCAGATAAAAAAACTACGGAACGATCGGAGTCCAACCCTAAAAAACCTCCACTAATGAAATAAAGATATTACACTCTCTACAAGCTCCTCACCGATCCAACACGGATCACCGCAACTCTTTGGAACATAACATAGATTACAACCACGAAGAAAAAAGACAGTGAAAAATATCCCAAATTGATCTCCTTCTCCGAAACGGCCTCCAATCATTCTTTCTCCTCTCCAAAGTTGCAACGTCACTCTTGCCACATTTTCTCCTCTCTTTTTTTTTTATGTTGTTGTTTATTGCATGAGCCTTTATACAAACCCTTGAATGAATTAGGGTTTCCATATGGAAATATATATATGGAAGCCAAAAATATTTATGGAAATCCAATTACATTCAATCATATATTTAATGGAAATCAAATCATAAATTAGATTACCATAAATTAAAAATCTAATTATATGGAAAGTTAATATATGAATGATCTAATCATAAATATATAATTAAAGTCAACAATAAAAATCTAATATAATATTTACTTACCATAAATATTACAATACACGGCGCTCGAGTCACTTTCTGAGCTTTTTCGACACACGGATGGCGCTCGTCGCACTCCGGGGTATTCTCCACATAGGTTGGGAACCCCACCCACTCCAACAAATCTTTTCCTTCACAACTATGTGGATGGGCTCGTCATCCCGACGATCCACCTGCAGTACTCAAACTTTTCCCTTGGAAGAATCTTTGTGAACATGTCTGCTCCATTGTCATCTGTATGAACATTCTCAAGCGTCGCTTCCTTCTTTTTCACAACATTCCATATCCAATAATACCGGGTCTCAATGTACTTTGACCGACTGTGAAATATCTGGTTCTTCACAAGGTGAATAACACTCTGACTATCGCAAAGCAAAGAATATTGCTCTTGCTTTAGCCCAATTTTCTGCAGCAGCTTCTTAATCCACCGCAACTCCTTGCAAGCTTCGGTCGTCGCAATGTACTCTGCCTTTGTTGTCGACAAGGCAACACACTTCTACAACCGCGACTGCCACACTATTGTCCCAACAGCAAACATCATCACATAGTCCGAAGTCGATCGTCTCGTGTCTACATCTCCAGCCATATCAGCGTCGGTATACCCAACCAGCTTCGGCTCGTCACCACCAAAAGAAAGTCTCCAATCGGCAGTGCCTTGAAGATATCGTAGAATCCACTTGACCGGACTCCAATGTACCCTTTCAGGATTGTAAGTATACATACTAACTGTGCCAACTGCGTGAGCGATGTCTGGCCTCGTATACACCATAGCATACATGACTCCCTACAGCTGAGGCATATGGAACCTACTGCATATCTTCCTTCTCGTCCTCGGTAGATGGACACTGCTCCTCAGTGAACTTAAAGTGAGCCGCAAGGGGGTTACTTACTTTCTCCGACCCATCCATTCCGAAATGCTGAAGTATCCGATAAATGTACTTCTTTGGGGACAAGTGTAGCAGCTTGGACTCTCTCTCTCGGTTGATCTCCATCCCAAGAATAGTCTTTAATGCGCCCAAATCCTTCATAGAGAAGGCCGCGTCCAGTTAACGCTTCAACTCCGCTATCCTAGTGGCATTTTGACCCACCAATAGCATATCATCAACATAGATCAGTAAAATAATAAAATTATCCTTGACAAAGTACCTCACAAATACACAGTGGTCCGACGTCGTCCGTGCGTAACCATCATCTCCCATAAACGACTCTAACTTTCTGTACCACTTTCTCGGAGCAAGCTTCAGACTATACAAGCTCTTCCTCAACTAGTAGACCAAATGTGACTCGCCCTTTTCACAGAATCTCTCTGGCTGCTCCATGTATAACTCCTCATCAAGATCACCGTAGAGGAATGCGGTCTTCACGTCCATTTCCTCGACCTCCAAGTCAAAACTGGCTTCCAATGCTAGCACCACCATAATAGACGACTTCTTGACGACAGGCGAAAAGATCTCATCATAATCTATACCTTTTCGCTGACCGTAGCCTTTAACTACCAGCCTCGCTTTGTATCTGTCACGCCCCAGTCCTAAAATGCCGAGGGACTGGAGATGCGTGGCAATGGCCAGCAGCACGCACCGATGGATAACCCAATTTAATGGAATCATCAGGGCGTGCTTAAGCTGTAAATAAGGTCTACTACAACAAGTCACACTAATCTCATCCATAAAGATAAAAAAATAAACTGCATAATCAAATGGAAATAAGTAGCAACAATATCACAGCAAGTCAGTCGGAGGAACAATCCGACTATAGTCTGAATAGGCTGGCTCTATAGGCCAGGAACAAAAGATATAAACATGAAATAAATAAATGAGTACTGGGACAGGCACTCAGGAGAAGTCCTCGGCAGTCACCTCGTCTTCAGTGTTCGGTTCAGCTCCAGCAATAGCTTCAGCTCCGGTCCCGTATACCTCGGGATACTGCTCCTCAGCTAAATCTGGGGACATAATCCATTCCAGGTCCTCAGTGGACATAGCAAGGCACAAAATAAAACAAACCAAATAAAAGCAGTGCAATTAAATTAAATGAAACAGCAGGATAAACTATGTAACCATCTATGTGATATACAAATGAGAGCAACACTAGTACTCAGGCTGAGACCGCTACAAGCTCTGTGTCGGGGAGCCGGTAGCAGTAATAACACGTAAAGGGTCTAGCTCTGCTGGAGAGTCTACAACCTCACAATAATAGTAGATATATATATATAGTACAGCATGTAGCCTGTGTGTCTCTCCCCACCCAATGTAATCACGTAAGCCATGACCATAATGTCTCATGTCAATGTCAGCGGGATTATGACTAATGCAACAAGTCATACTGTCTATAAATAACTGTCTCTAGCAAGTCCTGTATCCTATACAGAATCACCACGAATATCTCAGGAGGATTATGTCCATGATAGTGTCAAGTGTCCTGGGTTGTAGGGTACTTGATAGGTCAAGTACAAAGTAAGGGGATCGTAAATCCATCTCTAAATGACGAACCCAACACCGCGTACGGTGTCGGCACCCGACTATGATCGGACACTAGGTACGTCATACGTTCCCTAGGTTAAGCAGTTAAAATTAGTTTATATGAATTTGCACAAGAAATCCAGCAGAGTATTTTTACAGAAAATATAAAAATAATGACTGCAAGTTTGGCAAGGTGCACTTGCCTGATATTAGAATTCCACTTAGGTCCTGGTTTCGGAAATTTCCAGAGATGTCTCCGAAAGCTGAAATAAACAGTACCATCACGCTCAGAAGGTGTCAAACAGCTCGGAACGCCTGTCCTTGGGTCCAATTTGGAGACAAGGGCAAAAACGACAATTTCGGGCAAAAACGGGGTCCACCGGTGGGCCCGCTTTGCACCGAAAAACGTGTCAGGGTCAATGGTCTCCAAATTCACCAAACTTAGTGTTAACAGGTCAGGAACGCTGATACGAACCCAACGAAACTTTCAGATTTGAATTCCGATGAGCCGATCACGAAATCGCCCATCGAGCGGGGCCTATGGGGCCCAAGACACGCGATTTCGTCAACGTTCTCAGAATCGGACCAAACTTGACCCACAGGACCAGCGTATCGCTACGAGTCCGATGGCACAAGTTTTGTCTCGATCCGACGTGTGTGCACGAAGTTAGGATGAATTACAGAAAAGGCAGATTCGGGGCGATGTCCGCGGATACGCGTTAATTTCGGTGTGCACGCACACCCGAATCAGCTTCTGTGAAATCCCACACGTCCGTATCGACGAGGCGCACGTATCTGTGAAGACCGCACACGACCAAGTCGTCCCGTTTGGCGGAGCGTACTCAGTTCCGGGGTGAAACATGGTCTATTTTTTCCTGTTTTTGGATCGCGGTGTGCGATCACCACAGGACGCGATGCCCCGAGCGGTTTATCCGGGCACCGAGAGGGTCATACAGGCTTCGCGTAGAAATTTACGGAATTGAATTCCGAGCTACGAGGAGGAAATTAGGAGTACCTGAACAGAGCCTTGCAAACGGGTTTCCTCGTATCCTCGTGTCAATTTGACACTGTGTCCGACACGAAGGGTCGTGTCCGGCTAGGGTTCTGGGCTGTGTCCACGTGTCCGGGGCTGCGCTGGACGGTTTCGACCGAGCCTCGCCGGGGAAGGGCGGCTCAGGGCGGCGGAGATGGGCCCGGGGGGGGAACGGCGGCGCGTGCTGCTCCGGGCGGAGGGGAGTACAGCCGGCGCGTGCTGCTCCGGGCGGAGGGGAGAGAGAGGAGGAGGAGGGGGTTCTGGAGAGGACTGTCGGGGTCGACGTTGCAGCGGGGTCGGGGCGGCGCTAGAGGAGCGCTGGTCGGCGGGCTCCGGTGAGGGGGTTTTAGGGTTCCGGTGAGGGTTCGGGTAGGGGAAGATGAGGGAGGAGGAGGAGGTCGGGGTATTTATAGGGGGCTGGGGCGAGGGTTGGCCGGGGACGGCGTGGGCGAGGGGTTCGGAGTGGGAGGCGGTCGTGGCGGCGCCTTTTTCGGCGGGCGGCAGGATTTTCGGGCGGCGTGGGGTTCATAACGTGGGAGGGGAGAGGGAGGACCGGGTCGGGTCGGGCGGCGGGCTCCGGGTGAGCGGACCCGCCCGACCCGCTAGGGTGTGTGAGGCTGGGCTGGGCTGGGTTCTAACGGGCTCGGCCCACTGGGCCGGGCCGGGCCCAAAACAGTAAATAAAAAAAAAAATAACAGTAAATAAAAATAATAAAAATCATTTAATTAATTAATTTAATTTAGAAAAATAGTTTTAGGCTTTTAAAAATAGGTCTGAGGCCCAATAAAATTCCAGAAAATTACCCTAAGTCCGGTTTTCTATTTTACACCATAAAATCATATTTTTATTTCATTTTAATGTTATTTATTGGCAATTAAAAATTACAAACTCACTACAGGGCCTATGTAAATTCCTGAAAAATTGTATATTAATTCCAAAAATTAATTTTAAAAATATAAAAATATAGGGTATTTATAATCTACCTCCCTTAAGAGGATTGCGTCCTCGCAATCGAAGGGTAAACTATAAAGGCAAGATTTACAGAATTAAAGAATGCTTAGGTTCTACCTGATTCTGCAAATAGGTGTGGATAACGCTGCTGCATAACATCTTCTCGCTCCCAGGTCGATTCGCCAGGAGAGTGCTGCTTTCAAGCTACTCGAACTAGCCTGATTGTCTGCCCTCGCAGTGTCTTCTCGCTGGTGTCGAGTATACCCACTGGTTGTTCTTCGTATCTCAGGCTAGGTCCCACCGAAATCTCAGAATGATCAATTATATGGCTTGGGTCCGTCACATACCTCCTCAGTTGTGAGACGTAGAATACGTCATGCACTCCCTCTAAGGACGGAGGTAATGCAAGATGGTAAGCCACCTCATCGATGCGCTCTAAGATATCAAATGGCCCAATGTACCTTGGGCTTAACTTGCCTCTACTGCCAAATCTGATAGTACCTCTAGTGGGCGAGATCCTCAAAAATACATGCTCTCCTTCCTTGAACTTCAGGGGTCGTCGGTGTGCATCGGCCCAGTGCTTCTGTCTATCCTGGGCTGCACGGAGATGGTTCTGAATCTGTTTTACTTTCTCTACTGTCTCTGTTACCAACTCTGGACCCAGTATTTGACGTTCGCCAATGTCGCTCCAGCATACAGGCGATCTGCACTTCCTTCCGTACAACGCCTCGAAAGGTGCCATCTGAATGCTTGCCTGATAGCTGTTGTTGTAGGAGAACTCCACTAAGTGCAGATGATCTTCCCAAAATCCTCCGAAGTCCAGTATACATGATCGTAGCATATCCTCCAGGATCTGAATTGTGCGCTCTGATTGGCCATCTGTCTGAGGATGATAGGCAGTACTGAACTTGAGCCTGGTGTCGAGACTCTCTTGCATGCTTCGCCAGAAGTGAGATATAAATCTCGAGTCTCGATCTGATACAATACTAACCGGCACTCCATGTAATTTTACGATCTGAAGCATATACATGTCGGCTAGTACTTCCGTGGATTGTCCGACTCTGAACGGCAAGAAGTGAGCCGACTTAGTGAGTCGATCCACGATGACCCATACTGCATCCTTACCACTAGGGCTTCTTGGAAATTCAGTGACGAAGTCCATGGTAATATGCTCCCACTTCCATTCAGGGATGGGAAGCGGCTGCAACATACCTGCAGTCCTTTGGTGTTCGGCCTTCACCTGCTGGCAGACTAAGCATTTTGCCACAAATCGGGCAATCTCCCTTTTCATTCCATGCCACCAGTAATATTGTCTTAAGTCCCGGTACATCTTGGTTCCTCCTGGATGAACCGAGTATATGGAGCTATGGGCTTCTGTCATCAATTCCTGCCTTAATTCTCCATTTGGAACACATAGGCGATTTCCGCACCTTAATGTTCCGTCCTCGTGGATGCGAAGTCCCGTCTGCAGGCCTGCTTCTGTTCTTTCTCTCAGCCTTCGGAATCTGGCATCATTAGGCAAAGCTTCCTTGATTCTCTCCACTAGCGATGACTTCACTTCGAGGTTAGCCAGCAAACCATTTTGTCCAGGTAGAACAACCTCTATCTGAAGATCTTGCAAGTCTTGTAATAGTTGAGGCTGCTCCGTTAAGAAATAAGCCGAGGGTTTTCTGCTGAGGGCGTCAGCTACAACATTTGCTTTCCCCGGGTGGTACTGCAGATCGATGTCAAAGTCCACCATCAACTCAAGCCAACGCCTTTGCCTCATGTTGAGCTCCTTCTGTGTATAAACATACTTCAAGCTCTTATGATCAGTGAATATCTCGACCTTCTCTCTATATAGATAATGTCTCCAGATCTTCAATGCAAAAATCACTGCAGCTAGCTCCAGGTCGTGTGTTGGGTAGTTCTTCTCGTGGACCTTCAGCTGCCTCGATGCATAAGCGATAACCTTGCCATGTTGCATCAAGACACAACCTAGTCCACTACCGGACGCATCACTATATACAACAAAACCTCCTGACCCTGAGGGAAGAGTCAAGACTGGTGCTGTTGTTAGACGCCTCTTCAATTCTTCGAAGGCATTCTGGCATTCTTCCGTCCATAGGAACTCCTGATCCTTCCGTGTCAGCTTAGTCATCGGCTCTGCGATCCTTGAAAAATTTTCTATGAACCGCCGGTAATACCCAGCAAGTCCAAGAAAACTTCTCACTTCCGCAACAGAGGTAGGGGTAGGCCAGGTTTCTATAGCAGTGACCTTTTCTGGGTCCACAGACAGTCCTTCACCCGAGATAATATGCCCTAAGAATGGCACCTTGTCCATACAGAACTCACATTTGCTGAGTTTGGCATATAGCTTCTCCCTTCTCAAAGTTTCTAGCACAATTCTAAGGTGTTCCTCGTGCTCTTCGTGGTTCTTGGAGTAGACTAGGATATCATCAATGAATACCACCACGAACTTATCCAAGTACTGATGGAAGACCCCGTTCATCAAACTCATAAATACGGCGGGTGCGTTGGTTAAACCAAACGGCATTACTAGGAACTCATAATGTCCATACTTAGTTCTGAAGGCCGTCTTTGGGATATCTTCCTTCTTTACCCTAATCTGGTGATAACCGGATCTAAGGTCAATCTTTGAGAATACCTTAGCACCACTCAATTGGTCAAACAAATCATCAATGCATGGTAATGGGTACCAGTTCTTAATAGTTACAGCATTAAGGGTTCTGTAATCAATGCACAGTCGTACAGATCCATCCTTCTTGGGTACAAAAAGTATAGGTGCTCCCCAAGGTAAAACACTGGGCCAGATAAATCCTTTCTCCAGAAGGTCGTCAACTTGTGTTTTCAGCTCCACTAACTCCTTAGGTGCTAGCCGATATACCGATGAAGTGATAGGTTCGGCTCCTGGAGTTAGGTCTATCGTGAATTCTATCTCCCGATCAGGTGGTAAACCTGGAAGATCGTCGGGAAACACATCCACAAATTCCGTTATGACTCTTGGATAACTTGAATCTTCTTCTACAGTCAATACCCTAAGAGTTGGCTGGACCCCTTGTTCTACAGCTCCTCGTAGAAATTCAAACTCAGGAAGGCTAGGGGGTCTAAATATCACTTTTCCAAGCCGGCAATCCAGTGTCGCATGGTACTGACTTAACCAGTCCATACCAAGTACAACATCGTAATCAGGCATAGAAAAGATCAGGAATTGGGCTCGCATCTCTCGGCCACAGACTACTACCGAACATGATCTACAAGTATCACTAACCGGGATAATTCCACCTTCCGTTAGAATTTTCTTCATCTTCGAGAGAGGTGCGGTAGCTATTCTATGTGTGGCTACGAAACTAGCAGTAATAAATGAATGCGAAGCTCCAGAATCAAATAATGTTACAGCAGGAATTGAAGCTACTAATATGGTACCTGCTATCACTTCGCCTGCAGTAGCTTCCTCAGTGACTGCTAGTGCATATGCCTGACCTCGTCCCTGAGCGGGACCCCTTTGCTGACGAGCTTGTTGGAACAATGCTGCCTGAGGTGGTAGAGGTAGCATGGCTCCTCCAGGTCCTGTCTGAGTTGCTCCCCCAGCTGGAAGAGCTGCAGGTGGAGCTGGTCGATTCGGAACTCCCTCTCGACGTTCCGAACAGTCCTTTGAGAAGTGTTGTCCAGATCCGCAAACCAGGCAGAGTCCCAGCTTGCGTCGATATTCCTTTTTAATATGTCCTACCTTGCTGCAGTAATGGCAAGTAGGCAGGTTCTTAGTTGCTGCTCTTGGAGGCGAGCTCTTCTGGGGCCGTTTAGCAGATTCCCCTGGTGATGACTTGGACGGTGCTGAGGAGAAGGGACGTTTCAGGCTTGATTCCCTCCGAGTAACGCGCTCCAGCCGACGTGCTGCAGCTAGGACGTCGGTGTATGTCACCCTCACATTTCCAGTTAAGGGTAGTTTGGTAATTGACACAGAAATTTTATTTTTAGGAGGATTGTATTTAATATTGTGCATGAATAATTAATTATTTGTTTTATTGTTTAGTGTTTGATTAGACGTAGTATTTATTTTAGACTTATGTAGTGGACCTAACATATTTTATTAGATGCATGAACCCAACATTTGGATGAGTTTAGTTTGGGCCCATTTAATTAGGCCCATGGATTAGGAGGTTGGATTTAATTAGTGAACCATTAGACTAGAACCTTCCCCCTTAATTAATTTCTTCATGAGAGGCCCCAAGGGATATTTTGGACATTATACATTGCTTGGAGAGGGGTTTATGACCAGCCATAATTAGGAGGAGAGAGAGTGCTCTCATTTTATTTCTTCCCCAAATTTTTAGATCTACTTTTTCCCTCTTCCAATTTTCCTCCATTCCCCCATCAATTCTCCATCAATTCTTCTCAAATCTCTTTCTAAATTCATCATTGAGACATCTACACCAAGGATCTACAAGCAAGGAACAAGGAACAAGGAGGAGGAGGCCACGATCTACAAGGAGAGGAGCTACTTTGCATTTGGAGACTTTTTATTGGGAATCCATCTCCCAATAGGGATATTTCTGTTTTTTCCCTTCTATTAGACTCTAGATCTGAGATTTTACCATAAGAAACCAACCCACATGCATAGGTTACCCATAGGATTTGGTTTTGGGACGATCGGAGACCTACGGTGTAAGTTACGTGCATTTTGGTGCCAATTTTGGGAGAATTCCGAAATTGGCAGATGTTGTGTTTGTCAATTGGTCAATTAGACCAAATTGACATATGATTGTTTGTTTGTGACTAGTGTCGTGTCCACAATTGGATACGTGTAGGCCGTACCTCGTCAATTTGACGAAACGGGTTGATTTTGGGGGTTTTCCTCCGACACGGAACCTTGTGCATATCGCATTGAGACACGGACACGTAGACACACTAATTACTATACGTATTATTCATATTTAGTGTATTTGACTTGCCCGTATTCTCCGGGATGTGTTTGGTTGTGTGTTGGAGCCGTATCGCACATGTATCATAGAGCAAGTGTGATACGGGTGCGGTGCACTCCATGTGTTTGATGTTTTGTTCTTCTCATTATACGTGCATGTGTAATTATATATATAGATGGTATTTATATATATATGTATGTATATATAAGTGTACTTGTGATTAGTATATAAGTATGGGTCTATGTGTATATATATATGTAGGAGCATATAGTGATATATGTATATATCTATGCATATATAGTAGTGAAGGGGTATATATATTCATATATTTAGAGTTGGGTAGGGATAGATATTGATATATATACATAGAGGGAGTGTATGCCTACATATATATGGACTAATTTATATTTATATAGGAAGTGGTTGGGTGCGAGTGGTTGTGCTTGTGTGTGTGTGAGGGTGAGCAATCAATGTGAAGGTGAGTGTTGGCAGGGAGCAGATACATGGCCATGTGGGTGTATTAAAGGTACTTAGTAGCAGCAACATATGGAAAATAGGGTGTTAGTAGGTTGAGGGTGCCATTAGATGACAACCTGGTGTGGGGGTTGGTTCAGACCCGGAGCTAAGGTATGTTGCAACATTCAGAAACTGTGCAACGTCGAGCCACTGTAAGCATTGAGCACTTCTGCAGTATGAAATCGCAACAAATTATTCAGTGCAACCAACAACCACAGCAGGAGGTGCAGCTACCGGCTACTGTGAAGTCCAAGAGAAGGGAACAGCATCGTGCATCTGTTCAGGCATCGAAGAGAGCAGCGGGTTCAGCAACCCAGCGATGGCAACAACTCTGGAGCAGGGAGCAGTACAGCAAGCTGCACTGCACAGTGCTGCAATGTGCATTTCGTGCACAGCTACTTATGCCAGAATTTCAGTTCAGTAGATTCGTTCAGCAGGGAGCAACAAGTGGCTAACAGCCACTGCAACCAAGTGTCGGGAAGCTGCAGAAATTGCACCAACTGAAGTCAGCAGAGGCAGCCTCAACCACTCCAATAGCAAGGTCGAGCACCATTTCAGCAATTAGACAGCAGAATTCATGAGTAGTTAGTACACTGTGTAGTATAGTTTTCACATCAACCACCTCGAACCACTGCATAACAGCTCATGCAGTCCACAACAGAGGGATAACAGTAGTTGTTTCAATAGCAAGCAGAGAAGAGCATTGAGGAGTCTCAGCTGCAGCGGGCAGCTCGATCCAACAGTGCAAGTATCAGCACAGCAACTCATGCATCCAGCAGGTAGGTAGAAATTGCAACAAGAATTCAGCAAGTACGCAACTGCTGCAGTATGCAGCAGTGTTCTTTAAGCATGTATCAACTTGCTACACAGCAAACACAGGGGGCAACTGCAGCCCTTGCACAGCTCGTGCACACAAGGAGGATTCAGTATGCATCAACGGGCACAGCAAGATCAACAGTATCAGGTATTGGGTAACTGAGCACCGTATTAGTGTCAGGTATCAGTGAGAGCATTCAGCAACTATGCAGTATCTGCACAGTACCAATTTATTTCAGTTTTAATTAGTTAGCTAAGGTATATTGTTTAGTTGGGTTTTTAGTGCCTCTAAATTCAGGTATCAGTTGTTTTAGTTGGGTATTCGAGGTATAAGAATTAGTTAATAGTTGGTATATTAGTGAGGTTTTATACATAAGGATTATAGCTATATGTTATTGTTTTAAGGTATCAGTTAGTTGTATATTGTTAGTTGAGTTTATGGATAGTATAGTTAGTTGGTTATAGTCAGTATCAGTAGGTATTAGCCTGGTAAGTATAGGTAGTTAGCTATAATGGATTTACTTTAAGTTAGCAAGTAGTTAGTTGATTAATGTTAATATATAAAGCTATATGTATTTATGTAGGTATGGGTGTTGGTATTATAGTTAAGTTCTCTAATAGTATTGAGATATAATATAGGAACTAGTATATGTTAGCATTATATAGTTAGTGTTAGTTTGGGGTTTTATATTGGGTATTAACTCTATATAGAGGTTTTAGATTACCTCGGGATACCAAGGTGTCCTATTTCTTTGTTTTGTTATATTGTTATGAATAATTGACTTGAATATATATATATATAAAACCTTATTTTCATATTAGAAACTTGCGTATCTTAGGATACGGCTTTGTGAGTGCTTTATTTATTCGTAGCTTAGCTAGTATAGACTAGTTTTATAATGTATTGACCTAGTGACTTAGTGTTAGACGCTTGCAACCTAGATTTTATCGGTTTGACTTAGAAATGGCCTTGTGACCTAGATGTTGACTAGTTTAACTTAAATTCATTCCAAACACCTTGTATTAATGTGATATTCCATATATAGGTTTGTGTGACACCAGTTGGGACACAGTTTGACATTCATTGCTTGGACGACAGGCGAGTACATTCTCTGATAGTTTCCATTAATTGCTAATTACTATAATGCAAGAATTTAGAAATATTTTATATGACTCTTGACACATTGGTACACTGACTAGTATACACATGGATCAGTCATGGGATGTTACATATATATTGTTCATTGTTTCTCGTGTTCTCAATGTTTAACTTAGACAATATTTCGTGTTCAACATTCATGTTTAATTTAGACAATGTTTCGTGTTCAATGTTCAATGATCAATGTTTCGTGTTCAAGGTTTATTATTTACATGGCCTTGAGTATCTTGTATCACAATGTATCATGGTTGGATCCATTGTACTAGTTGGAGAAAAGGGGAAATGTTAGCTAGGTATGTGATCAAATCCTAGACAATGTTTCATGTTAACTTAGACAATGTTTATCCAACGTTAAAGTAGACAATGTTCACCCAAGCCGATCACATATCTATCTAGTATTTCAATCACTTAGCATAGTTACAGTTCTTCACCACATTCTAGTTCATTGTTTCATTCTATTATCTTGTTCTATTCATTGTGATCAGTGTTTACCATATTGTTCATTGTTTACCTGTTCATCCATTATAGTTGATTTTGTCCATTGTTTCTCGTCTTGTATTATATTCTCTATTTCTGTTTATAGTCATTATCAATTAATTGGAACTGCTATTGGGTTGTACTTCGCTCCATTCCTGACTGGAAAACATTTTTCAGATGAATGGTTAGAGAGGATGTGTCCCACTCACTATGGACTGACAGATGGAGTGTCACCCGAGGATAGTGCCAGAGACTGAGGCCTTTTGATTTTTATACCTTGTAGTAGTTCTCCTATTTTAGACATTGGGTTGTATTATGTTTGAGATCTGGAGTTGTGTTTAGTTGGAGATGGTTATGTGATGTATTGAGACTTGTACTTCTTCTTTTTTTTTCTTTCTATTCCATATCGTGCGTACATCTTCCTTCAGTTTTATATGTGATTGAGTATTATCTGGTATTGAGATGGCATGGCAGTACTTTATTTGCACTGTGTGAGATACTAGATAGCATAGTAGACCAAGACAGCGTTCTACCGCCGATTCTGCGGCGTAGGCTGGACGTACCCACGTACTCGTGCCCCTATACCGGGTGCGGGTCGTGACACGTTTTTAGTGGTGGCCCATGCAGGTCAGGCTTCGCAATAGTACGATGTCGTGGTAGTACGACGACTTAGTTGTACTACTACGAGCCTGCGATAGGATAGGATATAGGACACTAGGATGAGAGGGATACTCAATCACAACTAGGAATAATTCCAACATAATTGTATCTTGTCATCTTCATTCTGAATATCGCTTTGAAAAATTTTGTCTTTCCTTGATGGTATCGTATCTTGCTCAATATTGATTTCTTATTTTGAATCTGTCTTCAGAATGCCGCCGAAGACACGTTCTCGACGCTCAGGCGCAATGTCAGCACGATCAGTCACTCCATCACCATTGAGGACAGCACCCTCAGACGAAGGTCCAGTACCTACATTCAGGAGGTCATCTTCACCAGTCCAGGTGGGCGTATCTGCAGCAGCTTTCGGAGGTGCTCCACCTCCAGTACCGAGGACAGGGCAGACAGTTTTTGAGGATCTTCCACCTCCGCCACCTGCAGTTGATCAGACACAGATGTTCGCGCTCTTCCAGCAGATGATGGAGGCGCAGCAGCGACAGTCCGAGGTCCTGCGATAGAGCGTGGAGAATGCTCACCAGATCGCACTCGCAGCAGTTGAGAGAGCTACCGCCCAGCCACTGACGGCACCAGCTCAGTTTATTCCGCATCAGCCGAGGCCTGGTACTATCATAGACTTCAAGAGGATGGGCCCGAAGGATTTCAGGGGCACAGAAGGGATTATCTATGCGGACGAGTGGATCGAGGATATCGAGCGGAACCTGCGGCTGGCGCAGATTCTAGAGATGCTACATATAGAGGCGGCGGGTTGTATGATGTTCGACATTGCTTTGACATGGTTCAGGACAGACCCAAGGATATCAGCGCCGGGAATTACTTGGGAAGTTTTCAAGGAACTGTTCAAAGAGAAGTTCTTCCCGGATGTGGCTCAGAGTACTTTGGAGAGTCAATTTCAGAACCTCGTCCAAGGGAACTTGACGGTGGACGAGTATGCGGCAGAGTATTGCCGATTGGGATGATTTGTTGAGGGACAGAATCCTCGAGCCAGAGCTAGCAAGTTCAGGAAGGGACTGAATAGTGAGATTAAGTCTCACACTAATGGAGACCGTACCGCTACGTTTGAGGAAATTTTGAGACATGCGCAGCGGGCGGAAGATGATTTGGAGCTTGGCTCCAAGAGGCCGAGAGACACCGGAGGAGCAAGTAGTGGTGCGGGGCCAGCAAAGCGCACCCACTTTCAGCAGCCGAGAGTATATCAACACCAGCAGTACCTTGTGCCAGTTAGGGCACCAGCTCAACAGATACAATAGTTTCAGGGGCCAGTACATCAGGCACCGCAGCAGCCTCAGAGGCAGATTCAGCAGACTTTCCCTTGTGCCTATTGTGGAAGGCAAGGACATGATTGGGAGAACTGTCGGAAGAGACTCAGACTATGCTTGTATTGTGGTTCCCCTGACCATCAGGTGAAGGAGTGTTCCAACAACCCGTATGGACCAGATCGCGGTCAGAGAGGTAGAGCTAGGCTACCTGTGGTACCGCAGACTAATCAGCACCAACATGGAGAGCCACCCCAGCAGGGCAGAGCATTTGCAATGGCAGTCAGAGAGGATGACACTTCAGGTGATCAGTTAGCTAGTTTCGTCCTGTTTATTTTCTTTCTATCTGTTGTTGTGTGGTTAGTTATTGCTTTATAGACTGCTTGCGTGTTATTGTGTAATTAGTATACCCTGGCGGAGACTGCAAAACTATGATGGACAGAGACCATAGTTAGTGATGTGTGTTTTAGTTTAGACTGGGTTGACCTAGAGGGGGTTACGATCATATTTAATTTCGAGGACGAAATTTTTCTAAGGTGGGTAGGATTGTCACCCTCACATTTCCAGTTAAGGGTAGTTTAGTAATTGACACAGAAATTTTATTTTTAGGAGGATTGTATTTAATATTGTGCATGAATAATTAATTATTTGTTTTATTGTTTAGTGTTTGATTAGACGTAGTATTTATTTTAGACTTGTGTAGTGGACCTAACATATTTTATTAGATGCATGAACCCAACATTTGGATGAGTTTAGTTTGGGCCCATTTAATTAGGCCCATGGATTAGGAGGTTGGATTTAATTAGTGAACCATTAGACTAGAACCTTCCCCCTTAATTAATTTCTTCATGAGAGGCCCCAAGGGGTATTTTGGACATTATACATTGCTTGGAGAGGGGTTTATGACCAGCCATAATTAGGAGGAGAGAGAGTGCTCTCATTTCATTTCTTTCCCAAATTTCTAGATCTACTTTTTCCCTCTTCCAATTTTCCTCCATTCCCCCATCAATTCTCCATCAATTCTTCTCAAATCTCTTTCTAAATTTATCATTGAGACCTCTACACCAAGGATCTACAAGCAAGGAACAAGGAACAAGGAGGAGGAGGCCACGATCTACAAGGAGAGGAGCTACTTTGCATTTGGAGACTTTTCATTGGAAATCCATCTCCCAATAGGTACATTTCTGTTTTTCCCCTTCTATTAGACTCTAGATCTGAGATTTTACCATGAGAAACCAACCCACATGCATAGGTTACCCATAGGATTTGGTTTTGGGACGATCGGAGACCTACGGTGGAAGTTACGTGCATTTTGGTGCCAATTTTGGGGGAATTCCGAAATTGGCACATGTTGTATTTGTCAATTGGTCAATTAGACCAAATTGACATATGATTATTTGTTTGTGACAAGTGTCGTATCCACAATTGGATACGTGTAGGCCGTACCTCGTCAATTTGACGAAACGGGTTAATTTTGGGGGTTTTCCTCCGACACGGAACCTTGTGCATATCGCATTGAGACACGGACACGTAGACACACTAATTACTATACGTGTTATTCATATTTAGTGTATTTGACTTGCCCGTATCCTCCGGGATGCATTTGGTTGTGTGTTAGAGCCGTATCGCACACGTATCATAGAGCAAGTGTGATACGGGTGCGGTGCACTCCATGTGTTTGATGTTTTGTTCTTCTCATTATACGTGCATGTGTAATTATATATATAGATGGTATTTATATATATATGTATGTATATATAAGTGTACTTGTGATTAGTGTATAAGTATGGGTCTATGTGTATATATATATGTAGGAGCATATAGTGATATATGTATATATCTATGCATATATAGTAGTGAAGGGGTATATATATTCATATATTTAGAGTTGGGTAGGGATAGATATTGATATATATACATAGAGGGAGTGTATGCCTACATATATATGGACTAATTTATATTTATATAGGAAGTGGTTGGGTGCGAGTGGTTGTGCTTGTGTGTGTGTGAGGGTGAGCAATCAATGTGAAGGTGAGTGTTGGCAGGGAGCAGATACATGGCCATGTGGATGTATTAAAGGTACTTAGTAGCAGCAACATGTGGAAAATAGGGTGTTAGTAGGTTGAGGGTGCCATTAGATGACAACCTGGTGTGGGGGTTGGTTCAGACCCGGAGCTAAGGTATGTTGCAACATTCAGAAACTGTGCAGCGTCGAGCCACTGTAAGCATTGAGCACTTCTGCAGTATGAAATCGCAACAAATTATTCAGTGCAACCAACAACCACAGCAGGAGGTGCAGCTACCGGCTACTGTGAAGTCCAAGAGAAGGGAACAGCATCGTGCATCTGTTCAGGCATCGAAGAGAGCAGCGGGTTCAGCAACCCAGCGATGGCAACAACTCTGGAGCAGGGAGCAGTACAGCAAGCTGCACTGCACAGTGCTGCAATGTGCATTTCGTGCACAGCTACTTGTGCCAGAATTTCAGTTCAGTAGATTCGTTCAGCAGGGAGCAACAAGTGGCTAACAGCCACTGCAACCAAGTGTCGGGAAGCTGCAGAAATTGCACCAACTGAAGTCAGCAGAGGCAGCCTCAACCACTCCAATAGCAAGGTCGAGCACCATTTCAGCAATTAGACAGCAGACTTCATGAGCAGTTAGTACACTGTGTAGTATAGTTTTCACATCAACCACCTCGAACCACTGCATAACAGCTCATGCAGTCCACAACAGAGGGATAACAGTAGTTGTTTCAATAGCAAGCAGAGAAGAGCATTGAGGAGTCTCAGCTGCAGCGGGCAGCTCGATCCAACAGTGCAAGTATCAGCACAGCAACTCATGCATCCAGCAGGCAGGTAGAAATTGCAACAAGAATTCAGCAAGTATGCAACTGCTGCAGTATGCAGCAGTGTTCTTTAAGCATGTATCAACTTGCTACACAGCAAACACAGGGGGCAACTGCAGCCCTTGCACAGCTCGTGCACACAAGGAGGATTCAGTATGCATCAACGGGCACAGCAAGATCAACAGTATCAGGTATTGGGTAACTGAGCACCGTATTAGTGTCAGGTATCAGTGAGAGCATTCAGCAACTATGCAGTATCTGCACAGTACCAATTTATTTCAGTTTTAATTAGTTAGCTAAGGTATATTGTTTAGTTGGGTTTTTAGTGCCTCTAAATTCAGGTATCAGTTGTTTTAGTTGGGTATTCGAGGTATAAGAATTAGTTAATAGTTGGTATATTAGTGAGGTTTTATACATAAGGATTATAGCTATATGTTATTGTTTTAAGGTATCAGTTAGTTGTATATTGTTAGTTGAGTTTATGGATAGTATAGTTAGTTGGTTATAGTCAGTATCAGTAGGTATTAGCCTGGTAAGTATAGGTAGTTAGCTATAATGGATTTACTTTAAGTTAGCAAGTAGTTAGTTGATTATTGTTAATATATATAGCTATATGTATTTATGTAGGTATGGGTGTTGGTATTATAGTTAAGTTCTCTAATAGTATTGAGATATAATATAGGAACTAGTATATGTTAGCATTATATAGTTAGTGTTAGTTTGGGGTTTTATATTGGGTATTAACTCTATATAGAGGTTTTAGATTACCTCGGGATACCAAGGTATCCTATTTCTTTGTTTTGTTATATTGTTATGAATAATTGACTTGAATATATATATAAAACCTTATTTTCATATTAGAAACTTGCGTATCTTAGGATACGACTTTGTGAGTGCTTTATTTATTCGTAGCTTAGCTAGTATAGACTAGTTTCATAATGTATTGACCTAGTGACTTAGTGTTAGACGCTTGCAACCTAGATTTTATCGGTTTGACTTAGAAATGGCCTTGTGACCTAGATGTTGACTAGTTTAACTTAAATTCATTCCAAACATCTTGTATTAATGTGATATTCCATATATAGGTTTGTGTGACACCAGTTGGGACACAGTTTGACATTCATTGATTGGACGACAAGCGAGTACATTCTCTGATAGTTTCTATTAATTGCTAATTACTATAATGCAAGAATTTAGAAATGTTTTACATGACTCTTGACACATTGGTACACGGACTAGTATACACATGGATCAGTCATGGGATGTTACATATATATTGTTCATTGTTTCTCGTGTTCTCAATGTTTAACTTAGACAATGTTTCGTGTTCAACATTAATGTTTAATTTAGACAATGTTTCGTGTTCAATGTTCAATGATCAATATTTCGTGTTCAAGGTTTATTGTTTACATGGCCTTGAGTATCTTGTATCACAACGTATCATGGTTGAATCTATTGTACTAGTTGGGGAAAAGGGGAAATGTTAGCTAGGTATGTGATCAAATCCTAGACAATGTTTCATGTTAACTTAGACAATGTTTATCCAACGTTAAAGTAGACAATGTTTACCCAAGCCGATCACATATCTATCTAGTATTTCAATCACTTAGCATAGTTACAGTTCTTCACCACATTCTAGTTCATTGTTTCATTCTATTGTCTTGTTCTATTCATTGTGATCAGTGTTTACCATATTGTTCATTGTTTACCTGTTCATCTACTATAGTTGATTTTGTCCATTGTTTCTCGTCTTGTATTATATTCTCTATTTCTGTTTATAGTCATTATCAATTAATTGGAACTGCTATTGGGTTGTACTTTGCTCCATTCCTGACTGAAAAATATTTTTCAGATGAATGGTTAGAGAGGATGTGTCCCACTCACTATGGACTGACAGATGGAGTGTCACCCGAGGATAGTGCCAGAGACTGAGGCCTTTTGATTTCTATACCTTGTAGTAGTTCTCCTATTTTAGACATTGGGTTGTATTATATTTGAGATCTGGAGTTGTGTTTAGTTGGAGATGGTTATGTGATGTATTGAGACTTGTACTTCTTATTTTTTTTCTTTCTATTCCATATCGTGCGTACATCTTCCTTCAGTTTTATATATGATTGAGTATTATCTGGTATTGAGATGGCATGGCAGTACTTTATTTGCACTGTGTGAGATATTAGATAGCATAGTAGACCAAGACAGCGTTCTACCGCCGATTCTGCGGCGTAGGCTGGACGTACCCACGTACTCGTGCCCCTATACCGGGTGCGGGTCGTGACAGTGTAAGAGGTGAGCGCGACCGATCCGATTAACTTCTGAAGCTCGAACCTGAGCCCATCAAAGAACTTTTCCGCCTTCTCCTCTTCGGTAGGAATTAGCGAAGGGGCGAAGCGGCTCAGGCGAATGAATTTGGCGTTATATTCCTCTACCGTCATGTTGCCCTGGATCAGGCGGTTAAATCTGTCTCGGAGTTCTGACCGAGCCACAGCAGGGATGTATATTTCCTGGAAGAGTCTGGAGAACTCCTCCTAGGTAACCTGATCATGTCCGAGCCTTCTTTCTTCGAACAACCACCAATGATGCGCGTTGTCCGTCAGTTGCATCCTGACGGCAGTCATCCATTTGTCCTTTGGTAGTTCGGTGGCCTCCAACTGATGCTGTGTGTTTGTAAGCCATTCATGCACTTCAGTTGGTCCCTCCTTGCCCGAGAAGGTACGGGGCTTGAGTTGGCGGAAATTTGTAATAGATCCCGTCGCTGGCCTCCTATTTGGTGGATTTGCATGCTCCAATGCTGCGACTAGGCTGTTCCTTAGGTTCTCGGCCTCTCGGCGTTGAGTCTCCTGTTGAATCTGTTGTTGTGCCTGCATCATGGCGTAGAACATCTGAAACATTTACTGGCCGTCCATTGCCTGTCCTGGGGGAAAGACAGGCATCGCAGGAGGGAACTAGGGAGGAGGCGGGATGTCATCACGCCTGAACCTGGAACTTGGCTGGCCAGTTTGATTGCTCTGAGAGGATTGTCATCGGGTATCTGGCGTCGTTCCAGCTTCGCAGGTAAACCCTGCTTCAGTCGGTGTACCCAAGGGGGTCTCGTCACCACCTCTGGGATCCATAACTCTGCACCAAAAGGAAACAATGAGAACGCACAGAGGAATCAAAATAGGATGCAATTCAAGCAATTAAATTGAATTCGACATAGAATTCAAAAATGATTCAATCAATGGATGAGATCCTATAACCTATCTTAGTGCAGGCCTGTCCGGTCCCTAGGTTGAAACCGAACTATAAAGATTGACCTGCATGGGCCACCACAAAAATCATGTCACGCCCCAGTCCCAAAATGCCGAGGGACTGGAGATGCGTGGCAATGGCCAGCAGCACGCACCGATGGATAACCCAATTTAATGGAATCATCAGGGCGTGCTTAAGCTGTAAATAAGGTCTACTACAACAAGTCACACTAATCTCATCCATAAAGATAAAGAAATAAACTGCATAATCAAATAGAAATAAGTAGGAACAACATCACAGCAAGTCGGTCGGAGGAACAATCCGACTATAGTCTGAATAGGCTGGCTCTATAGGCCAGGAACAAAAGATATAAACATGAAATAAATAAATGAGTACTGGGACAGGCACTCAGGAGAAGTCCTCGGCAGTCACCTCGTCTTCAGTGTTCGGTTCAGCTCCAGCAATAGCTTCAGCTCCGGTCCCGTATACCTCGGGATACTGCTCCTCAGCTAAACCTGGGGACATAATCCATTCCAGGTCCTCAGTGGACATAGCAAGGCACAAAATAAAACAAGCCAAATAAAAGCAGTGCAATTAAATTAAATAAAATAGTAGGGTAAACTATGTAACCATCTATGTGATATGCAAATGAGAGCAACACTAGTACTCAGGCTGAGACCGCTACAAGCTCTGTGTCGGGGAGCCGGTAGCAGTAATAACACGTAAAGGGTCTAGCTCTGCTGGAGAGTCTACAACCTCACAATAATAGTAGATATATATATATATATAGTACAGCCTGTAGCCTGTGTGTCTCTCCCCGCCCAATGTAATAACGCAAGCCATGACCATAACGTCTCATGTCCATGTCAGCGGGATTATGACTAATGCAACAAGTCATACTGTCTATAAATAACTGTCTCTAGCAAGTCCTGTATCCTATACATAATCACCACGAATATCTCAGGAGGATTATGTCCATGATAGTGTCAAGTGTCCTGGGTTGTAGGGTACTTGATAGGTCAAGTACAAAGTAAGGGGATCGTAAATCCATCTCTAAATGACGAACCCAACACCGCGTACGGTGTCGGCACCCGACTATGATCGGACACTAAGTACGTCATACGTTCCCTAGGTTAAGCAGTTAAAATCAGTTTATATAAATTTGCACAAGAAATCCAGCAGAGTATTTTTACAGAAAATATGAAAATAATGACTGCAAGTTTGGCAAGGTGTACTTGCCTGATATTTGAATTCCACTTAGGTCCTGATTTCGGAAATTTCCAGAGATGTCTCCGAAAGCTGAAATAAACAGTACCATCATGCTCAGAAGGTGTCAAACAGCTAGGAACGCCTGTCCTTGGGTCCAATTTGGAGACAAGGGCAAAAACGGCAATTTCGGGCAAAAACGGGGTCCACCGGTGGGCCCGCTTTGCACCAAAAAATGTGTCAGGGTCAATGGTCTCCAAATTCACCAAACTTAGTGTCAACAGGTCAGGAACGCTGATACGAACCCAACAGAACTTTCAGATTTGAATTCCGATGAGCCGATCACGAAATCGCCCGTCGAGCGGGGCCTGTGGGGCCCACGACACGCGATTTCGTCAACGTTCTCAGAATCGGACCAAACTTGACCCACAGGACCAGCGTATCGCTACGAGTCCGATGGCGCAAGTTTCATCTTGATCCGACGTGTGTGCACGAAGTTAGGGTGAATTACAGAAAAGGCAGATACGGGACGATGTTCGCGGATACGCGTTGATTCCGGTGTGCACGTACACCCGAATCAGCTTCCGCAAAATCTCACACGTCCGTATCGACGAGGCGCACGTATCTGTGAAGACCGCACGCGACCAAGTCGTCCCGTTTGGCGGGGCGTACTCAGTTCCGGGGTGAAATAGGGTCTGTTTTTTCTGTTTTTGGATCGCGGTGTGCGATCACCACAGGACGCGATACCCCGAGCGGTTTGTCCGAGCACCGAGAGGGTCATACAGGCTTCGCGTAGAAATTTACGGAATCGAATTCCGAGCTACGAGGAGGAAATTAGGAGTACCTGAATAGAGCCTTGCAAACGGGTTTCCTCGTGTCCTCGTGTCAATTTGACACTGTGTCCGACACGAAGGGTCGTGTCCGGCTAGGGTTCTGGGCTGTGTCCGCGTGTCCGGGGCTGCGCTGGACGGTTTCGACCGAGCCTCGCCGGGGAAGGGCGGCTCAGGGCGGCGGAGATGGGCCCGGGGGGGGGGGGGGGAACGGCGGCGCGTGCTGCTCCGGGCGGAGGGGAGTACAGCCGACGCGTGCTACTCCGGGCGGAGGGGAGAGAGAGAAGGAGGAGGGGGTTCTGGAGAGGGCTGCCGGGGTCGACGCTGCAGCGGGGTCGGGGCGGCGCTGGAGGAGCGCTGGTCGGCGGGCTCCGGTGAGGGGGTTTTAGGGTTCCGGTGAGGGTTCGGGTAGGGGAAGATGAGGGAGGAGGAGGAGGTCGGGGTATTTATAGGGGGCTGGGGCGAGGGTTGGCCGGGGACGACGTGGGCGAGGGGTTCGGAGGGGGAGGCGGTCGTGGCGGCGCCTTTTCCGGCGGGCGGCGGGAATTTCGGGCGGCGTGGGGTTCAGAACGTGGGAGGGGAGAGGGAGGACCGGGTCGGGTCGGGCGGCGGGCTCCGGGTGAGCGGACCCGCCCGACCCGCTAGGGTGTGTGAGGCTGGGCTGGGCTGGGTTCTAACGGGCTCGGCCCACTGGGCCGGGCCGGGCCCAAAACAGTAAATAAAAAAATAATAACAGTAAATAAAAATAATAAAAATCATTTAATTAATTAATTTAATTTAGAAAAATAGTTTTAGGCTTTTAAAAATAGGTCTGAGGCCCAATAAAATCCCAGAAAATTATCCTAAGTCCGGTTTTCTATTTTACACCATAAAATTATATTTTTATTTTATTTTAATATTATTTATTAGCAATTAAAAATTACAAACTCACTACAGGGCCTATGTAAATTCCTGAAAAATTGCATATTAATTCCAAAAATTGATTTTAAAAATCTAAAAATATAGGGTGTTTACAGTATCGAGGGCGAGTAGCATCATCTGTCTGCTTCACTCTGAACACCCATCGCTTCTTCAATGCCTTCTTGCCCTTTGGCAACCGCACAATATCATAAGTAGAGTTGGCCTCTAAGGAAATCATCTCCTCCTGCATGGTCTTCATCCACTCCTGCCTGTGTTCGTCTTCCATAGCCTCTGCAAAACTTTCTGGTTCTTTTCCGTAAGTCAGTAGCACATACTCACCCGGTGAGTATCTCGTAGATGGTCGACGCCCTCTATCGCTCCTCCATAATGGAACCACTGGTGCTGGCTGTATACCAACAACCTCCACCCCTTCAGGAACTACCTTCTCGGCATGCTCATCCTTCTGAGGGTCACCATGACCACCATCAGTAGGCTGATGATCAAGGTTGGGAGCAACTTCATGTACTGGCTCCTCCATAACTGGATCCTCTGCGATGTCCTTTGAAAATTGTTCGAAGCAAAATGACTTTAACTCAGGCAATTCCTCATCCTCAGAAGGCATCTCAAAATTCTGAGTGTTGCTCATGGTCTGATCCTCGACGAATACCACGTCCCTGCTTCTGTAAAGCTTTCTTCCTACTAGGTCATAGAGTCTGTAACCAAACTTATCCCGACCGTAACCGACAAAGACGTACCGCCTCATCTTCCGCTCAAGTTTGGATCTCTCGTCCTTCGGTACATGTACGAAGGCCATACAACCAAATACTCACATATGATTGTATGACAGCTCTTTGTCGTACCATACTTTGTCAGGCACATCACCCTGCAAAGGAGCACTAGAAGATAAATTAATAATATAAGCAATTGTGTAAAGAGCCTCACCCCAATAGCTGCCCGACAAGTTTTCTTCTGACAGCAAACACCGTACCCTCTCCAACAGTTTCATGTTCATCCGCTCCGCTACACCATTGACCTGAGGTGTCTTTGGCGAAGTCTTTTGGTGTCGTATCCCTTGCTTTACGCAGTATGCATCAAAGGGACCGATATATTCGTCGCCATTGTCCGACCGAACACATAGCAGCTTCTTGCCCGTTTCTCTTTCAATGGGGGACTGAAACTCCTTGAAAGTGGGCAACACATGATCCTTGGTCTTTAAGTGTCACGCTCCAGTCCCAAAATATTGAAGGACTAGACACGTGGTAATGGCCAGCAGCACACATTGATGGACAAACCCAATTTAATGGATCCATCGGGGCGTACTTAAGCTGTAACAACAATAAATAGGTCCAATGATACCGGGCACATTCTATTCTAATCTCATCCACAACAGATAATCACAGATCAAAAGCCAGAATAAATCAAAATAAATATAATCTAACATGTCTCAATAAAAGTGTCTCGGGGAAACAATCCGAGAATAAGTCTGATACATCAATGCAATAAACAGAAAATAAAAGAATGACTAGAAACAGAAATAACTGAGTATATAAAGCCAATACTCAGGAGAATTCCTCTGGCACGATCTCGTCCTCGGTTCCTGGTTCTGCTCCGAGAAGTGCTCATGTTCCGTACACCTCAGGATAGATATCCTCTGCTAATCCTGGGGACATAATCCAGATCCAGGTCCTCAGGGGACATAGCAAGGTACAAAATAACTCATGCCAAAATAAATACAGTGCAACACTAAATGCAACAATAGGGTAAATAAATAAACCAGCTAAGTGATATGCAAGTGAGAGTTTTAATCATACTCGGACTGAGACTACTATAGGATCAGTGTCGGAGAAACCTATAGCAGTATTCTCTCGAAGGGCCAGAACTTGCGCCAAAGCTCTGTATCAGAGACTAAGACACCTCCAGATGACAATATTTATAATATAATCAGCCTTTGATATGGTAATACTCTCCCCACCCAATGTAATCTTACGTCACAGTTTCATAATATCTCATGTCCATGTCACGCAAGATCAAACTAATGCAATAAGTCAGGATAAAATCTAAGCATGTAAGCTGTAAATGTCATAAAACTTGTAACCTATACAGAATCACCATGAATATCTCAGGAAGATTATGTCTCATGAATAGTGTCAAGTGTCCTGGGTTAACGTACTTGATAATGCAAGCACGATAATGTATAGGGTCTTGATATCCATCACTAGGTGACGTTACACAACTCCGCGTACGGTGTTGGCACCCGACTATTAATCGGACGCTAAGTAAAGTCACACGGACCTAGGTTGAACATTTATATCAATATTATATATGTATGTACAAAGAACTCAAGCAAAGTACTATAACAGGAATCACTGCGAGTTGGCAAGGTACACTTGCCTGGGATTTGGTTTCCAACTGCAGCTCTGACTTCAGTGAAAATTGCAGGTACTCCTCCGGTTGCTGAAATAAACATCACCATCAGATTCAGAAAATATTAAATAGCTAGAAACGCCTGTCCTTGAGTCCAATTTGGACACAGGAGCAAAAATGACAGTTTCTGGTAAAAGCGGGGTCCACATGTGGCCTGCTTCGCACCGAAAAATGTGTCAGGGACAAAGTTCTCCAAATTCGTCAAACTTAGGTATTAAAAAGTTCAGAACGATGATACGAACCCAACGAAACTTTCAGAATTGAATTCCGATGAGCCGATCACAAAATCGCCCGTCAAGTGGAGCATGTGGGGCCCACGATACACGATTTTGTCAACGTTCTCAGAATTGAACCAAATTTGGGTCATAGGACCAACGTATTGCTACGAGTCCGATGGCACAAGTTTTGTTTCGATCCGACATGTGTACACAAAGTTACAATAAGTTTCAGAACAGGCGGATACGGGACGGTGTCGGCGGATACGCGTTGATTCCGGTGTGCACGCACATCCAAATCAACTTCTGCGAAATTTCGCACGTCCGTATCAACGGCATGCACCTTTTGGTGAAAACCGCGCGCGACCAAGCCGTCCCGTTTGGCGGGACGCACTCAGTTCCGGGGTAAAATAGGACATTATTTTTCCTAATTTTTGGTCGCAGTTCGCGATCGCCACAGGACGCGACACACCGAGCGGTTTGCACGGACATCGAGAGGGTCACGCAAGCTACGCGTCACAATTGACAGAACAAAAAATAGGGCAACGAGGAGAGAGAATGTGTTACCTGAACAGGGCTCCGTGAAACCGGGATTTCTCGTGTCCGCGAGTCGACACGAGACACTGTGCTGTGTTCGGGCTGTGTCCGGGTTGGTTTCGGTGGCTGGGCTTCGCCGGAGGGAGGCGCTGACGGAGGCGGCTGGGCTCGGGGACGGCCGGGCTGCGCTGGCGGAGGCGGGGCGGTTTCGGGGTGGCATCGCCGGAGGCGGCGGAGCGCGGGGAGGCGTCGCCGGGGGCCGAAGGCGGCTCCTGCTGCTGCTGGAGGCGGAGGAGGAAGGCGGGGGCGAGGCACTGGTGGCGGGCGGATCGTGGCCGAGGGACGGCGAGGCGGTGGAGGAGCTAGGGGGCTCGGCGGCAGGTGACAGGCGGTGGCGGAGAGAGGCGGAGGGGTTTCTGTGGCGGAGGGGAAGATCGGGGGGGTTTATATAGGGCGGAGGAGAGGGAGCGGGGCCGAGCGGGGCGGAGGAGAGGCGACGTGGCGGCGAGGGACGCGGGCCGAGAGGTCGTGGCCGGACGAAACGGGCAGAGCGCCGGAGAACGCGGGTGGCTGGGGTGAGGGGGTCGTGCGGGTGACGGTTGGAGAAAACGGGTCTGGTCGGGTCGGGTTGGCCGGATCCGACCCGTTAGGGTCTAGGAGCGGTTCAGACCGGGGCGGTTCGGTTGGACCGGGTTCAGGCCGATTCAACCCGGTTTGAGCCCGGTTCAACCCGGTTTATTTGGTTTTTAATTAAAAATATGGATTTTGGTCTTTTAAAAATATTTTCGGGGTCCAATAAATTCCAGAAAAATTACCCTAAGTCCAATATTTTATTTTACACTCAAAAATATTATTTTTATAATATTTTAATATTATTTAAAAATATTTAATTTTATTTAATGTCGAAAATATCTTGATTTTAATTAGTAAAAATTACCGAAAAATTCTGAAAATCTGTTTTAAAAAATCCTGAAAAATTAGGGGGGTTTACATTAAGGCATAAACCCAAACTTTCCTGCAATAATTATCAACAAAAGTTACAAAGTAAGAGGCACCACCAATGAATTTTATCTTCATAGGACCGTAGACATCCGAGTAAATCAACTCGAGCAACGCCGACTTCCTTGAACTTGGGTAACTTTGAAAAGATACCCTATTTTGCTTCCACACCAAACAATGCGTGCACCTCTCCAATTTTGTAGACTTTAGCCCTGAAATTACCTTTCTGTTCACTAAGTATCTCATACCCTTCTTGCTAATATGGCTGAGTCGACTGTGCCATAACTCGGTAGACGCATCAGTAGTTGCGTTCACCTCATGTGCCCCATGTGCGCTCCCTTCCATATAGTAGAGTCCGGATCTCTTGCTTTCTCTGACAATCACCATCGAACCTCTGGAAAGCTTCCACTAATTGTTCCCGAAGAGATTGAAGAAACCCTCGTCATCCAACCTTCCAACCGATACCAGGTTGAAACAGATATCAAGGACATGACGAACATCTTTCAGAACAAGAACTACACCCATCTTTTTTTCTCAAATGCACATCTCCAATGGCAACTGCCTACAACACATCTCCATTACCCATCTTCAATACTCCACAATTGCCTGTTGTGTAAGTAGCAAATAGTGCCATATTTTGAGATACATGCGCTGAAGCACCTGAGTCCACCAGCCAAGAGTTGTCATCACAGGCGAGGTTCATAACTACCGCATTACCTACAATGATCAGATAGCCTCCATGTGTCGAGACCATCGCTGTAGTGTTCTCGTTCTACTTCCCCTTATTTTTCTTCTTCTCTCTCTTTCAAGTGAAACAGTTCGCTTGATGTGGCCCTTCTTGCCACAAAGGTAACACTCCGAGTACTTGTATCGACCCTTGGACCTTCTCCTGCTTTTGTCTCTGCCACCGCCTGGATCCCTGTTATTACTCCTTCCGTGGCCCTCTGAAACAAGCGTCTCTGAGTGGGATATGAATAAAGTGGCCTGAGAACGTCTCTGTATCTCTTCATCCAGTACTCCGCTCTTAGCAAACTCCAGACTGACCATGCCTTTCGGACCAGAAGTGATCATAGACACTCGTACGGCCTCCCAGAGTGACAATATATACAACAGCCATAGTCCCTGAACCTCATCATCAAACTTGACTCCCATCGAGGATAGTTGGTCAATCATACCCTGGAACTCACTCAAATGATCCGTAATGGATGTTCCATCTTTGTACCACAGATCATCATCATCCGGATCAGGAACAATATATTTACCCTGGCCTTCTTCGCATACAAATATTCCAACTTATCCCACAGTGTCCTCGCATGTTCAATATTGACAACGTGGTTGTACACGTTTTTGTCAACAAATTGTTTGATGTACCCACACACATGTATATATTCGAACTTTCAGTCATCTTCGGATTTGTCACTGGGCCTCTCGGAAGCAAATACCGGCAGATACAGCTTCTTGACAAATAGCAGATCATTCATCTTGCTCCTCCATTAGTGATAGTTGGTACCATTCAGGTTTACCATGCGCACCGTCTTCGCATCTATCTCGCCTCCATGGTTTGTCTGTCAACTCCTGACATCCTTCTAAAATTTTAGAACATGACTTTGATATCACACTGTTGGAAACGAAACGCGAAAACCGTTCCCCAAACCAGAGATTAATGATCGGCCGGGAATACTGCTGTAAATCTTGCGGTAGGAGAAGAACGTTGCCGCCTGGTCATCAACACCGTGCTCAGTCGAGCTCCCCCATGGCCGTTGTGCTTCCAATCTCGGTCCCGAGCTCTAATGGCGGTGGAACAATGGTGGTGAGGAAGAAGAAGGGGATGGGAATATGTAAACACCCTAAATTTCTGGTATTTTTAAAATCAATTTTGGGATTAAAAATGCATTTTTCAGGAATTTACATAGGCCCTGTAGTGAGTTTGTAATTTTTAATTGCCAATAAACAACATTAAAATGAAATGAAAATATGATTTTATGGTGTAAAATAGAAAACCGGACTTAGGGTAATTTTCTGGGATTTTATTGGGCCTCGGACCTAATTTTAAAAGCCTAAAAACTATTTTCAAAATAAATTAATTAATATTATATTTATTATTCCTATTTTTTTCTATTATTATTATTATTATTCGGCCTTGGGCCCGGCTCGGCCCAGTGGGCCGAGCCCATTACGACCAGCCCAGCCCAACCTCACCCTAGCGGGTCGGGCGGGTCCGCTCACCCGGATCAGCGCCCGACCCGAACCCGCTACCGGTCACCCCTGTCCCCCCCGACTTCCCCTACGACCCGAAAAACCCGCCGCCCGCCGCGTTCTCCGGCGACGTGGCCGGAGAACCCCCCCCCCCCACGTCGCCTCCCCTCCGATTCTCCCGCCCACGACGCCCCGGCCGGCCCTTCCTCAGCCCCCTATATATACCCTACTCCGCCACCCTCTTCTTCCCCCAAACCCTAACCCTAACTCTACCCCGTCCGGCGATCCCCGTCCGGCAACCCCGACCCCCTGCGACCCCCGGCCTCCTCTGAAACCCGCCGTCCACCGTGAGCCGCCCCAGTGAGTTCCCCCCCAGCCACCGTGAGCCGCCGACTCCTCTTCCTCGAACCCGTCCAGCCGTCCAGCGCCGACTCCGGCGACTCCGGTCAGCGCCGCCCCGGCCGGCAGAGCCTCGAGCCTCCCCGAGCAGCGTCGACACTCCGCCGACCTCGGCCAGCTGCCGGACACAGTCCCCCAGCCAGCAGGACACGCGGACACGGCTCCGACTCAGGATTCGGATACGAACTCGCGTGTCGGACAGCTCGAAACCCCGGTTTTTCGAGTCCCTTCAGGTACTCATAACTTCCTGCTCGTAACCCCGATTTCGATTCCGTAAATTCCTACGCGAAGCCTGTATGACCCTCTCGGAGCCCGGACAAACCGCTCGGGACATCGCGTCCTGTGGTGATCGCACACCGCGATCCAAAAACAGGAAAAACCAGACTCTGTTTTACCCCGGAACTGAGTACGTCCCGCCAAACGGGACGACTTGGTCGCGCACGGTCTTCACAGATACGTGCGCCTCGTCGATACGGACGTGTAGGATTTTGCGGAAGCTGATTCGGATGTGCGTGCACACCGGAATCAACGCGTATCCGCGGACATCGCTCCGTATCCGCCTTTTCTGTAATTCACCCCAACTTCGTGCACACACGTCGGATCGAGACGAAACTTGCGCCATCGGACTCGTAGCGATACGCTGGTCCTGTGGGTCAAGTTTGGTCCGATTCTGAGAACGTTGACGAAATCGCGTGTCGTGGGCCCCACAGGCCCCGCTCGACGGGCGATTTCGTGATCGGCTCATCGGAATTCAAATCTGAAAGTTCCGTTGGGTTCGTATCAGCGTTCCTGACCTGTTGACACTAAGTTTGGTGAATTTGGAGACCATTGACCCTGACACATTTTTCGGTGCAAAGCGGGCCCACCGGTGGACCCCGTTTTGGCCCGAAATTACCGTTTTTGTCCTTGTCTCCAAATTGGACCCAAGGACAGGCGTTCCTAGCTATTTGACACCTTCTGAGCATGATGGTACTGTTTATTTCAGCTTTCGGAGACATCTCTGGGAATTTCCGAAACCAGGACCTAAGTGGAATCCAAACCTCAGGCAAGTGCACGCCAAACTTGCAGTCATTATTTTCATATTTTCTGTAAAAATACTCTGCTGGATTTCTTGTGCAATTTCATATAAACTGATTTAAACTGCTTAACCTAGGGAACGTATGACGTACCTAGTGTCCGATCATAGTCGGGTGCCAACATCGTACGCGGTGTTGGGTTCGTCATTTAGAGATGGATTTACGATACCCTTTACTCTTGTACTTGACCTATCAAGTACCCTACAACCCAGGACACTTGACACTATGCATGGACAGAATCTTCCTGAGATATTCATGGTGATTCTGAATAGGATACAGGACTTGACAGAGTTATTTATTTATAGACAGTATGACTTGTTGCATTAGTTATAATTTCGCTGACATGGACATGAGACGTTATGGTCATGGCTTGCGTGATTACATTGGGTGGGGAGAGACACACAGGCTACAGGCTGTTCTATATATATATCTACTATTATTGTGAGGTTGTAGACTCTCCAGCAGAGCTAGACCCTTTACGTGTTATTACTGCTACCGGCTCCCCGACACAGAGCTTGTAGCGGTCTCAGCCTGAGTACTAGTGTTGCTCTCATTTGCATATCACATAGATGGTTAGTTACTTAGTTTACCCTGCTGATTCATTATTTATTGCACTGCTTATTCATTTTGGCTTGTATTATCTGTGCCTTGCTATGTCCACTGAGGACCTGGAATGGATTATGTCCCCAGGTTTAGCTGAGGAGCAGTATCCCGAGATATACGGGACAGGAGCTGAAGCTATTGCTGGAGCTGAACCGAACACTGAAGACGAGATGACTGCCGAGGACTTCTCCTGAGTGCTTGTTCCAGTACTCAGTATTTATTTCATGTTTACATCTTTTGTTCCTGGCCTATAGAGCCAGTTTATTTTAGACTTAAGTCGGATTGTTGCTCCGACTGACTTGCTGTGACGATGTTGCTACATTATTTCTATTTGATTATGCAGTTTATTTCTTTATCTTTATGGATGAGATTAGTGTGACTTGTGTAGTAGACCTTATTTACAGCTTAAGTACGCCCTGATGGCTCCATTAAATTGGGTTATCCATCGGTGCGTGCTGCTGGCCATTGCCACGCATCTCCAGTCCCTCGGCATTTTGGGACTGGGGCGTGACAGAATAGGAGTGAGTTGGCTAGGGCTTCGCCAAGGCTCGGTGGTGAGGAACAGGGAGTGTGGAGGTCTTATTTATAGATAGCTAGGTCGGTGGGGGAACCTTCTAGACGAGGCAGTGATGGCGATGGACGGTGGTGATCCGGCGAGATAAACGGTGGGATGAGGTGGTGGTGGCGCGGATTGCTGACCTGGACACGAAGAGGCGGTGGTATCGAAAGCGTGTGAAGCTTCTGGAGGAAGCTAGGTCGGTGACCGGAGTCTCCTAGAAAGGCGGAAAGACGAGGCGGTTGACGACTACAATCGGTGGGTGAACGGTTGGATTTTTGAGGGAGCCTCTCCAAACAAAGATGAACATGGACTATGAGGCTTGGTTCCCAACCAAATGCTTTGGGCTTTAGTTAGGCAAATTATAAGGGCACTACACTTATTACTTGGGACTAGTCCATTAATGAGCAAAGTTTACTCACACTAGCCCATTAGTTTACTCATACTAGCCCAACTTTGAAATCCTCCTCCCAAACACTCCCAAACCCTCCCCACCCCACCGGAGCCCTCCCCCCTCCCGCCGTCCTCCACCGCAGCCTTCCGTCGTCGTCGTCGTCGCCGCCTCTACCTCCTCCCCCGCCTTCCGCCGCCTCCTTCCTCTCTCGTTCCTCCGTCTCGTACTCCCTTTCGGTGCTCGACTACCTCGGCACCCTCGGCGTCCGCCGCTCCTCCCTCCCCTCCTTCCTCCGTCGCTACCACCAGGTCATCCCACTCCGCCGCCGGAAGACATAAATAATAATACAATGACAAAGAAAAATAACAGAACACAGTAAATCAAAAAAGAAAAAGAAAAAATAGAAGAACTGTCAAAATTTGACATATATGTTAATTTTTAGGACTGTCAAAATTTTGACAGTCCTACCAATTGGAAGTACTGTCAAAATTTTGACAGTCCTAAAAATTTAACATATATTTTTATGACTGTCAAACTTTTGATAGTCCTACAAATAGGAAGGACTGTCAAAATTTTGACAGTCCTAAAAATGTATGTTGAATTTTTAGGACTGTCAAAATTTTTTGACATTGACAGTCGACAGTCTAAAAATCATGATCTTAAAATTTTGACTGTCAAAATTTGACATATATGTTAATTTTTAGGACTGTCAAAATTTTGACAATCCTACTAATTGGAAGGACTGTCAAAAGTTTGACAGTCCTAAAAATATATGCTGAATTTTTAGGACTGTCAAAATTTTGACAGTACTTCCAATTGGTAGGACTGTCAAAATTTTGACAGTCCTACAAATTTTTTTTCTGTTAATTTTTTTTTGTTAATTGGTGGGCGGGCCAATTTCAAAATAGTAAAACATCCCAAATTTCTATCCTTAAAATTTGTTAAATTATTCTGTTATTTAAAATAGTAAATTTATTATTGGTACATTAAATATTTTGTAAAAAAAAAAAATACCAAAAGTAAAATTTGAAGGTCGAAACATCATTTTTTTGCGATTCTAAAAATTTGGGAAGTCCGTCAAACAGTGAAACGTTTATCCCGAAGTACTTTTCTATACGATCATTTTGGCACAAACTGGACCTTGTTTCGATCTCCTAGTCAAAAGTTATGATACTTTAAAGTTTTATATTTTTGTCTGTAATATGTACGTCTTACTTCGGATGAAAATTCTCTCTACACGAATTGTGTTATTCTCGTCGAAAACATACAAATCGACCTATTGTGTGACGAAAAGCGATTTGAAAACAAATAGTTATGGCCGTTCGAAGTCTGATCGACGGCAGACGTAATATTCGTACGGTAGATTTTTTTTTTTTGGGGTTCAATGATAACATATTTTATTTTGGATGTTAAACTAAATAAAAAAAAATAAAAATCCAAAACTAACTAAATAGAAAAAAACTAAAAAAACTAAAAATATCCTGACAATTAAAATGAGGACTGTCAAAATTTTGACAGTCCTCATTGTTTGTGGGACTGTCAAAATCCTGATAGTCCTTGTTTTATATAAAATTTTCAGTGGGTTAAAATTAGGACTGTCAAAATTTTGACAGTCCACATAGCTTGTGGGACTGTCAAAATTATGACAGTCCTAACAATTTGTAGGACTGTCAAAATTTTGACAGTCCTTACAAGTGGTAGGACTGTCAAAATTTTGACAGTCCTGATTATAACAGTTCCGAGTGAATTTTGATGACAAATTTATAATTATTAATGATAAAAATTTGGGCTAGCACCAAGTAACAAATGTAGTGCCCTTATAATTTGCCTTTGGTTACAAGTCTTGCCAGACTAGCTGTCCACGTGAAGGGCAAGTCTTGGCTCATATACTCAGTAGTCAGGCTTAAACCACTATCGGTCTGATCCTTAGCTTCATGGCTCGATTAGTTGGAGCCAGGTCCATTAATGGATTGAAGGGTCATTTATTCTGCATGGTTGTTTAGTTGAGATTTGATTATTTCTATTTAGGGACTAATGGATTAATATTAGCAATCAAATTATAAAGTAAAATTATTATTGCAAAAGAATACTAGAAATTTCTATTCAAGGATTTAGTAGTAAGAATTTATGAAAAAAAAATTATTTATTGACGAGAATGAGAGTTACAATAAGTGTTGCTAGAAATTTTATGTTATACAAGTTCGATTTTCTTGAAATAAGAAATATATTTAAATATGTTTATAATATTGACTCTTATGTATTATCTCATGAATTGTGTATGAATTTTTAGTCTCTTGGCAAATTGATCTAGCGACTACATTTCATACTAATCAAAGCTATGGTAAGAATTGCCTAAAAATCTTATATTTTTATTTTATATACAACTGTATGTGTCTACCGATATTGAGAGTTGCTCCAATAAAGGGGTCGGCGAACCCGAAAATTCTACGGAGGGTTGTTCCGGGTGTATATTATAAATTGTGAAAATTTTGGGCTCCATAATACAAAGGATATTTTGTCGAAATTTTCAAAAAATTCCAGAGAGAACCATTTTTGAAAAATCCGAATAATTGGTTATTCTCTATTTCAAGACATTTAGCAAGTTATCTGACTTAGGTTCAAACTCTAAAAATCTTAGATTTGGTGTTTAGATTATATGACGCGTAGGACACACTTGCACGTGCACAAAAGTGTACGTAACATAATTTTAATGTTTTATATTCCAAGGCAAGGAGTACAATTCCATATTTTCGAAAAATTTCTACCAAATGGAATATTACCGTTTAAGCGTGATGCCATGAGCACATGAAACGGCTATATGATTTGATAGCAAATATTTTCGCGAAGACGGAGAAACTTGCCGATCAGTATCCTCGCAAAACATGTGGTCACTGACACACGATATGACATACGATTCGAGACTAGTAATTCAACTTAAATTGTAAGTAGATAGGAATGTTTGAAAATTTATAGAATTGTATTGGGTGGGAGAGAACATTTGGATCACACCGTCAAATTCTTTGCAATAAACACTTGTAAAAAATTGATCAGTAGTGCCGACATCCGCATGACCATGCGATGGTTTGAGGTGAGACTTAGCTCACTACACTTGAGAATTCTTGAGCACAACTCAAGTAATTCGATAGTTGTTATAATTTATTCTTGAGATCAACTCAAGTAATTTGACTCTTGTTATAATGGATTCTTGAGCACAACTCAAGTAATTCGACACATGTTATAATTTTTAAATAATTCTTACATTTATGTGAAATTATGGAAATAAAACTTTTTTGATTGGAATTCTAAGCATCACCCATCAAAAAAAATTATTTGATCCCGGGTATATGGAATTATTGCCAAGTTAATAGGTGATGTTGTTATCCAAAAGCGTTCTCTAAATTGTATTTGCATATAGAAAAATTGTACTGTGGATTGTGGTTGTGATTGTGTATTGGACACCAGGTATATTAGGTTTTGTTAGGAATAAATCATTTATATTTCAAGTAAACAATTATTTTTAGTTTCCTATGTCAGTAAATTCCTTATTCAGGACATGAACTCTTCCTTACAAATTCATCCTTATTTTTTATTTAGTTTACCGCTCTTGATATAAGGACTTGCTTGTCGTTCTGACGACCTAGTTTTGTTCACTAGGAGAAGAGAATAACTATGGACCCTTGTATAGCGTTGATGAGTTGATGGATGATGGAAGATAATCCTTTGGGATAGTCAGCTTATTACATTTTGTAGTTGAAATATGTAAATTAAGGGTTTTAAGAACTCGGGATAAAGTTGGTGTGTTTAAATATGTGAAGTTATCATGTAATATATGATAAGTTTCCTAGATACTTTGTACTTTATCTTAGAATTTTACAGGCGACAATCGCAAATACGATACTATATATGGTATTGTTGCGTAGCCTAGAGATGTATTCATGTGCCAGATCTCCATATTTTGGGAGCGTGACATGACAACCCAAACCCGCTAATCTTGTGGGTCGGGCTGGGCCGGGTTTGCCCGTTGATCGCGCCAGGGCCAGCCCAGTCCGGATTTGACCGTGCCGGGTTCCAGGCCGCCCGACCCATTACACATCTTGAAGCTTATGTGGCAAAAGTTACAGAAGACATTATGTAATTAGTTGTTTAATTCTATATATTGCACTTGACAATGTTCTCACCTCAATATCATCAATTATAAATAAAAAATATTTAGAAAAAGAAATAAGATTATAAGTTATCTTGAAAGTTGAAAAATAAAAAAATAAGCATCTCAATAATTTTGTATTGGAGAATACTTTTGTACTTTATTTTCTTTTGTGAATATAATTTTGTCACCTAGAAAAGACATTATCTTATGTCTCATGTCACATAGGAATTACAACACATTACAAGACAATAGGGTTATATATGCTCTAAGAGCATCTCCAACCTGATTGTCTTATTTTGTGTTGTGATTCATATGTGGCATGAAGCACAAGACAATGTCTTTCCTATGTGGCAAGATTATATTCACACAAGGCAATGAGATAGAAAAATATTCTCCGATGCAAAAATATTGAGAAGACAATAAAAATTACTTTTTTCAACTTCCAAGACAACATTTCCACTTCTTCCTTTTTTTATAAATATTTTTATTCATTATTGATGATGTGGAATAAAGTCATTGTGAAGTCCATTGTCTAGATCTAGAGAACCAACTTCACATTGTCCTTGTCATGTCATTGTCATGTCAACTTCACAGCCACATTTGCATTGGAGAAGGAATTTTGAAATAAGAAGTTGTGATTCCTATGTGGCAACCATTTTTTCCAAACTCACAACATGGTTGAAGATGCTCTAAGACTGTCTTTTCTAGGTGGCAAGATTATACTCACAAGATAATGAAATAGAAAAAAAATTCTCCAATGCAAAAGTATTGAAAAGACAATAAAAAAAATACTTTTTTTCAACTTTCAAGACAACTTTTTCTCTTTTTTTTTTTTTATAAATATTTGTATTCATAATTGATGATGTTGAGATAAAACCATTGTGAAGTACATTGTCTAGAATAAGACAACCAACTTCACAATGTCTTTGTCATGTCACCTTCACAATTTATTTGACATTTGCATTTGAGATAACTTTTTAAATAAAAACTTGTTATTCCTATGTGGCCACAACTTTTTTTCCAAACTCAATAGGGTTGGAGATGCTCTTAGAAGGGTGTTCATGAGGCTGAGCAATTAGGAGACTGGGGGGTCTTGCATCCTTACATGTCCCTCTCACCCCCATGGCATGGCAGGAAGGGAATTGGGCTACCCCTTTACAATGCCATTCTGGGATGGGGGTTGTTTCGCTGCTGTTGTGGTTTGGTGCCAGATAGCAAGCACATTACACTGTGACTACCAAAAGCAATATGAGCGTCGTCGTAAATCAGTCTGCAAATGCACCTTGTGGATACAACACATCGTGATTTCTGTTCTCAACATGTTGCCAATACATCATGTACACAATAAAGCAGAGAGCTGCGCAAGTAGAAGAACCAAAGAGGTGCAGGGACCAGCACCAAATCTAAGGAAAAGTTACCTGTGTGTACAGAATATTTCCACTGCTTAGGCGCCTTCGTTGGCCGTCTTCTGATTAAAGGCATGATAGACTTGACAGTCTCTCTAGAGAGGATGGGAAAGGATTATTAATCCAATTGTCATTCATATGGGATACAAATGCAGCTACATCATTGGAGCACTGTACTCAACATTTTGAGTCCCACAAAAATAATCTGTACACGTTGCAAATTTTCAACAGCTGCCATTTACACCCTCATATTCTACTCAATCAAATTGAATGTTTTACTTGCTGCAGTTGTAAGCCAAACAATTGCAATGCAACACCAGTAGCTACAAATAAATTTTCGCAACCCATGGTCTAAGAAAACGCAGACACAATCACCCTGATAATCAATATTGATATTTTCTGTTTACAATAATCATGAATAGAGAAAACCGATTATGCAGCAGACCTAAATTGCGAAGAACTTTTGATTTCGTAAAGAGACTTCTAGTTATATCTCAAAATCACTTTTCACTTCTAGCTACCAAATCATTTGATGATTGGACAAGGCTAAACATATCCATAAATAGTTGCTCAATTTTGCAGTAAAGCATAAAATAATAGTATGGATCCCTTGCAAAGAATAACTTGGAAATGCAGGGGGAGGGGGGAGTTGGAACACAACTGTTACACAAATTTGGTTCAGAAGAATGATCATTTTGTGTACAGAACATCTTCCCAAGGGTGGCGGTAGAGTGGCTGTTTCAACCTCTTTTGATCAAAAGTATGCCTGCAATTTCCATAGTAATCAAATTAGTAACATTTTGAAGAATGATGAATAATAAGTATTTCTATTATTAACAGTTTCCATCTGTCACAAACAAAGATGTAAAAGTTTAAGCATGCATCTTGTTTGCTAGGAATGAATTCACCATCGTAACTTTGGGCTACTATGTTTTAATTCTGGGTAGTTGAGAGAACACAAGAAACATGGTGTTTGGATATATTATGCCAAGCTTGACATGCTTTGTTTCCGTTTTCTTTTCCACAAACTTGGAACCGAAGGGCGAAGGTCATTTGTAGCGCACTAACGACATTACACCCTAACTACTTTCACATTTAGCATTGAAAACAAATCATGAACTGTGTAAAGATCCAAAGAGATGGTAGATCATCCCCCCTAGTTTAAACACCACGTCATTTACCAAAAAATCAATGGATAACTTGGCATAAATTGAAAGCCTTGCCCCTTTTACAGGAAGCTTGGTTTGTGGATCAAACTGTGATCCACTTATCTTTAACAAATTATCCACTACTGCTAATGAAGTTTGAAGCAGAAAAAAAAAGGTAATCTTCTATAATATGGCCATGCACAACTTACCCGATGAGACCAATTGCACGTGCCAGCACAAAGAGGCCGTTCAGATATCCAATCCCAACAATCTCATCAATCTCTTGCTTGCTGAACATTCCGCTGCCAGATAGGAGATCCAAGAAGAGAGATCCAATTGCACCATCGACATTCAGAACTAAGTTATTTGCTTTTGATAGAGTGTAGTTCTCGACCTGAACAGCATATTCCATGTACTTCACGGAAGGGAAATGAGTGTGTGCATACTTTTGTAGCAATTGCACTCTCTTATCTCTGTTGTCCCTACTCTTGATTCTATCAAACATCAAAGAAATTAAGTTATCAAATATTGATTGTTGAAGAAACACAAGCTTAATGAAGAACAGGAAGCAGAAAAATGTCAACAATCAAGGTTCAGGTAATAAAAATTATATTATAGCCCTGCAAAATACAAGAACATGTACATTGGCTGAAATAATTTTATGTTTCATCGTCGTCTTTATCATCTAAATCTTTGACCATTAAAAACTGCGAGTGGGCTGTGGAGCACAGTTCTGAACCTAGATGGATCAACAGAAGTCCTAAACTCCTAATAGTTACTAGTTCCATATGAACTTATAAATCATTTGATTGAGAGGAACAAGGTCTGCAATCAGTTTATTCTGAGAATGGGATTGGATTGGCTCCAAGTAGGCAGAAAGTAGGGGCTTGTTTTGCTTAACCCAACCTTGACCAAGCTGCCACGGTTGGGTTGGGTTGGGTTGGGCTCAACACACACACCCATCCCACCCACACCCACAAAGTGTGATTAGATTTAACACCAATGCCGATTTGAACCAAGGGGCACAGTATCGATAGTATAATATATTAGCCTATACCAATCTGACTCTGACCCCCACCCATACCATTTGATACCGACATTTGGGGCTATCTTTCCTGGTCCGTTCAGCAAAGAATATTTTTTTAAGAAAAGGTAAGGAAAAAGTAGTGTCAACAGAATGATTCGGTCATGTCGAAGGGTGAATAATATTGATTACCGACACATTGTAACCATTACCATAAGTCAAAGTTGTATATTTATAAATCATCAAAAATCATCCATCTTAAAATAATTGCATTCAGAAGCAAGTTTGTAAAAGCCACTAGGTGCTAGTCGGACGGGCACCGGACGCCTAGCTCCTAGTCCCGCCTAGTTATAGGCGATTCAAAAACAAAAAAAAAAAAAACAAAAATCATGCTAAAAATTGTGCAATTATCCATAAAATCCGAAAACATCCATAGTCGGACGTCGGAGGGAACTAGGCGGACATCGGGCTGACACCGGGTGCCTAGCACATAGGTGTCGCCTGGCCGATTCTTAGAACAATGTTCAAAACTATTTATTGTGGGTGTACTTATAGTATCTATTCTGAATGGATGATTGAGAATTTTTTATATTATTCCATCAAAAATAGCGAAAAATAAATAATAAATGAGTTATGCCTGTAGGCATCAAATATTTTCTAGTTTTTTTACAATTTAGATTTCCAAAAACGAAGAACTCTAAAACTCTGATGTAACCGCCTAAACTACCAAAACCGGCAATATTATTCATAAGAAAGGTCAAAAGCAATTATGGCTAATGTGAACCTCGACCTAACACAACCTAAACCAGACTTTACTTGGGCCAATCCAAATAAAATATAAACACATAAATATTAAGTACATTTCTCTCATCGCCACCATCATCATCCAAACATTCTCCCATCATAATGGGGTCAAGTATGGAGCATAAAAAAATTCCCTGAAAGAGTTGACAAAGTTTTTATGATCAATTGTCAACCTGACATCAACCCTCTACGTTGGTGCCAAATTCTAAGCCAAGGTAACTATGAGTATGAGGAGGTCGTGTCATAAAACCTAGGGGATTATGAAGTTTAAGCTTATGCAACCAAAGAGCACCCTCTAAGTTCCACTAGACTATAAAGAGTCTAAATGAAGAGGTAAGATGATACGATTTGCTACTGGGAATTGTATTTATCTCTATGACACATTAAACCAAAGACTGAAGGAGTGACAATCCCGAAGTACATTCCTCCATAGATAATATCCTTTTAAATTTAATCGTTCATCACAATGGATGAAGAGTTTATATGTGCCTAGGAGTCATCAAATAAGATGATACGATTTGCTATTGGAAATTACATTTATCTTTATGACACAATAAACCAAAGAGTGGAGTAATGACAATCCAGAAGTACTACAGTTATTGAACCATTCATCACAATGGATGAATAGTTTATACTGTGCTTGGGAGTCCTCAAATAAGCCAAGAAAAGAGGAAACTAGAACCTGAGTCCACTCCTCTCTCTACTCTAGTATTGGACTCTATAGTCTCTTCCTGCCACCTCTCCTTAGATCTTCCACCCGTACCCACTTGAATTTACCCTGCTAATGCTCGTGTTGGAGTTAGGTTTGGTAATGTCCTACCTGAGGTAGAGATGGATGTGCATAGTTGGCATTTGTTGAGGACAGGTTAGCATGAGTATGTTCCCAACATGACCCAACCCCCACGACTTTACACCCTTAGTGCAACCCAGCTCAACCTGACCTCTGTCTCTCCACGCAACAAACTAATCCAAGCTTAAGTCCAGAAATTTCCATCCCAAACCGATAGCTGTGCTGAATTCAGCTTCAGCATAAGATAGAAGAAGAAAATTTGTGCAGAAAATGAGACGTGACTTGTAAAGCCGTCCAAGTGCCACAAGGCTCCTGCTAATGCAGGATCTTGGAAAGTTAAAGATGAATGAAGCGGTATCTCCATACTACAGAGAATCAGACCTCAATCGGCCAAGCCTTACCATTGTATCAATCAAATTGTAGGAAAAGCTACTTTTAATGACTACTGAAACAGCACTAACATCAATTTATATAGCACAATCGGTACATACACATTTGGCACTGTATACTAATTTTAGAAGCTACCAATAGCATTTGAGCTCAGTCCAGAACAAAATGATTTGACATCGGTCTGGGAATCTTAACCTAGGCTCAAGCCCAAGCCCTTTATTGTCAGTGATAACCTAATCCAACAATGTCCAACAAGCAAGTCTGATTGATGGATTCTGGTAGAGCTAACTTGTGAGCTCAGTGGCACTTTAAAGCACAGATACATTTACAAGATCCAGATATGATAAGATATTGGTTTGGTGATACGACAAATCTCAAAAATATAGGAAATAGTATGCAAGGAATACAATGCTTATGTGTGTTTGCCTTAGCCTCTCTCTCTCTCTCTCTCTCTCTCTCTCTCTCTCTCTCTCTCTCTCTCTCTCTAGATCAGAACTAGAATGAAACACTAGGCTAAGGTATTGGTATTCTAAGTTGACCGCGTAATCGGATTTACTATTCATGCCACCAAGGGTTCACTCTTTGTATCCCCGATATGCCATTGTACTATACCGTAAATTTTTAATTTTTAAATGGGTGGATATGTTCTAGGAGTATCCAGTGCGAATTAGGCCACACTCCAAGCTGTAAGTGATATGCACCAGATTCAGGTGCATAATGGGCTCCAAATAATCTATCTCATAGATGACAACTTAGAATGGACAAAGTGGTATAAATTCATGAATTGGTTCTCAGTGAGAGAGTGGCAACAAATACAGGCAACTATTTTAGCACCAGAATTGATAGGCTTCCACATGCTTCAAGACATAGTTGTCAATATAATCTTGTATGCATTTCTTCACTAGCCAATGATATGAGATTCTGAACAACGGTTTTGACATGTAATTGTTGTAGTGTGAGATGTTGTATCATCCCGTTCGATGTTCCTTAAAAAAAAAAACCACTCCACTCTAACGAAGTATGGTGGCCCATGCAGGTCAGTCGTCACAAATATTGTGATATCGTGGTAGTAATTAGGTTTAGTCGTACTACTACGAGCCTGCAATAGAATATGATTGATGGATTAAAGAAGATTATAAGACGTCGAGTACTTAATCACGGATTAGAATTTCTTGATGGATTCCTGAGATGACCCTTGAGAATCTTAATTTGAACAAAGCAATTGGAAATAGATTTAAGCCATTTTTTGTTCACCCTAACTTTTGATTCAACTTGAAAACATATCTGTTGTTGAACCTAATTCTTGCATTTAGATAAATTTTATGATATATGGAAAGAACATTAGAATAGAGGTCGAGGATAAAGCCATTGAGAAAAGATGTTAATATGTCTTAACATGCTAAGTACTTTCTAGATGATACTCATCAAGGAACAATTATCCTACGATGACGGAAAATGGAACTTCGAGAACTATGAAGGCAAAGATAGTAGAACTGAGGATCAGAAGAATAAATTGTTGGATATTACTGTGTGATTTTAGACAGCGTTCTGCCGCCGATACTGCGGCATAGGCGTCGTACCCACGTACTCGTATCCGATCATCCGGACGCGGGTCGTGACAAGAAGTGTTTGGTTGGCTGTAAATTGAAATACATGCAACATTTGTTGCAGCATTTACACCATTTTAAACGTTAGGCCCGATGTTAAACTGTTTCATCAACTCATTTATTACACAATTTACTCACAATCTCTCTTCATTCAATAAAATAAATATCAGTCACAAATGATGGATTGGTATTTACAAACAACAAATATTGCAACCAACATCTTCATTACATCACTCAATGGATATGTAAATCATGTAACATCATTTACAGGCAACCAAACAATGTATTTGCAACACCAAACAACAAATACTACATGCAACAAAAGGTTGCATGGTATTTCTATTTCTGGGCAGCCTAAAATCCCTAGACTCTAAACATCCCTAGAGACACTAGCTTATAACTGGATCACTAGCGGAAGCAGTACAAAAGTGAACTGTTTTTATGTGTATATACTAGATTCCCACATTTCTGTTCTCCTAGAGACTCAGTTATTCTTGAAAATCAGGACCAGGTCTGAAAATTTTAACATTTTAATCCCTAAAAATTCATGTAAAGAATGCTATATTCGTTCAGAATAAAAAGTCACTATGTACAACAAGACAGTATGCTTCAGATACATCATTTTATTTACTTTAATTCTTTTTTTATTTGGAGAAAACAGAATCATTTTGTCAGCAAGTGTTAAAAGATACCTCCCTAACTCAAAACACTAGCCAAAGAAGTACAAATATTGAACAGCATTTATGAGTGTTATTATTTATAAATGCATGTAATTATCGACTCTAAATTCCCAAAGCTCTATTCACCTAGAGATGGGAGTATATCTGAAACATAACATTTTATCTCTATAAGTTCATGTAAAGAAAGCAATATTGGCCTAGTATTGAAACAGTCACTACATGCAGTTTAGCAGTTTGCAACAGGTTCATTTGTCCTCTTCAAATTTTAATATTTTTTTAGAATCATATCCATTTGACAGCATGTAGTGAAACTTGACTCCCTTTTGTTAGTTAAACCGCAAAAGTATATGATTGCAATCCATCAACATTTAAGACAGAAAAATGTTAAATACACCTAGAGAATTAATATGAGAATTTGTCCAGATAAAGCACTTAGTAATCACCTAGCTAGAATCTAGATACTTCACCGCACTTTGTAGACACTCAAACGATGTTTCCAAAGGAGAATTCAGAGCTCAGATCCCGTTTCTGTGATGATTTAGTTATTTTAGTCCACAATCACTCATATTCATAACCCTTTTTTCTCGTCACTGTTTACAAAAATACTTTAATCATCCTGATTTTGACACATTAGACATCAGGAGTATTTTCTCTTCAAAAGAAAAATATATCAGGAATATTTATGAAATATGATGCATATTCCAACCTAAGGCTGAAGCCGCTGAACCATGATGTATTCAGAAGCTGAACTTTCAAGCATCTAAGGCAAAGTTACCTACAATTTGGACCATTATGGCACAAGGAAAACGGGAATGCACTATGCCACTTTGTCTGGAACAGAGAATGGTTGGGGTAGGCTTCTTCAGAGTACTTTGGTGGAAACATGTGTATGACTAGGATTAATTTTCCTTGATTTACAGAGGGGTAAGGCTCTTGATTGTTGCAAATCAAGTGCACGATGTAGTTTTCCTCCATTAATAGTGTTGAACTGTGTCCCTTCTGTAACCAAAACAATCAAACATGTGGGACTGAGATCAACTTCAGTTGGCTTGGGTTATGGAACTTAGGAACTCTTAACATTCAACATTCTGGAACGGCAATGTTCCACGATTCGAATGAAACGTGTAGTTCGAATAGCTGGGGGTTGAGTGATTTATGGCAACTCTGATCAAGTCCAACCCTTTAATGAAAATGAACATCAAGGGAAACCTAGCAGACTTGATACAGACCATTACTGTATGTCTCTGTACAAGAGGCCAAAATAGTAAAGCACAGATCCATCTATCAGTAAGTCTAATAAGCTGCTCTACTCTGACAGGTGAGGCATGCAAATTGCAAAGTGAATGATAGTCAACACATTCACTTGGATCAACCAATCTATAGAGAAACAATGGTACAGTAAAGCCGTAAACACACACCAACATTTTTGCAGTTAAGCATCATAACTAATTAGTGCAGAATGTTAGGTGTATATTTAGTTTGTGAACTGATCGTCATCCATGTACCCAAAAGGTTGTCCTGGACACTAAATCTGGGAGTAAAATGCAGGTGCCAATAGGTAAAGGGAATGTCAACCATCAAGGTCAAGTTTCACATTATTTACATTAGCAGGAAACCTTTACCTGTGTCCGATCCCCGGTACACGAATGCCTTTCTTTTTCATACTTTCAACGAACTCATAAGGAGTGAGAGCCTAGGAAGAAACATGTTTATATATGTTATAATGTCCATGATACAGAATCAAGACCATGACAACTTGTAGCAGAGATGTATATAAAGTTGCATCTTATTTTGCACAGAACCAACTCACCCTGTCATGTGCATCCTTAAAATATCGAGCAGCATCATCAATTGCACCACCAAATCGTGGACCAATTGTAAGAAGCCCTGTTCAAACACTGATTCAGTTTTGCATTCTCATAGAATTAACTTAAGATGCATCTAGATGAGAATTATGATACAAAGAGTAGATAGTATATGCAATTGACTATTGCAAATTACCAGAGACAAGGCTGGAAACTAGATCCTTCCCTGCCCTTGCAGTCACAATAGTGTTATGAGCACCAGATACGCAAGGCCCGTGATCAGCGCACAACATGATGCAAATCTGGTAATTGGTGAAGATAGCGTATTAGAGAGACAAGATATCTCATAACGTTGCCTTCACAAGAAAGTTGATTGATTTTTTTAAACCTAGGAGAAAGTCTGGTATACAGAGCTAAAATAGATGAAGGGACTGAGAGAGTAACTTAGAATGTTCCAGAAAGTTACGGAAAAAAATGCTCATATCACATTGTATGTACTCACCTCAATAAATTGTGTGCAGTAACGTGGTAGGCTACGCTTAAACCATAGAAGGGAAATAACATCACCAACACCATAACCCCGTTCAATAATAGTAGACATAGGCACACCAGCATAAGAAGGTTCCTCACCTGTTAGTAGTCACAGTAGCAAGCGGTTAAACATTTACACATTTCACTGCAGTAACATAAAGAAATGTAAAGCAGAAGATAAAAGGAGCGCTCATAATCCAACCTCTGTCATCAGAAATTGTGGAGATAATATGTGTTGGGGCCCGAACCTTCCCACTTTTAATTGCAGTGTTAAGATCCTCCGGGATTTGAGGAGGTTTAACTTCCTTTACAGGGGCAATTTTCCCTTCTCCAACCTAAAATTCAAATATATAATAAGGTGACTAGCAGTAATAAGTATAAGATGCTTTCTGTATGTCTTGAACTAATTTTGAAGTACATCATAAACCAACCATATGTAAAGCAAATATTTTTTCCAATGGAACATACTAGTTTCTCAAAAGTCTCTTTAATTGCATCTTCTAGTGCTTCAAATGAAGTTGGAACAACAGCTCCTGCTTCTCTTAAAGCCTCATTTTTTGCTTGTGCAGATTCCAACTCACCACCACTTTTAGCACCCTGGTTTAATAGCACACAATGACATGATGAAACCAAGACTTTTTGTACAAAAGACTAAAAGAACAGGATGCTTATATCTAACTCACAGCATGACCAAATTGCACTTCTGACTTGAACAGACGCGCACAGGTTCCACTAACCCAAGCGACCACTGGTTTATGAACCTTTCCTTCCTTTAGCGCCTCGACTAGGGAGTATTCATCACTTCCACCAAGTTCTCCAAGCACAACCATCATCTTGATCTAATTACAAGCCAGCAGTATATTGCTCAAAAGTAGCCAGAGGAGACATACCAGTAAAGTTTGAATCAAGATATTCATACCATAAGCAGTTATGACAAATACTTATCATACTGTAAGAAATGAAACAATTGCTTGATTTAAATTTGGAAATCTGGTTGTTTCAAAAGTTATATTTCTGAAGAAATTGATAATCATTGCTAGATATGTTAAATTTAAATGCATTTATTACAAGTTTTTAAGCAAATTCTCCTAAAAGTGATAGTGACCTGATCCTATCTATAAACATTGAAGTATGAAACTGTATTAGTGGCCACTGTTCCAAATGGAAGGTGTAATGGCTGCTACAGTAGTTTCAACCCTCAGCCTGTTGAACCTACTATCCTAAAAGCAAATTCACATGTCTAACGTTGGACTCTGGGCAGGAGATGCTCCTGGGAGAGGACCGAAGAAGCAGCAACATCATAATTGAGACGAAGAGGCAGGAGTGGCAGACTGTTTCTCTAGCAACCTTTTTCTTTTGATTCTCAATATATGTATCTTTGGTAATCTGTGGTTGGGGCTGCTGTAAGTTGTCTTCTTTGGGCTTGTGAGTTATAATGTGCTTGTAAATGTGGTTTTGTTACAACACTCTTTAATGGAAATCGCCGATTTACTCAACAATAACAACAAAAACAAAAAAGAAAAGGAAAGGAAAAAAAACTCAGCAAATTAAAAGTGATTTACTGGCTGGCAGTTTGATGGATTGTTTAGCCAGTATGACTTTATCTAATTTGTTTACTACTTATGATATATGTGTAATGTTGGAGGATATTCTATGAAGAATTTAATTCTGATAGGAAGTTCGGTGTGGTTTGGCGTACGAATAACGAAATGCCAAAAACTTTCAAGATCCATCTGGTTCTTAGGCGTGGAGTATAGCTAGTCATGGACTCATCTAGTGATTGTGCTGACCATGCCATATGGTGCTTTTCAATTTATGTTTGGCCACTGCTTGAATGGAACATTGAAACTAGTCCACATCTGTGCAAAAAGGAGCAATGTCCTCTAGACAAAAGGGTAGCATTTGCCTTCACGTACAATTAAGAAAGAGGATCTAGTTATCAGCTTTAGTTGTCAAGCCATGTAGCATTGACAACTAAACAGTATGTGGAAATTTGGCACAGGCTTGTCATGTCTATACAGCAAGGAAGTCAAAGGCGCAAGACGTACTCGAGGCGCAAAGAGTCTATATCGTCCGAGGCGCAAGGCGCACATCCGAGAGATGCGAGGCACAAATATATATATATATATATATATATATATATATATATATATATATATATTGATGAAATCAAGTCCTGTTAATTTGAATTATCCTTGAAAAGCAGTTGAAGAATATCTTAAAACTTCAATTTATATATATCACAGGAGTACTTTTTGAATTGAAGTTTTAAGATATTCTTCAAATCCTTTTCAAGGATAATTCAAATTAACAGGACTTGATTTCATCAAAAGATAGAAATGATATATATATATATATATATATATATATATATATATATATATATATATGAACTACTAGAAGCAATAACAGTAAAAACAACAGTATACAAAACAGTAAACTGAGAACAGTATACAAAATAGTATACAAAATAAAAAAATAAAAAATACAGATACGATAGTGAGAATTTCGTTTGCAGGAACAGTATAAAAAATAGTATACAAAACAGTAAAAAAATAGTATGTTCATATACAAAACAGTATTAAAAACAGTTTAAGAAACCATATAAAAAAAAGTAAAACATTATACACAAAAAGTAAAAAAAAAAGAGCATAAAAAAGTATACAAAACACTATAAAAAAAAAGTAAAACAACAGTTAAAAAAACAGTATACAAAAAAATATTAAAAAATTGGTCCATGTGTAAAAAAATTCACAATATTTTCAAGGTGCGCCTTAACTACTCTGCGCCTCATGGAAATGTGCGCCTTATGAAACACGCCTCTCTTGGACAATCCTGAGACGTTGTCCCTGCGCCTAGGAGCTGTAGCGCCCCGCTCCGCGTCGACGCTATGTACAAGTGATATCGCCTTGCTTGCTCGAACGGAATTCTCGGAGAGTTCCCGACCGATTGATCAATGTGAGTGGGCAGAACTGCATTCTCTGATTCTTGCACGACTTAATAATGAATCTAAGTTTTTGAATGCTTGTTTGCTTAAGAAGAATGTTTTCATAAGAGAATGATAGAACCGACTCAGCATGCTAATAAGAGAACGCACATAGCTTGTCATTGAAATGAATCTGCTGCCTAACTAGAGAATATGTATGCTTGTCAGAATTGAGATCGAACCATTGCTATGCTAATGAGATATAGAAATGTTGCATGCTTAGAAACACCGACACAGCTATTGAACGAACCTTTGCTATGCTAAGAAAGATAAGTAAGTGAATCGCTTGATTATGTCCCTTTGAATATGCTAAGAAAGAGATAGTTTTTGCATGCTAAGATATGAAATCAATCGTGCTTGCCTTGATATGTTTCGTTTGTCTGTTTGCTATATCGAACTGCTAAGTGAATGTGTGAGTGTAGTGACTGATAGTACGCCCTGAGGATACGGCCCGCAAGGGTCTAGTGGGGTGTGCTATTAGTAATGTGAAAGATGTGCTTCGTTATGTGCTTCGTTGATAAGATGTGCTTTGTTTGAAAGGATATGTTTTGCTAAGACTGCATATGTTTTGCTTGATCATTGTTTTGCTTGAACTATGTGTTTATGTCATTGTATTGGTCTCGGACAACTTGTGCACAAGGTCTTGTCTCTCGAACGGTTCCTGGGGCACTGGGAACCGCTCGGTCCGGAAGAGATTTTTGGATCGCCCTGAGGTGTACGGCTCGCAAGGGTCTAGTGGGGCGATATGTCTATTAGTGTTGTGCGGAACCTATGATGTCACAGCTGCTTGCACTCGGGTGTGTTGGTGAAGAGCTGAACCTTGGGTCACAGTTGCCGACACCCGCGCGTGCTAGTGAAGAGCTGAACCTTGGGCAACTGCTGCTAATCATGGGGCAACCCATGGACCGTCATATAGATAGGGCGCATGCTAGGTTTACCTTCTTGCATACCTATCGATTGATGACACCAGTGATTGATACATAAGTTATTGAATATGCAAATTGTGGCTAACTTGTGTGTCTGCTGCAGGGATAACCGTTCGGCTGTGGGTAAAAAATGCAATGAGTTTATGCATAAGACTGTTTGTTCATTTTGTCTGCATCGTAGAGATTATCTGTTAGTGCTTCATGCATTGCATCGGTCAGACAATGACTATTAGTGCAGAGCTGAACCTCGGTCACAGCTGCTAATAGTATCAGAATGTGAGTCATTGGTTAGCTGGATTACCGCTACCGATCCTGAGTTTCTCGGGGACCGAATTCATATAAGCTAGTTCTTTTGTGTGCCTGAGATATGATAGTCTACTTGATATGTTTGCCTTGATTCGATATGTTCAGTCTGCTATAGAACTTTGCCCCAAAGAGTTAGATTTGTGTTGCACAATACATGCTGCGCACTACACGATAGAGCACTGTCCCGATTCGTATGCTTATGAGTTTGAATATGCAAACTGTTTCAAAGTTATGTTTTTCAAAAGATGTAATCTGACTATAGTTCTGAACTGCATAAAATGAACCTAAGTAAAACTAGCAAGATCACTAGTAATGCAATGTTTTGCCACATGATTACTTAGTGTGGGTTTCAGGGGGTGTAGCTTCTGTTCAGTTGTTTTATCTCACCAGTACTTGTATAAAGTGCTGACCCACCAACAGTTTGCTTGTTCTCAGGTGCTCGTTCATCCGAGGAAGCGATAGCCGTGCCTCATCCCAAGGAACCGGAAATCTGGAGTCGATGTCTTGAGCCGTATCAAGTTGAGCTGCTTTTGTATAGAGGGACATAATGTATGGAATGGTGTTATTGTAATCGAGAGAAGAGTGCTTGAGCGATCTGTAACCTCGGCCTTGCGCCGCTTGTAACACTTTTGATTATCAATAAAAGAGCTTGTTTTGCATATACCATTGTGTTCTTTACTTTTCTGCAATATGTGTGCCGCTGCTTCAGTATTGAATAGCTTACTTGCCCTTGTATCAAAGCTTTGGCCTTGTGCAAGCGCACTTTAGGCTTGCACGGCATCACGTCCCGATGAGAACGATTGTCCTGCGGGAGAGCTGTAACGTGGTGATTCACGTTCAGCGGGGACTATCGAGCTTGCGGGAGATTGGGGTGTGACAGGAGCAAAGTGCGCCTGGGGCGCGCCTTTGACTATACTGTTATACAGAGAAGGAATAATAGTGAATCTAGAATAAAGGGTAGGCTTTGCCTTCGCATTCAAGAATGTAACACTAATATGTAACTATTAAAGATGTCCACTCCTTGGTTGAGGCAACAATTTTGTCATTAAAATAATGTTACACTTCTATTTAAACAACTGCTCTGTAAGATAATAATAAAAATGTATAAAGTAAAGGTTTGAAAATTATGTCCTATAGACAATATATCACCTGAGGTATGTTGTTGAACCTCGAAATATGGTCAGAAAGTGTTGATCCAGGAAAAACATCTCCTCCAATTGCAATGCCTGTAACAGTTTAAAGAGGTCAACTTTATGCCAGTGCTCAGGGATACCATATCTTGACAAACATTACCTTCATAAATCCCATCAGTCACTCGAGCAATTGTGTTGTACATCTCATTTGACATGCCTCCCTGGAATCACCATATCAAAATATCAGCCTCAAGATATGCTTTTGTAACATATAGTAAAAAACATACTGTTGTTGCATCAGCAGTTTGTAAAAGTGACTGTAATCTTGAAGGAGTTCTGTGAACCAAGAAACAAACATAAGTTCACTTGGTACTAGATTAATACTAAAGGTTCATGGACATCATTCAGTTTGCAATCACCAATCATCTGATTAGGAATGATAACATATTTCCAAAGTTTCTCAGTTATAACCGCCATCCTCATGGAATTACAGACATACATTATGGAGGTGACTGCAGAAAGCTTTGAACAGTTTATGAAAACTCTAAATAGATACCCAAATCCAGTAAGCACCATTGTGACTAGTTTTTCTGATTAGAAATGTGAATGCTTCGTACTTATACCATGAATTTGTCATATAGTTTTAACTGACGCTAATATAAATGGGAGCAAGAGCTTATGGAGGCTGCTGCTGCATTTTCTAGAATCGCTAGCATGACAAACAAAGAATATAAAATGCACATTTGCACTTCAAGCATATCGTCTCTTTAAGAAGATGAGTTTCATGAGAGATGTAGCAGGTCACAAGTTAGTGTAACAATGTAACTTGTATATAGCATTTCAAATTCAAAGAAGATGGCAAACCTACAAGGATATCCCACCAAACGAGATAAAAAGGATATTTCTTTGACAAATTTATATACGATCTTCTTTTCTTATAAAATCTGGTGCAATGCATTATATATATATATAATAGGGAGAGATGGGGGGGGGGGGGGGGGGGGGTGGGGAGATAATAGGGGGGATGTGGATCCCTCCTTATATATATATATATATATATATATATATATATATATATATGTGTGTGTGTGTGTGTGTGTGTGAGAGAGAGAGAGAGAGAGAGAAACCCGCGGGGAGTGGCATAACCGCCCCAGCTTGGAGGATCTCGGTGAAGAGATCCAGCCTCGGGGGATGGTGGGGAAATATATATGTAGTTCTCTACATATATATTTCCTTTTTTTAATATATATATATATATATATATATATATATATATATATATATATATATTCAAATCCTGCAAGTTAACCTTAATCATCCTATGATCCTAGTTGAATGGCATTTTTGTCCCGGGTTTGGTAGGATGGATTTGGGTTTGGATTTGTTGGGTTTGAGGTTAAAGGAGAGGAGAGAAGGGGATGGCCATAGGAGAAGGGGGTGGCTGATAGAGGATGGAAGAGGTGGGGGATAACCGATGAAGGAAGAGAGTGGGAGGAGAAGGGGTAATAGTGTTGGAACTTTGGTTTTGTTGGGTTTTGACTTTTGAGGATGAAGGAGCAAAGGTGGGGATGATGGCAGAGGGAGGGAGGGAGGGAGGGCCCCAGCTTTGGAGGTGGAGGAGGAGGGCAGCTAGTTGGATTGGAGAATGAAGGACGATGGTTTAGAGTTTGATGGGTTTGAGTTTGGAATGGCAATGGTCAAAAATATGGCATCCGTAAGGTTTAATGGTGGTCCTTTATTTCCCTTAACCGTAGGGTTATAAGAAATAATCTTAAATTTGAGGGTTCTTCCAAATATCAATACTCAAGGGTAGTGCGTGTGTCATAGCATTCAAATGGTCTAAATTGCAACTTGGGCACTAAAGAGCAAGAACAGTAACTAGATAAAATGTCTTATTTTGAGGCAAAATTTCTTATCATCAATGAGAATGCCTTCAACACCCAACATGTGATAGTTTTGACTAAAAACTATGATATGGCTCTGACATCTCAATCCAGAACTTTCTTTTTCATACAAATCCAAAATCAAATGGGGGACAATTATCATAACAGAACTGGAACCATGTCAAGTCCTAAAATTGAGCTATAATTTAAGCATTACTTCAAGTTAAGACATTATTCAAACATTTAAGCACTTTCAGGTACAGAAATACAACATATAGAAGAGAGCGTGGGTTTTCCGAAATGAAACAAAGATAGTTAATTAGATAGACCTCTGACAAGAAGCTCTATACCAAAAACTTGGAGGTCTCTAAAATAGGAAGCAAAAGTTCACATATTTGACCATAGAAAATTCTTCAGGGTTATGTATGGGTTTATCTGTATTGTACATATAATAGGAATCAAAGGTTCCCTAGTGCCCACCCTGTGCCTTTTACTTAGTATATTTAACTAAAATCAACTAAATTCACTTTAAAGAATGACGAGTAGTCGGCTTGTTATGTGCAGGTGTCACTACAAGCAATTGCCCCCTCAATGCACTCTTTTTTATGTCATGTGCATCATTACTTATGCATAGGACTGAATTCTTTCAACATCTTACTTGTTATCAGGTAGCGTTCCTCACCTCCTCCATCTGCCCATAACTATGTCTGCCTCCTTTTCTATAAACAATCCGAAATAACATAAGGCCCCCTTCCATCTAAATGTTCTTCTGTTGAACATGAAGTAAATGCAATTTAATTTTCTGTTTATTATACGGAAAGATGTAGTTTTTCCATCGTAGTTTGTTATCTCAGCAAATGATTTTGCCTTTTACATGCGACAAGTAAGGTTCAATAAAAAATGGGTTAGAAAGTAAAGTAGATTAGGGAGTAAAAAAGTGGGAATTATGAATCTTCCCATCCTTGCTACAATATGGGCTCCATATTAAGACGATGTAATGTAAGGAACTGTCATTCATAAGATATTGCAGTTAGCAATGTTATATAAATTGCTAGGAGGCCATTATACGACAAGGGGATGCCTAGTTCAGAGTTCTCAGGCAGCTAGGCGGCCTGCTAGATGGATTTATGTGGAAAAAAGCATTACCATTAAAAAAAATCTTAGGTTTTTCTAGCTCATTGAAAGTAATACAAAACTATATGTTAAATGAAAGTAATCCAAAACTATATATTAAATGAAAGTAATACAAAACTATATATTTATATGTATATATATAAAACAAGGATTACATTATAAAACTTTATCAAATACTCAAATGGACGAAAGATTACAATAACAAGTATTGCACAAATAGAATTATAATTTATAATTCACCAAAAATAATATAATACGAAAATAAAAAGTCAATATAAATATTTTGGGCCAAGCCAAAAACTGTCTATGAAAATAAAAGGATTATGCCAAAAACCAATTTTTGAACAAAACATTGATAAAAATAATAATAACTAGAACAAAATATAGGCAGCATATTGTTGCTTTTCCCCGCATAAGCTTTTCTTCTTTTGCCGCATACTGTTGCTTTTCCCCGCATAATGTCGTTTTACCCCGATTAATGCCACCTATCGCCTAGAACGCACAATATACTGAAAATTTTGGCGGTGGGTAGCCACATAGAAGTGATTATACAGACCCTTTATAATCTTAATCATACAATAACTCGATGGGATAATCAAGTGAGTATAATATAGTAAATAATATTGCCCGAAGTTAGAACATACTGATTTTGAAACGAATCCGACAGATCCAGGTCTATAAAGCTTGCTTTGGACTATATTGTCAATAGTTCCTGCAGTGTCTCCAATCTTAAAAGCACCAGCCTGAATGCCCCCAACAGTAGCAGGACCAATAACAACCTGCAGTCAGTATAGCCCAAAAGACTGGTTAACAAAAGAAAGAAAGTTTGGTCTAAGGACCCAATATTGATGGAAAAGGCTATGAATGTTTAAGACTCTGTACCTTGTTATTAGCACGTGCGAAGGCAATCAACTGTTTTGTGTCCAATTCTGGAACACCTTCAGCAATAATAGCTACAACACGAATTGTAGCTTGCTTCAGAGCAGACAAGGAAGAGGCAGCTGCACTGAAAATAAAACAAATAGAGCGAGGTTGTGATACGAGTTTAGGACTGTTGCTTCTAGTTAAGGAATATAAATATTCAACGCACCAACCTCCTGAATGAAGCAAAGTTGATAAAAACGTCAGCAGTTGGATGTGCACTACAAGCTGCTTCAATGCTACATTAAAGACCTCAAGAAAATTAGAATTGTGTGTGCACTGTGCATCCATGTGATAGCACTGACGAAGTTACAATCTGTAATTGTGGAAAACATGCAGAAGTGGATTATGAAAAGAAAAGAAAAACTCAAAACCTACATATTTGTTATTTATCAGAAGAAAAGTGCTTCACTATACAGCTTGTACAAACTCCCACTCCCAATATTGCTTTTGTCCAACCTAAATTCTTCCTATATATATATATATATATATATATATATATATATATATATATATATATAGGAAGAAGGTAAGTATTCCACGATAGCTCCCACTGGGAATCGAACCATCGCCCACTCGGGGCTTATGCCTCCACACTAGTCACTTGAGCTAGAGTTCATTGGCATATATATATATATATATATATATATATATATATATATATATATATTTTATGTTCTTGGCCTTCTCGAATCCGTGGCAGAGCCACCCAACCAACCCGAGCGGAGTGGGGTCTACAACCCAGAGTGCTCAATAGGGAGCCCCCCTTTCGCGGAGAGGGGTCTACAACCCGGGTCACCCAACAGGGAACTCTCACCCCATCCAAGTAGGCTTGGTATGCCTGTGGCACAAAACCACGCAGCCGGTGTCCAAGGGGGGGCTCGAACCGTGGTCTCCCCCACAGGAACCCCCCGTTGTAACGACTAGGCCACAACCCTTGGATTATATATATATATATATATATATATATATATATATATATATATATATATATATGAGATGCCCAAAGGCCCAACGGCCTATTGGGCTAGATACTACTTACCCCTATATTTGCACACAGCCAAAACAATTATGTTCCATAATGTTCTAAATTAAATATGTTGTACTAGAAAAAAACAGCAAAAGCAGTCTTATTGAAATTTTTAGGACTGCCTACATGAATCCTCTTACATAATTGAGTTATCATAAGCAATCTGGAAAAACTATTGCCCCTAAGATAGACTTCCGTATAAATATCATAAAACAAATATATATAGAATCACAGATGAAGAAACTGTATATGAATATCCTAAAGTAGGCATGCATGCTAACTACAAAGCCATTTGTGACTAATAGCAAATTATTGAAGTCCCAGTGTAGTGGTTGTGATAATCGATAGGTTGTGACATTGTAACCATGCAAGATGAAGGCAACGATGTGTTTGTGGGTGAGGCATTTGGAGTCTAAAGATGTTTGGTGTTCCTATGATCATTTTTAAGGTAAACATGAACTTAACCTCTGTGAAAAATCGTTCACATTATCGGCAGACAAAAGGAAAAGGTTTCCCTCATGGTAACACTGTTATTCTCTCTCTTGACTTTTTCCAGTGGCAAATGCATTCACATCTTAGATATAACCTTAATGGCATTGAAAAAAGAAAGTTACAAAACCTCATTTCAGTTTAGAAAAAGAACACAAGATCCATTTTAGAAATGTGGACCTGAACAACTAATGCTCAAATTGACAGAGTTATGGAATCAATTTCATTACTAAGTGATGCATATAACCATTCCGATTCTATATAGTAGAATAATTTGTAAGGATCTGGGGCTAAGTTAATATAACTCTTGTACTGCTTGTCATTAATTATACAGTTGAACTCACCTTGGATGAACAGGAATAGCGATCTCCTCCTGGCCAAAGAATAGCTTTTGGAACCCCTCAGCACCGGGATTAATTATTCCAGCAACAGAAGGTGTTTCCCTCCCTATAAAGAATCGATGAAACTATTACCATTTAATGTTCTGCTAACTTACACCATATAAATTCTAGCAATTATATCCAACATAGAGTCCATTGTAAATAGAATGTACCCACCGCAAAGGAAGTCAAAATCAAGCATTCTTTGGATTGGAAGTTGCTTGTAATTGTAAAACAATGCTTGAGTAGTTCGTGAAAAGAGCTGTCCTGTAGCCATGATGATGAACAACAGCAATGCCTGAAAATAGATTTGAAATTAGATACTCTTTTCGGTGAAACAACCATGTAAATTGTGTGTGTGAGTATGTGTGTGCACGGGTGTACTAGAGACAAGCACATCAATCACAGAGACTATGTTGAGATGGAAGGTTTCAGAAAGAAGTTTGTTGTTTAAGCTATATGTTGCAAGAACACATATAAATACAAGGTGTACGAATACGGGATACGGGATAGGTACAACTTAGTTACCTATGTTGCACGAGTACGGGCACATATACAAGTACAGAAGATACAGATATCATTTTCCTGTGTCTGTCCAACATAGTGTTTCACTATGGTTCAGAACAGAGAGCCAGCTATACCTAGCACCTAGCTGCAAAAAATGAAGTTTTACAGTAGCTATAGTACTATACAGATTACAGGGTATACCTCATGTACCTCTTCTCTCTCTTATACTATGCTTCTTCTGATATAAAGAATACCTGGTTCCACCCAACAGTGCATATTACCCAATTTTTGGTCTCACCTCTAGAGGCTTATGTCCAACACAAATAGGGTATGTGAGGCTCTTGGGCTGTACTTGGTTGGTGAGAAGTGGAGAGGAAAATGAAAGAGAAAGGAAAAAAGAAATGGAAAAGTATTTCTTCTTTATTTAATAGAGAAAGTTGAAAAGAAGATCACAGTGACAGTTGTGAAGAACGAAATAGGAAAGAGATGGTAGTCGAGGGGAGTCGGGATCAATGAAAGTGGTTTCCTAGTTGAAGAGTGATAAAGGGAAAGGAAAAATAGTTAATATATGAGATTAATTTCAGTTTCTTTTTTTCCCTTTTCCCTCGTAACAAAACAAGTGAGAACTATATTCTTTTTCGTTTGCTTTGCTTACTAACAACTCCAACCCCCACACCCCCCCACCCCCCAACCAACCAAACACAACCGTATACCAAGGTTCAAAGTATCGGTATCGGAATCGGTATCGGACCATTCCTATGAGTATCGGGATCGGTGGTATCGGTAGTATCGGCAGTTTCGGATCGGAGTATCGGATTTTTTGGTATCGAAAAGCAAACAACTATTAATAAATTATTAACATTTTAGAGAATATATTTTATACATTTATGCATAATTTAAAGTATTTCCAGTATTGTTTCTTAGTATTTTTTATATTGAATGAAATAGTAGTCATCCTTGTCGATTGATTTATATGCGATAGATAAATTTTCCTCTTTTATATGTTTTTACAACCTTACTATGCTTTTACACCCTTGCTAATTGGTTTTTTAATTCAATATTTTTTGCCGAATTGATCGGAAAAGAGACCTCTAATGTCGGTATCGGTCAGTATCGGATATCGGCCGGTATCGGATCGGGACATGCCAAACTGTATCGGTATCGGCTGTATCGGATCGATATCGGCCGATACTTTAAACTATGCCGTATACCAACTGTCTTCATAATTATTGGCTTAAGACTGTGTGTAGCTTACGCTTGGCCTTACCTTTAAAGCAGAAACTACAAAACAACAACGAATTTTTATATAACTTATATAAGCTTTGATAAGTGTAAACACCCAGGTTTTTCAAAATTTAAAAACAAATTTTCAGAATTTTTTCTGAAATTTTTAACTAAATATTTTCTGGAATTAAATTAATTTTGCAATTTTATTAAATATTAAAATATTATGAAAATAATATTTTTTGGTATAAAATAAATAATTAGTCATACTATAATTTTTTTGGAATTTATTGGACCCCAGAACTATTTTTAAAGACCCAAAAACTTAGTTTTTAATTAAACCAAAACAAACCGAATTAAACCCAGTTGAACCGAACCGGTTTAATAATAAACCGGCCCAATCGAACCGGACCCAATCCTAGTGGATCGGGTTGGGTCTGAACCCAACCCGAAACCCGCTAACCCGACCCGCTATTTACTGCTATAGTAAATAAAATTAAAACCGACGACCGTCGGCTTCCATAACCGCAGCGACCCCGCCGGCCGTAACCGCCGCCTGCTCGCTTTCCCGAGCGCAACCGCCATCCCGACCTCTCCCCTTCCCGCCAACGGCCGCCGGCCTCCTTCTATAAAACCATCTTCTCCTCTCCGCCCGACACCCCAACACCGCTGCCACAACCACTCCTCCGTTGTACCTCCACCGGCCGACTTCGACCCAGCCCCGACGCATCCACCGGCCACCCCGACTCCGACGAGCTTCCCACGACGATCTCCGGCGACGTCTCCCCTCCGACCCAGCAACTGAGCAGCCCCGCAGTCGCCGCGCCGCGCCGTCCCGCACGCAACACAGTCGATTCCGACTCCACGTTCCAGTGAGTTTTTTTCTCTCCTCGTCACCTCGTTTTTTGAACCGTTTGCTGTGACGTGTTCGCTGTGTGACCCTCTCGAAACCCGTGCAATTCGTTCGGGGTATCGTGTCTTGTGTCGGTCGTAAATTGCGACGCAAATCAGAAAAATATTTCCAATTTCTGAAAATTCAGAATTTGTCCCGAACTCCCCAGTTCACGGCTGTTTTATGACCAACCTGCTAAATGTTTTTAAATTTCACCTGAACAGTAATTTAGACCATATAACCAAGTTTTAAAATCCTATTTTAGTTTAATTTATGCTGCTGTAGATTGTATTTAATTCGAGGGTAAAAATGACCAAAAACTTGGTTATTTAAAATTCTGATTTTCCCGGAACTGGGTGCACCCCGCTAAACGAGACGACTTGGTCGTGTGCGAGTTTCACCGAAAGGTGCGCGCCGTCAATACGGACGTGTGGAATTTTGCGAAAGTTGATTTGGATGTGCGTGCGCACCGGAATCAACGCGTATCCGTCAACAACATCCCGTATCGGTCCTGTTCTGAAACTCGTTGTAACTTCGTGTACGCTCGTCGTTTCGAAACGAAACTTGCGCCATCGGACTCGTAGCAATACGTTGGTCCTGTGACCCGTGTTTGGTTTGATTCTGAGAACGTTGACAAAATCTCGTATCGTGGGCCCCACGGCTCCACTTGACGGGCGATATTGTGATCGGCTCATTGAAATCCAGTTCTGGATATTCCGTTGGGTTCGTATCGTCGTTCTGGACTTGTAGACACTAAGTTTGACGAATTTGAAGAACTTTGTCTCTGGTACATTTTTCGGTGCGAAGTGGGTCACATGTGGACCCCGCTTTGACCAGAAACTGTCAATTTTGCCCCTGTGTCCAAATTGGACTTATGGACAGACAATTCTAGCTATTTCATATCTTCTAAACATGATGGTAATAATTATTTCAGCAACCGAAGGAGTACCTGCAGATCCCGCGGATTCTGGAGCAACAGTTGGAAACCAAATTCCAGGCAAGTGTACCTTGCCATACTTGCAGCACTTGTTTTCTATTATTCCCTTGATTTATTTATATGATATAAATGTTCAACCTAGGACCGTGTGACATTGCTTAGCGTCCGAATAACATTCGGGTGTCGATGTCGTACGCGGAGTCGTGTAACGTCACTAGAGATTGATATCGCGACCCTATATATCTTCGTGTTTGCATTATCAAGTACGTCATACCATAGGACACCTGGCACTGTTCATGAGACAGAATCTTCCTGAGTCATTCATGGTGATTCTGTATAGGTTACAGGATTCGAGACATAGACTTTATATATGCATAGCTATCATTATGACTTGTTGTATTAGATATGATCTTGCGTGTCATGGACATGAGACGTGTGATTACATTGGATGGGAGAGTTTTACCATACTAAAGGCTGATTATATATATATATATATATATATATATATATATATATATATATATATATATATATATTACATTACTGGAGGTGCCTTAGACTCTGACACAGAGCTTTGGCACATTTACTGGCCCTTCGAGAAAATGCTGCTATGGGTTTTCCCGACATAGAGCCTAAGGTAGTTTCAGCCTGAGTATGATTAATGCTCTCATTTGCATATCACATAGTTGGTTACATAGTTTACCCTATTGATTCATTTATTACTGCACTGTATTTATTTGGCTTGAGTTATTCTTGTACCTTGCTATGTCCCCTGAGGACCTGGATCCGGATTATGTCCCCAGGTTTACCAGAGAAGATCTACCCCGAGGTATACGGGACAGGAGCAGACGTTGGAGTAGTACCAGTACCAGAAGACGAGGTGATCGCCGAGGATTTCTCCTGAGTATCTGGTTTATTATACTCAGTTATTTCTATTTGTTGGACTTTTATTTCCTGTCTATTGAACTGCTGTTTCAGACATATTATCGGGTTGTTCCCCGAGATACTTTATTTGAGACTTGATATTGCTTTATATTTTATATTGATTGTATTTATTTTTGTGGATGAGACTAGTACCATAGACCTTTATTGTTGTTTTACAGCTTAAGTACACCCTGATGGGTCCATTAAATTGGGTTTGCCCATCGGTGTGTGCTGCTGGCCATTGCCACGTGTCTAGTCCCGCTGTATTTTGGGACTGGGACGTGACAATAAGAGCAGATAACTTGATTTTCTGATATCCATAACTGGATCTAGCTTGATATATTCTTAATAACTATGGAAAGTTCGGTCTCTAGCAAATAGGAGTAAGATTAAATCCATTTTTTTTACTATTACTTTTTCATTTGAACTTATCTACTTTTATGGATTCAAAATGAATAAATACAAAATAATTGAATAAACGGGAAATTCTTAGATCATAAAATCCATTCAAGTATCTAACTTTATTGAAGATAACTTTGATTACTGGATACCTATTTGTTCAAATAAACCAAGAAAAAACTTCCTATCATTTTATACACTGAAATTTGACAAGAAACAAGGACTTCAAAGTTCTAAAAGGAGGCAATTTGCTAGGAAATTCTATCTTGGCCAGCATATAACTTAATTAATTGATGGAATAAATATACTAGGTGCTACTTTGAGCAGGCCTTTTCGCAGTATAAACAAACAATTTCTATGGACATGAGTATGACTCAGTCCACACACGGTAAAACGGGCACTGATGTTAGTCCCGAGGCTTAACCAAAGATGGAAGAACGCGTGATCGAGATCAGAGGTTCACACAAAGTTCCCACTCTGACTATTCTCGATTTCCACTAAGAATTATATAAAGATCTTGATTACAACTTGCAAGATAAGATTCGTCCTCTATCGACGATATTCTTCCAGAAGCCAGCAAGATCACAAGAGAATTTCTGGAACGATCGTAGTCACCTCTTTGTGTGACTTGAAAAGACTCCTTTGGACTCTTCTTTCTCAACTTTTTGGTCTGTCTCAAAAGGAGGCTAGAAGGCTCTTTATATAGGGAAGGATGGAAGCCAATCCTCCTCTTCTTTCCGATGTGGGACTAAAAAGCCAATATACAAAATTGATATCCCACAATCGCAGCCCAATGCATAGCCTGCTCAGCGCCCGTTCAGCACCCGCTCAGCGCCCGTCCAACGCCCGTTCAGCGCTCGCTCATGCAACACACGCATCCAACCCGAGCATAAAACTCGCGCATAAAACGAGCGCACGAGCGCAACAACAGCGCACAAGCGCCTTGCGACGATGCTGACATGCTAAGTGCAAAGTGCGCCAACAAAGCACCACTTTGCGTCCGAGTCCGAGTCCCTAAGCCCCTTTGGAACTTAGCTCCTATGGAAATAATTTCAAGAGCATGACAAAAAGTATAAATACTTTCATGAAGAGTTAATCATTTTTTCTCCTAGAAAAACACCCTCACATGGCACCCATGTGCACACCTCAACTCATACAAAGTGTTATATTGAGATACCCACTTGGTGGTGTAGCCAATGTGGGACTATCTTTACTAGTCCAAAGGCAAAAACACCAACAATCCCCCACATATCTCAATATATATGGGTTGAGCGTTCCACACAGTGACTGCCCATCATGCATTAGATAGATGTCGCTTCGACTTGAATCTTCCCGCATGAGTCGAACAACAGTATGATACAAGAATAGACTAAGCCTTGAATTCTGCACCATAGCTGCAATTCTTCTACTCACACAGTGACATCAGTTGTGCTTCCGGTTGCACATTAAAGGCCATGTGCATGCCTGGTTTCGGTGTATGTATTTTGGACGTCTACAAATTTTTCCTCAAGAGACGGCTTATATCTCTTTCCATATATTCTAGGTGAGTTCTTTTAAATAGTCCTCGGCATGAAGCCTCGAGCTTCCTTGCGGTGCTACTCCGCTATGACATGGCCT